>CM040241.1:209672549-209990049 GCA_022545495.1 Chrysanthemum lavandulifolium
TTAAAAAGATACAATATTCCTTTTATTTAAACAATTTTTTTGAGTACATTTTGAAGTGGAAATGTTCAAATTTATATTGCAAAAATAAGGATAAGGTTGTTCCTCAAATTTATGTGTATCGTCTAGTCTTCTTACCATTGTCTTTTTCGACATTATATATTGGTGATAAAAAACAAATTTAATTCTGTGATATTAAATAATTTTAAATACCATTCGAAATTTACATACTATTATAACTATGACATTTACATACTATGATAATAATAATATAATAGTTATTATAAATAATTTTAAATATTATCCAAATTTAGATATTATGATATCATTTAAAAGTGTGAAATTTTCATAGTAATATAATATTGAAACTTAAAGTATTAAATTTGCGATTCTAAAAAAATGAAATGTAAATTAATTAAATTTATAGCTAAAAATAAAAACAAAAATATGTATCGTCATAAGATTTTAAATAGGGTTATTAGTCAAAGAAGTTACTAAAGTTTCATAAAGTTCACCTAAGTTACTATAGTTTTTTCGTTACAAAGATGTTACTTAAGTAAACGGGTTTGTCATTTGGGTTACTCAAAATTAAAATGTTACATAAATGTTATCTGCGGTGGGCAACCGGGATTACGGTTCCCCGGTCCCGCCAAACCATAGTTTAAAATGTTACAAGGAAGTTACTATAGTTTCGGGTTTATTAAATAGGTTCGAACCTTAACAAAAATTACTATGCGTTTTTTTTTTTTTTTTCTAATTTTTTTATTTTAATTTTTTTACATTTTCTCCTTCGCATATCTTTGTATATTTTCATACATTTCTATCCGTTTTATCGTTTATGAATGTTTTTCTCTTGTCATACTTTCTTACATTGTTTTACGTTTATGTACGTTTTCTTCTGTACGTTTTCTCCGGTTAATGCGTTTTGTCCATTTTATGCGTTTTCATCTATTTTCGTTTATTTTCATACGTTTCATAGGTTTTCATAATTTTTTATTAGATTTGTGTGCGCATTTATATGCTTGTGACGTTTCTTCGTCTTTTACGTTTCATACTAGTTTTATGTTTTCTACACCTTTGTATGTTTTATGCGTTTGTATGTTTTATCGTATGTAAAATGTGTATAAAACGTGTATAAAAGTGTATAGAATTGTGTGACGTTAAAATAAACAAAATCGTTGAAACGGAAAACGTAAGAAAAAGAAAAATGTCAAAGCGAAAAAAGTAAGCGGATAAAAGCGTAAGAAAACATCTGGCGTAATAAACTAGGCGAAAAGGTATAAACGGACAAAAACATATAAAATCGAAAAACGGACAAAAGCGATGAAAATGGACAAAATGTATGAAAGGAAACGTAAAAAACGGATGAAAGTGTAAGAAAATAGGTAAAACGAACGAAGCGTATAAAACGAACAAACGATAAACGTATGAAAATAGTAAACCCGTAAAAAAGGGTCAAAACGTAAGAAAAACGGACAAAATGTATGAAAACCAAATTTTGAGATATCTAATTCAATTTAAATTATCTAACTTTGATATTAAGATAATATCATAATTAAACAATAAAATTTGACATTAATACAATATTAATATCTTCTTTCGGTCATTCATTTTATTTACTCGACATTAATTGAAATTTTACTATAGCATATATCTAGACATTTGTGATAGAAATACAATATCATATATCTCTAGACAAATAACTCGATATTATATATTTGTATAGTCAAATCATTTTAAATATTGTATTGTCAAATCATTTTAAATAGTATCTGACATTGATAGCTCATATATCAGTTTGAAAAAATGCTGCTAGGAATTTCGAAAGAATTACACTATTTTAATTTATTATGATATTAAGTTACTGTGATATTAAGTTACAGAGATATTAAAAATAGTATCTGACATTGATAGCTCATATATCAGTTTGAAAAAATGCTGCTAGGAATTTCGAAAGAATTATCTAACATATATGTCAGTTGCACATAAAAAGTAGTAATATTTTGTGTGTCGAGGAGGTGCTTTTCATCATTATAAAATATGACAAATTTACAAATTTACAAAAAAAAATTATTAAAAAATGTGAAATTTAAAAAAAAAAAAAATTCCTAATCTACAAATTTACATTCTGAAATATATGTCAGTTGCAAATTACTTAATAAATGTAAACAAACTATGATATTAAGAGAATATTAACATGTATTCGTCATAGAACATAAAAAATAATAAATTTTTTTGATTTTGATTTTAAATATTTTGTTTCAAAACTATGATATCAACAGAATATCATATATTAAGACAACTAACTCTGACTTTGATATTAAAAAAATATCTTTATAAAAAAAAGTAATTCTTATAATAAGACAATATTAATTTTAAATAGTATGATAATATCATAATATATTAATTTTACTAACTCTGATATTAATTGAAAATTTACTAACTCTGATATTAAGACACTCTGATAGTAATACAATATCATATTATGCAACTAACTTTCATAGTAATACAATATCTTGAATTTCAAAAAATATTGAAACTTACTCATTAAAAATATTGAAATTTACTACGTCATAGGCCAACTAACTCTGATATTAAGAGAATATCAATATGTATACGTCATATTAAATTTTTGAAAATATTATATTTAGTTAGTATTAATTTTTTTATTAAAATACTAACATTAATATGATATTTTTTATATATAATTCAATTTAAATTATCTAACTTTTATATTAAGATAATATCATAATTAAACAATAAAATTTGACATTAATACAATATTAATATTTTCTTTCAGTCATTCATTTTATTTACTCTGATATTAATTGAAATTTTACTATAGCATATATCTAGACACTGTGATAGAAATACAATATCATATATCTCTAGACAAATAATTCTGATATTATATATTTGTATAGTCAAATCATTTTAAATATTGTATTGTCAAATCATTTTAAATAGTATCTGACATTGATAGCTATCAGTTTGAAAAAATGCTGCTAGGAATTTCGAAAGAATTATCTGACATATATGTCAGTTGCACATAAAAGTAATATTTTGTGTCTCGAGGAGGTACTTTTCATCATTATAAAATCTGACAAGTAATAGCGTGTTATGTATATATGTTTTCAACAAATACTTTAATATTTAAAGTTTTCAACAAATACTTTAATAACGTCAAAATTTATCTTAAGTCACTAAATATTTAAAGTTGTCATCCAGGTTACTAATTCTGATATTAATTGAAATTTTACTAACTGTGATATTAAGACAGTGATAGTAATACAATATCATATATTTATGCAAGTAACTCTGATAGTAATACAAATATCTTGAATGTGAAAAATATATATAAAAAAAACATGAATTAAAAAAAGCAAAACATTATTGAAAAACTATATGAAAATTAAATATAAAACTTTGAGTTAATTTCATCACTATTTAACATGTATGTAAAAGTAAAACTAAGTGTGATATTTAGACAATATTAACAGATATAGCTCATTATAACAAAATAAAAATAAAAAATAGGATTTGAATATTAATATTTTGTTTAAGACAGTCTGATATTAAAATAGTGTGATATATTATAGTGAACTAACTTTGATATTTAATCTGATATTAAAAAAATATCTTAATGTCACACTATTTTAATATTAATTTAAAATAGAATGATAATATCATTATATACGAATTGATTAATCTTTGCAATTTTACTAACTCTGATATTAGTTGAAATAACATTTTAGTGTGATATTAAGTTACACTATTTTTATTTTAGTGTGATAATAAGTTACTGTGATATTAATTTACTGACATTTTAAACACATTTATTAAAATAAATGTTCCAAAATTAATATAACATTTTTTAAATAATATAGCTCAAATATCAGTTTAAAAAAATAATAGTAACGTCAAAAACTACTCAAAAATATATTAAATTAGAACATTTATATATTAAAATTTCTTTAAAGGTACACCGAATTGTTAGTATTTAAAATATCTTTTGTTTGACTTAGTCAACAGATTAAAAAATGTAACAAAAATTCAATATTATACTTTATTAAAAATCTTACAAAGATAAATTATCGTAAGAGTATACTTTGTTAATTAACTACGTGAATGAAATGTGATAATTATAATCATTAATGTCTTGTGTAGTGTCTCGAGGAAGTATCTTTTACCACTATAAATAATATCTTACATATATCTCTAGACAACTAACTCTGAATATTGTATTTTCAAATCATTTTAAATATTGTATTGTCAAATCATTTTAAAATAGTATCTGACATTGATAGCTCATATATCAGTTTGAAAAAATTACATTATTTTAATTTAGTGTGATATTAAGTTAGTGTGATATTATGTTTCTGAGATATAACATTTTTTTAAATAATATAAACTTCTAACTTAAACATGTTTATTAAAATAAATGTTCAAAAATTAATATAACATTTTTTTAAATAATATGATTAACGTTTAAATTTTACGTGGAAAATAAATTTTAATATGATATTAAGAAATAAAATTTATTTTCTTATATAATATAATTAATATTATTATTATTACAAATAAAGTGATATTGTATTGTCAAATCATTTTAAATAGTATCTGACATTGATAGCTCATATATCAGTTTGAAAAAATGCTGCTAGGAATTTCGAAAGAATTACACTATTTTTATTTTAGTGTGATATTAAGTTACTCTGATATTAAATTACTGAGATATTAAATTTAATATAATAGAACATAAAAATAATTTATATAGTAAAATTTTTGAAAATAAACTTCTAACTTAAACATATTTATTAAAATAAATGTTCCAAAATTAATATAACATTTTTTTAAATAATATAACTCAATGATCAGTTTAAAAAAATAATAGTAACGTCAAAAACTACTCAAAATTGTTAGTATTTAAAATCTCTTTTGTTTGACTTATAAAGTCAACAGATTAAAATTGTAAGAAAAATTCAATTATTATAACAAAAATAAGCACACAAACATATATATTGAACTACATTTAGACTGAAAGACAACATAGCATTTCTTGCTAGGAATTCACTGCTTTAAATGACTAGTAGGTGGTCCATTTGGTGTGTGAGTTGCAGTTGGTTCAAGTGGTGTTTCAGTTGCAGGTGCTTCACGTGGTGTTTGGCTTGGTCGCTCTCCACTTGCTATTTCAGTTGTAGGTGGTTCACTGCCTCCTTCATCACTGCCCAAGGATGCACCAACATTAGTAGGTGCAGAAATATGTAGACCCATCACATATCCACCACTATATCCTGTGGTTGTGTTTTCCCTGGTAACACCATCGCTACCAGTATAAGATGTGTTTCCCTTTATCTCAAGGCACACTGGACAAACATACCACATGAAAGCTCTATAAGGTGGACGCCTAGCAAAAAAGGTCAATCCAGCCCTGTTTTTCCTTTGAACCCAACAGTCAATGCATACCATTTGACAACCATTTTCTACATCCATGGTATGATAAACAATTGCTGACTTAAGATGTATTATATAAGTAGAAGGGAGTTGTGGTTGTTGAACAAATAGATAAAGAGTAAAGACAACATAAATTCTTACAAGATATTAAGACAATATTAAATAAATTAGTTTCAAAATATTGAATAAACTTGCTCATACATGCTGCTGGGAATTTCAAAAAAAATAAAATAAATAAAAAATAAAAACTACCAACTGAAATAAACTTTAATTAATACACATTACATTAATTTAAATTTTAATAAAAACCATTAAAATTAAAAATTTTCTACAATAACAATTGATCTTCATCTTCATGTTCTTCTTCATCTTCATTTCTTTTTAAAAATCTTCATTTTCATCTTCCATAATTGATCTCCAACTTCATGTTCTTCAACTTCATATCATTATAAAATCTGACAAATTTACAAATTTACAAAAATAAAAATTTATTAAAAAATGTGAAATTAAAAAAAAAAAAAAAATCCTAATCTACAAATTTACATTCTGAAATATATGTCAGTTGCAAATTACTTAATAAATGTAAACTAACTATGATATTAAGAGAATATTAACATGTATTCGTCATAGAACATAAATATTTTAAATATTTTGTTTCAAAACTATGATATCAATAGAATATCATATATTAAGACAACTAACTCTGACTTTGATATTAAATCTGATATTAAAAAAATATCTTTATAAAAAAAAGTAATTCTTATATTAAGACAATATTAATTTTAAATAGTATGATAATATCATAATATATGAATTGATTAATCTTTGAAATTTTACTAACTCTGATATTAATTGAAATTTTACTAACTCTGATATTAAGACACTCTGATAGTAATACAGTATCATATTATGCAACTAACTTTGATAGTAATACAATATCTTGAATTTCAAAAAATAATGAAACTTACGCATTAAAAATATTGAAATTTACTACGTCATAGGCCAACTAACTCTGATATTAAGAGAATATCAATATGTATACATCATATTAAATTTTTGAAAATATTATATTTAGTTAGTATTAATTTTTTTACAAATTTATTAAACAATATCAGAGTAAAAGTAGTGTGATAGTAAAAGTAGTGTGATATATTATAAACAAATTTATATTGTGAAAATTAAATGTAAAACTTTGAGTTAATTTCATCACTATTTGACATGTATGTAAAAGTAAAACTAAGTGTGATATTTAGACAATATTAACAGATATACCTCATTATAAACATGCAATTATAATAAAAAAAAAAAAAAAAATAGGATTTGAATATTAATATTTTGTTTAAGACAGTCTGATATTAAAATAGTGTGATATATTATAGAGAAGTAACTTTGATATTTAATCTGATATTAAAAAAATATCTTAATATCACACTATTTTAATATTAATTTAAAATAGAATGATAATATCATAATATACGAATTGATTAATCTTTGCAATTTTACTAACTCTGATATTAGTTGAAATAACATTTTAGTGTGATATTAAGTTACACTATTCTTATTTTAGTGTGATAATAAAGTTCCAAAATTAATATAACGTGATATTATAACAAAAATATAAAATGTAATGTAAAAAATTCAATATTATAACAAAAGTCAACATTAAAAAAACACACACAACATATCGGTTAAGCTACAAAACATAGCATATCTTGGTAGGAATTCACTTTGAAATAAACTATAATTAATTTACATTAATTTAAATTTTAATAAAACCATTAAAATTAAAATTTTCTACAATAACAATTGATCTTCATCTTCATGTTCTTCTTCATCTTCATTTCTTTTTAAAAATCTTCATCTTCATCTTCCATAATTGATCTTCAACTTCATGTTCTTCAGTTTCTTACATTATACGAGTAAGAATTTTTCAAAATGTAAGAATCTGAATCTGAAGAGATTGAAACACTTATAATTATAAGAAAAGAATAAATTATAAGAATATACTCAATATTCATATAATTTTTTCTTATCACAAATATGAATAAAAACATTAATAAAAAAGTGGAAATGTGTCAAGCTCAATAGATTCAGAATATTTTAAAATACTCTATACACCTATCTAACTTATCACATTTCTGCTTTTGTACCATGGCGACATTCGGTAAAATATCTAGGTTTCATACCATGGTACTAACATGTATATAATAGATGTAGAAGAAAATTTAAAATGATTTTACACATATTTAAATAGAGCTTCTACATCTATTACAAATTTCGGTAAAATATCTAAGTTTCTTAGCATATAAAAAAACATAGAATAACCTCCAGGGTCGTAAATAATATAGAAAAATATAAAAACGAAGTACATGGTTGCACTAAATATGACTTTTAGTTTTTGTAGAATGAAAGAAAGATTTATGTTATTTCTTTGTAATGGAAGAGTTTAATTTTATAGAAGCAAAGTGGTAAACGAAAAGGCTCTTTTATAGGAACAATAAATGAGTTTTTTATTTGATTTGATCGAATCTCGAGGACAAAAATAATAAATGGCTTCTTATCTTTTTATTTTTTAACTCATAAAGTATTTTAACATAATTAAATTAAACTGTTATATTTAATTAAACATTATTACATTACAAAAGACATTGTTAAACATATTCGAAAAGATGTATATAAAATCCTAAAATTATCAAGATCGTGACAACTTCTTTGAGTATGTTGATAAGGTTTTGGCACATTCATCCATCTCTTGATACTTATCTTTGACAATAGCATTATGATTTTTCAAATTCTTTAAAGCGGTTATCATCTCTTGATATTTTGCTTCAAAGATCAACATTAAAATCTTTGTAAATCTTAAAATCGCCTATCGCCTCTTCAAACGTAGCTTCCAAGTTAGCGTTATCATCTTCGATCCTCTTGAAACGAGCTTTCATATCTTCATACTCACATTCATCTTGTGGAGTTGTTCAATAATTGTCTTCCTCTTAGAAATCGACTCTTGTTTCTCTCGAAATTTCCTTCTATTGGAAAAGTCTTTTCGGCTCACAAGTAATTACCATTTTATTGAAACGATCTATCATGTCAATCTCATCTTTCAAAAAGAATCTCGCAAATTAGCACAATTCGGAGTGCATGTACCCTCTGGACAGAAAGAACACGGCATTTCAAGTATACGTAAATGATTGTGATGAATGATTTATAATGTAATTGATATAAATGTTACAAATATTATAAGTGCATTCAACAAAAAGTTAAAATGAGGTTTACTGAAATGGGCCTTAAAAATTGGGCCTAATTTTATGCAACTGTTTTATAATGTATTCAAACTTTTACATGATTTTTGTGCAACTGTTTAACATTTAAAAAAAAATCTAAGTATTTTTATATATGAAAGTAGCTAAAAAGTAAACTCACTATATCTATTCATAATATACGTATATAACAGTGAATATAAAAAAAAAAAAAAAAAAAAAATTACAATTTTGCTGCTTCCGTTATAATCTCCTCCTTGAATTTGTTAGCATCACTTAATAAAATCTTTACAGCATACAAATTTCTCAATGATGCCAATTCATCTTTACTTCCATTTTGCTTAAATATAGATCTCCATTGTTTGTCCTCGCCTGAATAGAATTCAAGGTGTCTCATAGTAAAATGCCACAACTCTTTTATTTTTCGATGTTTGCCATTGCATTTCAAGTCTTCGAGGAACACACTTTGAAATCTGTTCAACCTTTGAGTGCTTTGAAACATTTAGATAATGACAAAACAAATTGAACTGAAAAAACAAAAAAAAAATTAAATAATAAAAATATTAACCTTAAATTTGTTACATATATATAAAAATAATAATAATGATATTACCAGCTTTTGAGTTGTATTTCCATATATAGCACCACTTTCCTTTAGATTGTCAATAATGACAAATGATGGATTGAAGAGATTGAAGCAATAAACATAGAAATGATTTTGCCTACATACTGGGAAAAAAACCTGAAACAGAAAAAAGTAAAATATTAATAAAGAGTATAATAAAATTCAAATAAGTATATATTGTAAATATTAAAATTAAATTTAATAGTTTTAAATGGAAAAAACATAATTTTTAATGTGATATCAGATAAAGTGTTACAAATGTTCTTCTCTTTGCAACAAAATGTTGCTATCTTTGAAACTATCGCTAGTACAACTTCAATCATGTTGGTTTAAAAGTTTTACTACATTAAATCGCGATAAAACAACCACAACCACAATAAAATCGCGAAGACAACCGCTTACTAATATTTAATTTGTAAATTTAGTAAATACTTAATTATAGCTCCTCAATTATTAAATATATATAAAGTACAACTTCTTGTTGTCTTAAAAATATATGATTTCTAAAGTACAAATAGTTAATTTCAAATAAAGCTGCATTGCAACAACAAAATACATAATGTAACAAATGTTCCCATCAGTAGCAACAAACAAATGTTTTGTCACATTTAATGATTTAAGAAAAGAAAATTTAAACTTACCGATTAATCGTCGATAGATTATTACAATTGAGAAAATTATTGCATGCAAAATTGATTGCATTCAAAATTCTTCTTGTATCTTTTATATCCAAGTCCCTTTTTTCTCTTGAGGTCCCCGAATTAAATTTGAAAATAAAAAGATTATAAACGCTTTGTTTTATTAAAAAATAATAACGATGTAATAAAAATGAAAAACAAGAAGACATACCATTGCTTGAGTGTTAAGAAATAATCTTAAGCATGATCCGGGACTTCTATATTTTTCTTGAAAATTCAACACAATAGTCCAAATATCTATGATGTTTGAGGTAACTGTTTTGTTTTATTAATCGATCTTTAAAATAGCTCCGATTGACAACACAATAAAAATCGACCCAAAAAATGCTCCCTGTATTAAAATAATAAAAATAGTTAATAAATTTTGTATGATTTTATTTCGATAATAATAACATTAGTTAATAAATAAAATAAATAAACAAATAACTTACATAATTTTGTCGTTGTTCTTTTCTTTATTAACTCTATCATGAGACTTGTCGTTCTTATTTAATTTACTTTTTATATCAACTTTTCTAACATTGAATGGTGACTTCAAAGCTGTTGTTGGATTCTTTTGTCTAATATTCTTTGAGTGTGTTTGTACATAAGTATCTACTTGTACAGAATCTTCATTATCAACTCTTTTGTTAACAATATTTCTTAAATTGTGAAGAGTTTCGCTCCATCTATCATCCGCAAGTTTAAAATCAAAAATAATTACAAAATGTAAAAAAAAAAAAAAAAAAAATAACCATGTGCAATCTACATTACTTATTTATCATCTACGAATCCGTTGAATATCGTCGGACTCATTTGAATCCTCTTCTTCATAATCATCATCCGAAGTTGACCGGAAAAAGTTTATTGGCTCGGGACACTCAATTAAAGCCTATTACGAATGAAAAAAAAAACTTACATTAAAAACATAATTTGTTTCACACATATAAAAATTTGTGCTCATATAAAATACTTACTACGTAATTACTTAATTCATTGAGTGCTTCAACAACAACCATAAGTGAAATTATAATGTATGTTATTAAAATAAAAATAATAACGACAATATATATATATATATATATATATATATATATATATATATATATATATATATATATATATATATATATATATATATATATATATATATATATATATATTTGAAAATTATAAAATTAATAATGACGTGTATGTTATTAAAATAAAAATAAAAATAAACAAATAAAATAAAATACCATTTTGTTCGAATTTGAAGAAGCTTCATGAACATGATCATAATCAAACCCATCGCAAGCCCATCTATCTCTCGGTTTTCATCCGTCGGAGAAAGTAACTTCGTATTATTCCCATCTGCTTTCGAACTTTGATGTTTCAGTAAATTTAAAACATTTCTAACAAAATGAATTAAAATTAAAAAAAAAAAAAAAAAAAAAAAAAATTAAAAAATTCTTACCTTTAAATCTTCGACTTCAAAATTCATTGCTTCTTCCTTGACCTTTTCAAATTCGGATATTTTGATAAAGCTTTTGTCTTAAAATGTAATGCTCTCAAAACTCTCTTTTGAATTTTGCATTTTGATCCGTTATGCACAACTTGAAAAAACAACCATATGCAAAATCGAAAGATTAGTTATTCCGAATAACTTTGAAAGCATTTCTTATTTTCCTTGTTTAAGTAACAAAGCCCCGCTTGTGTTCTTCGTAATACTTAAGGTCTTGAAAGATGATACCATCCGAACTCTTGAAAACATGGACGATCTCCGGATAAAACTCTTCTACAACAATCTACAAAATACGGTTGATGAACAAAGGATGTGAAATGAGTCAACCCAATATATGATTGATAACACTCGTCAACTGTGATCTCATTCAAGATGTAGGCTTTTACGAAAATGCTTTGAATTTCTTTTATGATTTTTTCTTGATTGCACTCAGATTACTTTTGTAAATACAGAACATAAAATCTTTCCATTCTTGAAGTCCTAAAAAGGAAGATCTTGATGCGAAATTGTTTCTTTTGAATTGTATTCTAACATCGCAAGTATCTTAAAGATCCATTCACTTGCTCAACATCGACTTTAATAATTTTTATATCCATAATGTCTTACGAATCGCAAAATTTCAAAACTTGCTCCATATTCCTTGAATCTAACGAAAGCTTACAAATCCAACAAAACTATCCTTTCTTCGTTGAGTCTCTGTTGAATACTCATACCTTCTCTTTTAATGATTTTGCTAACTTTTGCTTTCGTTCCTTCTTCTTCATATTCATCCGGATGTTCTTCCATCCACTCTCTCGCATACTTTATCAATTTCGTCTATGTATATTGATCTCATGAAGCAAAAGCTTTGTAATGTATCTACTTCTCAACACATCCATCTCGCATTCGACGATTTGGGTCATTTTCTACTAAAAGACCTGTTTCCCAATTTTCATCTTGAGCCTCGTAAAGTTCCATATGTGTCATCGCATATAAACCACAATTAACTTTATCTTGTCGGTTCTCCATTTTAGTTGAATTATTTGAAGACTTGAATCCAAAGAAAAACGAATATTTGGATGGCTCTTATCAAGCAAATAGGATGATAATGAGACTTTTACGAAAAGAATAAAAATGAATGAGAACAACACAAAAATATCTTGAACAGGAAAAAGTATAAAGTAAAAAAAAATCAAATCTTACCACATAATCAAAAACGTGCTTGTATTTTGCATTATATGAAGCACACAATTATGTTGTCTAAAATAACAAAGACGACCATTCCTTATGTTGAAAACTATTACATAATAGTGCTCATATGCAAGGATTGGAAAGAACACCTATTAAAAATGAAATTAAAATCAAATAAAGATGACTATTATTATGTTAATATTAAAGATAGATTACATTACCGATTCGATTTTTCCATTGACATATCTTTTTATCATTATCAAACCGATCTTCAACATAGCTTTTAAACTTTAGACAATGTGCTTCTTCATCTTTTCATATTCCTTAAGATCTTACGGCTATTAAAACAAAAACAAAATGCAAAAGTTACAAACAAAACATATTTGTGTATAATGAAAGAAAAATTAAGATAAAAAATATATATTAACTTACAATCATCACTTTGTTTTGAAGTAATGTCTAAAACTTTTAAAGGATCCTTTGTTAAATTTTCTTCAAAATTGAGGATACTAACAAAGTTATCAATAACTTCACGCTCAATTTCATTTGAAGCAAGACACTTGATATGAACTCTTAAAATTCCATTTACTTTCCCATAACGAAAATCTCCTCCTATAAAGTAACAAATAGAAATTATTATATACTAGCATATAGAAATTACATGTAAAAATTAAAATTAAAATTATGTATAGTTTTAAAACTTACAAATCATTTTTCTCTCAGATCGGATAGAATCATTTTCGGAATAGTTTTTCAACTTGTGATTTGAATTCAATTATAGTCTCAACTCTTTTGTTCATATATGGAGATTCAAAAGGATGCATGATTTTTTCTTCGTTTTAGCTTCTCTTCATTTCCTTTGATATTCAAATCATGTTTTGAAAAACACGAAAAAGCGTATTAAAGTGCACTTATATAAGATATTATTTTACTACTATTCACTAATAAAATAAAAAAAATAATTAATTAGATATGAAATTGTACACGAATGGCAAGATTATCGATTTGATTTCTCTCAACATCAATAACATAATCTTCCATACTAACATGAGTAGAAACAAAGACTAGAAAGTTTTTCATCTAAAGTAGAATTCTCAGAAATATTTAAAAGTTCCTCGTCAGCCTTGATACACTTCAAAACATCATCACCTGTAAATGTTTCATTCTTATCAAAATCATCATCTTCAGTATCTAACATCTCATCATCTTCACATATCTGTTCTTCAAATGGTTCTTCTTCCTGAAGGATACATTTGGTGGTGTCACTCGTGCCCTTACCAATTTGATTAATCGGATTGCTTTGGGATTGCGTGACATCAATAGATTCTTTTGGGAGTACATCACCACTGCTAGAACCCACTTTCTCAAAAGTTTTCTTCACTTTGACATACTTGTTGCTTTCATCAAAAGATTCATAAGCATCAATGCCTTCTTTTAACTTTGTGATAGTTGCGCTTTTTTCTTTCTCGTTGTCTTTGTGATCATCAACTTCTTTCAAATGTTTGTTTGAAATTTCACTTTCTTCAAACTCGACTTTTCGTCAAGATTTTCATACTCATGTGAACATGCTTCATCGTGAGAGAAAAATGATCATTAGGAACACTTTCTTTAACCACTTTATTAGTTTCTATGACATCATCTATCTCGCATCTCGTGCCTAAGAGAGTCTTGATTTCTCAATCTCATCTACTTGTAAGACATCTTTTTAGTTTCTAAACAATCTTTGTAGAGAAACTGCACCAATTCTATGATAACATTACTTCCTTTGTCTTCTAACTCGACTTTTGTTGGCATCTTCATCCTTAGGCAAAATGATTCATCGCCATGAAAAATTATCATTAGGAACATTTTCTTTAACCACTTTATTAGTTTCTATGACATCATCTATCGCATCTCGTGCCTAATGAGTCTTCGAATTTCTCAATATCATCTACTTTTAAGACATCTTTCTTAGTTTTTAAAGAATCACGTGTATAGAAACCGCAACCAATTCCATGTTAACATTATTTTCTTTGACAAGCCCTTCATGTTCTATGCATCATGCATCATTTCAGATCGCCTAAATCTTGAACTTCTTCTCAAACTGCAGCAGAGACGAACATCAAGAGTATGGGCATCAATACTAGCAACATTTTCTTCAAGAAGACTCTCAAAGAAATGCAAAGAACACTTTCTTTAACCAATTTATCGATACTACAAAGAAATCTTTCTTAGTTTGTACACAATCACTATTTTCTTTGATAAGCCCTTCATCTTCTATATCACGCATTTCATCTTGTACGTGTGACAATTCTTCATATGCTTTTGTGCTTGGATCATCCATTTCAGATCGCCCAACTGAAATTCTTCTGAAGCTACAGCAGTAGGAAGATCAAAAGTAGGAGCATCACCAATAGAAACATCAGCATTAGCAACATTTTCTTCAGCAGAACTCTCAGCACATGCAGTACGAACATTAAGAGTATGGGCATCAATACTAGCAACATTTTCTTCAGCAGTACTCTCAGCAAATGCAGCAACACTTTCTTTAAACAATTTATCAGATACTACAAAGAAATCTTTCTTAGTTTGTACACAATCACTATTTTCTTTGACAAGCCCTTCATCTTCTATATCACGCATTTCATCTTCTACGTGTGACAATTCTTCATATGCTTTTGTGCTTGGATCTTCCATTTCAGATCGCCCAACTGAAATTCTTCGAAGCTACAGCATGGGAAGATCAAAAGTAGGAGCATCACCAATAGAAACATCAAGATTAGCAACATTTTCTTCAGAGAACTCTCAAGACATGCAAGAACACTTTTTAACAACTTTAACACCGCCTATAGAAAGCGTAGCAAAATCCATATTATCATTATATCCTTTTGAACATTTTCGACACACACGATGTCAATCGAATTGCTTTTAACATTACCATCTTCATGTTCTTCAAGGAGTAACCAATTCATTGGGTGTGTAATCATCTTCATTTTGTTCAAATATTGTTTGGCGACTTCCTCGGAAAACTTGTTTCATCGGCAATAGAAAGATCCGCAATAGAGCATTTTCTTCAACAACTTTTAAAGGTTGTACCACTTCACGTGAAATCATTTGAATATTACTTGTATTCTCGATTCATCATGGATCTTATCATTACTTTCTTTGGCACATCCTTCATTTCGTATTTGCATTTCTTTAGCAAATCCCACGTTAACTACACCTTCACTTCTCTGCTTTTTCTGTTTCATCTTTTCCAATTAAAAGCGACAAAAGTACTTTCTTAAGATTAACAACTTCTTCATCTTTTGAAAGAATATCATCATGTAATGAAAATGTGATATACATCTTTTCGGATCGAAATAGCTTCCGAAAAATTAACAAATTAATGTAATAAGTTATCCATTTCTTAAAAAAAAAAAAAAAAAAAAAAAGTTATGTAATAAGTTTCTTATTAAAGTATGTATCTCAAGTATAGCCGATCCGACCGCTTTTGCTTTGTAGTTTCAAAGTTGCTAATCTGAATCTCATCATGTCGCTTTAAAGTAATAGTATAACATATTTCAGTTTGGAACAAAATAACATAAGAAAAATTTTAAGTTCTTGAACAATTTAATACCTCTTGAACATCAACATGATTCAAGTTGTTATCTTCGATAATTCAATCGCATGAAAAGGTTGGAACTGGTTATTCTGCGTTAAAAAATATATTATTAATAAATGACTAAATGAATATATTATTATAAATGAATGAATACCTCATTTCGATAATCAAAGAAGGAATTGTCATCATCATAAACGAAGGGTCATTTGCAAGATCCAACAAAGATGAACTCCCAAAATTCTCAATCCTCATTGGAGTATGATTATTAAAAATGGTTTTCTTCAGATGATGATGAATTATCACTTTCGGGTTGTATAGGTTTTGAAGTTTCACAAATTTTGTTCGATAAAAGAATAAAAGAGTTATAACAATCAAATATCATGTTTTTAAAAACAAGATAATCAAACTTTTAAGATTACTGTTCCAATTCGTAATTCAAATGTTGACATTGATCTTCCGACACTCTTTTATTCTCTAATAGTAAAACATCACTAGATTCAAAAATTGGTTGATCAATTCCATCATTAACTTCCTCACCAAGAAAACCCGATCATCTTCAAAAACTCGAGAAAATTTTTAAGTCTTATATGTTCACAATCCACTTTCCTCAAGCAATTACATTGAGCAATCTCAGAAGACATCTTCATTCGATTTGGTTCTTTTAAACGACCATCTAATATACAAAGAATCGTGAAAAAATAATTCAAATATTTGTTTAAAAAAAAAAAAAAATATATATAAAAAAAAAAAAAAAAAAAAAAAACCGTAAGAAATGTTATTGGACCACAACATTGTTTATTTGCGTAATTCAGTATCTAGATTAGGTGGATTTAGATCTAGAGATTCCATCATTAGACCACACCAATCAATTCTGATAATGTTATCATAATGATCAGAAAGTGATGGTAGAAATCTCATGTTTGATTCTCCTCCCGCACTTGAACAAATCATTGTAGTGACCAACAAAATAATGAAATTTAACTTGAAAACATCATTAATTGTATCAGTTGCTTGAATGAACTCCTTGAGGTTTTTAGAAAAAGATCTATTGGCAGTTTCCACAATAAGTTTTCCATCTTCGTTAACATATTGTTTCCAAAAAGATTGAAGATTGAACTTCAATGTCTTGTAATTTAATCTTTTTACAAAATTAATTCTTAAATCTCCTTTTGGAAATCCTAAAACCTCATGCACCAAGTCTCTTGTAATCTTTATTTCTTCTCCTTTAAAACCAATGATTTTTCTTTTCATTGTAGCAACTTAAAATTTTCCAAGCTAGGTTTGATGGTATAAGAGCAATATTAAGATTTAAAATCTTTTAAAACCCAATTCGCTACAAAATCTTTGAGACAAGGAATTTTTGATATGTGCTTTCTTGCCTCATAGAAATTGAGAGGCGCTTCTTGTTTCGAGATCCGTTGGTTGGACGTATTCTTCGTAGTCAAGTAAACTTTACCTTCTTTTCGAATGGTTTCTTTTCTTTAGAAACAATTTCTTTCATCACAAATTTATTAGATGAAGTAGTCGTTTTAATGGTCCCGAAAAATTAAATGAAGTTGAATTAATTTTTAAAATAAATAAACGAGTTTGCAACTGATTTTCTTATTAAACATGTGAGTATTTAATAAGGAAATCATTTTCTTATTAAAAGTCAAAAATACAAAAATAATAAACATACTCTTCTTGGATGATTTCTTGTATTTGATAATGAGATAGATCCTTTTCGTATCTTCGAAAAAACAAACTCGTCTTCTTCATCATGTTCTTTCGAATTAGAATTTAAAAAAAAATCAATTATGTGATGGGTAGATTGATAGGTTCAAAGCTAATATAGTTTTATCATCTAACCTGTTATGTTGCAAAAATTATTGACAAATCCTAATTTTCACTTTTAAAAGAAAAAAACTATTGATATCATGCAAAACTAGTATTACTCAAAACACCTTAGAACAGAGTTACAAATGTAAGGATCATTTGCTAGATATCAAATTAGTCGTTCAACTAAATAATATAAAGTAAACAACACACAGAATATAGATAAAATTTTCTATAGATGTTCAGGGGATACGGTTCAGATTGGGTATTATTTGGAGGAATATGTGTATTTTATAGTATGCTTATATTCTCAGAGGGACGCTGAGATTACATGACCAAACAGCCTTACTTTGTTGCAGGATTGATCAATAAGGAATACATTGACCAACCGAGAGTAAATGACTGCGGATACCAAAGAGCCATAATAATTTTGTGTATATCAAAGACTATCTTACAGAGTCTAGAATCGCAAAAGTCTATCTTAAAGCCAAAATAATTTTGTACACAGATCCTACCCTACACAGGGGGTGGTAAACGTAGTGTGTAAAGTAGACCCGCTCCAACGAGACCTCCGGCAAGTGCATGTGTGCTAGTGCGAAAGGACGAGAGATAGCATACTACAAAACAATAGGCAAAAGCGTAATAAAAGGCGTAAGCAACAAGCAAACAAGCATACAAGAAAGGCACAAACACACGAAAAAAAAAGCCAAAAGCATACAACATTTCGAGCACCTCATTAGCATGTGCCAAAGAGAGACGTACAAGATAGCCATACAAGATAGCCGTGCAAGATAGCCGGTCTAATCGCCACCTTATAGAATTTTCCTTTAACTTAAATGGGATGTTCTGTCACAAAGGACTCTGAACTATCTAAAACAACTTCGACTATATAGTAATCAAAGAATAAACTATCTAAACCAATATCACTTACTCAAAACACCCTAGAACAGAGAATCAAGACCATAACCAAACACTCCTTTATGATGAAAGTAACTAAGACAAAGTGTTTATAAGACATAATTTGAGTATATTTTGATTTTTACTTGTATCATATAACAAATAGTTGGAAATCAAATCTAATCAATCTTACTAACACTTCTAAACATACACAATGCATTCTATTCGAAATTAAACAACAAATAGAAAGTAAATCATGAATTGAATCTACAACAAAAGTTACAAAACTAAAAATATACGGATCATTTGCTAGATATCCAATAAGTCCTTCAACTAAAAATAGAAAGTAAATCACACACGTAATATAGATAAAATTTTCTAGCTAATTAAGTCATCTATAATTCAAATAAAAATCATTAACATACCTTCAACCGCATAGTTTACCTTCTTCTTTTTCGTCTATCTTCCTTGCATAAATATTGTGGTTCATCTAATATGTAATAAGAATTTTTAATTAAAATAAAAATAAGTATATAATTATTTATAAAAATATAAATAATAACCTTCAAGAAGACGCTCTATACTGCTTTTACGTTTCTTATTCTTCGTACATCCAAAGTTACATCTAAAAAACATAAAAAAAAACACTATTAACATACAAATTTGTTTAATATCACAGTCAATAATGATCCATTTAAAAAGGAAAATCAATTGGAATATTAATAACAAACTGTTAAGATTAACAGAAAAATAAAACTAACCTCCAGTTTTATTTTGAGTAGAACCGGAATAAAAGATTTTAACTGAAAAAAAAAATAAAAATATTAGAATAAACATTATAAGAACTTAAACTAAAATTATAACAAAACAGTATATGATTCGTTACATTTTTTAATTCCTTTGTTTTTCAAGTATTCGAATATGTAGTGGATGATCCATTGAATGCAATTTGATTTTTTTCGAAATTTTAGTTTTGTGAAGGTATCAGAGTGTGTTTGATAATTTAGAAGAGAAGTGACTGTGATATTGGATCATGTTTTTGGGCGTTATAACATTTACGTCTAAAAAAACATTTGGGTTTAAAAAAATAAAAATAAATTGGGCTTCTAACAAAATGGACTATTATGCAAGGCTTTAAAAAAAAAGAAATTGGGCTTCTAACAAAATGGACTATTATGCAAGGCTTTAAGCAAAAAGATGGATACCATTATTGACTTTTGTATAAAAACGAGGCCCGTTTGTATTATTCCAGTACTATTGAGACAAGGCGACAAATAGTACAAAGTAGTGGATGTACCACTTTGGCTAGCGACTTGTTCAACGTAGCGACTTGTCTTTACTATTCTCACGACTTGACTTTGTTGTGACCAAATGAGTTGCTCTTTAGCGACTTGACCTCTTAGCGAGTTGTTCCTTAGCGACTTGCCCACTTAGCGAGTTGTTCTTTAGTGACTTGTCAACTTAGAGAGTTGTTGCTTTAGCGACTTTTTTCATAGCGACTTGTGCTTTTAGCGAGTTGTTACTTAGCAAGTTGTTCTTTAGTAAAATCCCGTAAAAAAATCTATTTCCCGGTTTAATCATAGAGTTATAAAATCCCATGTAATCGTAAACATGTCTACCAACGTGCCTACAATCATCTCTTCTATAGTCGAGGACATTCAAACAAATTGGATCGATACTGCCCACCCACGCGATGTAATCGACTATGACTCAAACGAATATTTGAACCAAACAAATACCTATCGATCGGTTTTATTGGTTGGTCCAATCAATGAAATCGATAGCTCAACCTTAAGTAGAATAAAGAAAAAATGTAACCTTATTTTAACAAACTATATTTAGTTATCAAACAACTATATTTATAAAAATAAGATTACTCAAATCACATTTTAATCTTTAAGTTTCTATAATATCGAAGGTCTCAAAAAGTATACAAAAGTTACAAGGCCGATTAATCACCGATTACACGCTACTGAGCCACCGACCTTTCCAATTTGTGTAAATCACTCAAACAAGTCAGTCAACTGTCGTTAACGATGCTCAAACTTATCGAAAACTTGCAAATCTTGCGGAAAAGTTTGCTGGGAATATCAAAACTTAAGGTAAAATACGAAAAGCTTGCCAAAAATGTCAATATGATTTATCACCGATCACTATTTTTGCAACCCTGAACAAATGTAGTCACTTATAATCGTTGTTTATATCTATTACAATATGTTTTTAAGAAAAATCTTTCCGGGGTTACACAAAACTTGTCAAAAAAAGTCAATATGATTCACGATTTTTGCAAACCTTGATAAATATCACATTATAAACAAAAATAAAACGTAAAAAACTTGAATATCACATAAAATAAAAAAAAAAATTTGTTCGGGTTTTATCTTTATCGGGTTAAAAAAATCAACCACTCACTATATTTAACTTAAATGAATCCATTTTCTCTCCTAAATTTATTTCAATTCATAAAACATAAACCCCAAAAAACAAATTCCAGGTCCCAAAAAAAAAAAAAAAAAAAAAAAAAAAAAAATTGATGGCGAAGAAAAAAAGAAATCATAATTTGACAACAAATTACATTATTCAAATCGCAGTAATTGCTAGGTATATTTGCTTGGTTTATCTTACAACCTTTTATGATATTACCATGTATTATATCGAATAACTACTTAATCTGATTACTCGATATTAAAAATATCCTTATTATGATAGTTATTCGATATTAACACCGGTATTATTATTTATTATTATTATTATTATTATTATTATTATTATTATTATTATTATTATTATTATTATTATTATTATTATTATTATTATTATTATTATTGTAATTATTGTAATTATTTTGTTATTACAGTGTCCCGATTTCTTTAACAAAACGACAAGTAATAGAAGGAAGAAGAAGTTTAATTTTATTAATAAATTACTAAAATCTTATTATGAAAAAGATGATCCTGCAAGAAGAAGAGCAAAAAGAAGAAGACGAATAAGACAAGTAGGGAAAGGTATTTTTGAAATCTCTTATGTTCATTAAATTATGTGATTTTACATGAGAATAATATAGTTAAATTGTTATTATTTACAAAAAATGATATATATCTATTAATATGAAGATGGTGAAGTTTTTAGTTGTTAGGCAATAATTGTATTTAGTTGTTGGCAAGCTCAAATTACTCGCTAATAGTTAGTTTTACTTGTATCAATAGTCACTCGTTTTAATGATGATAATGTGGCGTGAATACTCAAATACTTGTATCGTGATCAAACTTAATTGCAAACTTGTTTTACTGAATAATCATCAAAAGAATTCCTCCTTTACCCCTAATTATACGAATAACTTCAAATAACTAGTTATACTTTTAAACTGGTTTGCCATAAGTTTAGGTCTAATGCTTACCATTGCGTTGATATATGTTAATCGATGCGTTTGCTTACTCTTCTTTGAGTCTATGGTCTTTGTTTTAGTCTTCGATTTGAATTTGTGCACTTTTTCTTTTGATTTTGGACGGTTTCATGTTTTTGTATTCGCCTTGTTTACTAATTTTGCAATGTGTCATTTGCCTATCCGATATCTTATCCATAGCGTGATTGAATTTGTTGTTGTTGTGTGCATTTCAATTCAATTTTTTGTAAATACATCTTAAGATAAATGACACATAAAATTATTTATAAGTACATATGTGAAAATCTTTTATGTTTTTTATTTCAGAAAAAACATATAACACAGATTTATCTGATGATAACGATATATCAATTGACATCGAACATACTGATGATGAAGAAGAAGATGAACCTAATGAATATGATCTTGCTGATGATGAAATACAAGTTTATAATGATGATGATGATGATGAAGAGGAAGAATTTAACTTTGATGATGAAACTGATAGCGATGAAGAAGATTCTGAAAATGATGATGATGATGATGATGATGATGATGATGATGATGATGATAATAATGATGATGATGGAGAAATAGATATTGAGTATGACGCAGCTAAAGAAGGTAAAGATTGTGAAGGAAATGAAGCACAAAAAAGAATAGAAGATTTTGAATTTAATATAATGTAAGAGGAAGAACAAAGAAGTTGGAAAATGATTCATCAAAGGTTAAACAAAAGAAGTTAGAAAGTATGAAGCATCAAGAAAAACTTTTGAAGGTGAATGTTCTACTCCAAAATTGGTTAAAAGTAATGATGTGTTTAAGAACAGGGGATCTCCAACTCAATTATTTAAAGTTGTTCGATTCTTAAGATCAGATGCTAATGCATGCAAAGTCTTAAAAAAGATGGGATTCGAAAGTTTACTTGATTTAAAAATTAATATCATTCCAAGTAGATTGGCACAACATGTAGTACAAAACTTTGATGAATCAACCATGACAATGAAACATTGGAAGGGAGATATTAAAATAACAAAAGAATCAGTTAAAGAAATCCTTGGTTTTCCATGCGGTGGTATGCCAATCCGACCACCAGAGAGAGTGAAAAGTGAAGATAAATGTGTTAAAACTTGGAGAAAGCAATTCAAAGCCTTGGAGAAGGATACAAATAAGGTGAAACCAAAATCTGTTGTAGAAAGAATTAGACAAACAAAAAATAGAGGAAAAATCTTTATGACGAATATACTTGTTTTGATTACATCAGATTATTTGAGGCAATGAAAGACGGTACCTCAAATCAAAGGATTTTGTACTCTATTTCATCCGATAATGGAAAGATTAATCAAATGGATTGGTGTGGATATTTAATCGATTGTTTAAAGAAGTGTAAAAAGAATGGGATCCGAACAATGTAAAATCATATTATTGTGGACCTTTGACATTCCTTACGGTAATTACTCTTCATTCTTTTTTTTTCTTTCTTTTTTTCTTTTTTTTTTTTTTTTTTTATTTATTCATTTACGTTTTGCGACTATTTTATGTTCAAAAGATCCAATGCAATTTCATTGATATCGATTATTCTCTTCCACCATTGAAAACATGGGATCTTGAGTTACTAAGAATCGAGAAGCATCGAGTTTGATTACTTGGTGGATAGAAGTCACCGTGATAAGAATACGTCTAATGAAAAGAGTTTGTTGAATGATGAGCCAAAAGATGGAGGAGAGGTATCAAAGGATAAGTGAAAGATGGAATAAATGTCTTAACGACTAAAGAAGTGATTACGTAAGAAAATAAAGATAAAGAACAAAAGAATCGAAACTTGAAGTTCAAAAACCGTTAATTTAAAGTTTTTTTTTTTTTTTTTTTTTTTTTTTTTTTTAAATATATATAATAAGTAAACATTTGTTGCTTTAAAAAAATTTGCATATCATATTTCTTTTGGTTGATTTTAGGAAACTTGGAAAATACGTGAGCGGTTATTTGTTGGTGCATCACATGTCGCTTCGCATGCAACAACTGGTGTGTTTCTTTTGTAGTTCTCTCGATTTTAAATTTTGATATCAAATATTATATTACTCAACATAACTTGAATTTATAGAATAGGCAACCATTTTATAGGATTCCTCTTTGTCTAACTTTACTTATTACTCAAGTACTCAACATACGTATTTACTTATTACAACTTGTAGATTTATTGTTAAGATCAATTGGAACTTCATCTTATTATAAGATGTTCTAGCTTCTTTCACATATAATACATGTTATACTTGTTTTTTAGGAAAAGATGGAAAATGCAAAAAGATTAATTGCTGGCGAATCAAATGTTGCTTCTGCATGCAAAAACATGGTGTGTTTCTTTGTTGATTTGTTTGATTTCGAAATTTTATAAACTGTTTTTATATGAGATATTATATTAGTCAACATAGCTTCATCATTAATTTTATTATAATATTACTCACTGCTTATTTACAAGTTACAGGTATTTAAGGATAAACAAAGAAATGTATCAACGCGTACTTGTATCCAACGTGTTAATAAGCATAGTGAAGATTTTAAGAAGAAATGTATTGAAATGAAAGAAGACAAAAAAGATATTTTGAGAAAACTTGATGATGAAAAGGTATATCTTCAATACAAATATATTGTTATTTTTATTGTCTAAATATCACACTTAGTTTTACTTTTACATACATGTCAAATATAATTAATCTTATATTTTGATCATGATTTAACAGGGCTTTGTTCGCAAAACAAAGAATAGCTTGTTTTTGTTGGAAACTTTAATAATAGAAATGAAGGATTCACTTAAGAAAGGATTATCAAACTTTCCGAATTCGAAAGAAGTCGAAGGATTAAAAGATGAGTGGGATCGTGTGATAAATGGAGCAAAACGAGTAAAGCTTAATACATAATATTTAAGAATTCAAAAATCGAATCTCAATCGGTTTCTTTGAAAATTGAAGAAAGTCAAGTACATTTAAGTCATCAACAAAAGAAGCTTGATTTTGAGAAATCAATCAAATATTCATGAAAAGAGAAGCAAACTTTTGATGAAATACCCTCTTTGATTTGGGTTTTAAATTTTATTCAAATCCGGTGAAGAAGTAACACTATGTAAATCATTAGAAAATGTTAACTTAACACCACCGTAAGAAAAACCAAACTGGAAAATGTGGAAATTATTTCTCTTTAACACCTCCGAAGAAAGTCAAATGATATTAGAATTTGACGAAATTCAAGCATCAATGGAAGAATTTAATGCACCAATGCATTATTCAAGATGAGCAAAACCCAATGTAAGTTTTAAAACAATATAACTTTTTAGTGTTTTTTTTACCAATATAACTTTTTAGTGTTTTTGTTTATTAATATATAGGAAACAAGATTCCACTACAAGATTTTCCTTTTGGAGTAGAACGTGTAAAATTTGAATCTTTTTATTATGAACAATGGATATTTTCTGATATCGTAGATATGTGGTGCATTTTGCTCAATTATAGAGAATGCAAACTATCTAGTAATGCTCCAAAAAGATTATTCTGTAACACACAAGTTACGGTATGATTTTTATTTTTTTTATTTTTTTTTTTTTTTTTTTTAATTATCATAGATAAATGAATTTTAATATATATATTTTTTACAGCCTATTTCTTTGAATATTGAAAGTACATCAAAAGACGATAGATATGAATCTTTTCAAGAAAATTTGTTTTTAGCTGGATGCGTTGAAGATGATTCTTTATCAAATTTGTTAAACGTTGATTTGGTAAGTTATTTAGATTATTTTTTTTCTGTTAAATCAAATAACTGTTTATCTACAATATATATTTTAAATGACTTATATTTTGAATATCAATGTAGGTGTTTTTCAATATACTTGGAATCTCATTACTATATCATTTGTTTCAATCTAAAGAATGAGAAGATTGAGATAATTGATAATAGGATATGATCTGTAAACTTGTGAAGGTTCCAAAGTTTCAAATAGAGTTAATAAAGAAATTATATGGAACTCTACCGACGGTTCTTGTAAGTAATCATATTTAGCTTGCATTACTTTAACCATTTACTTTTACATTACTGATAGCTACAAATGTCAAACTTGTTTAGATTTTGAATTGTTAAAGTAATACAAATGTCAACTTTGGGAATTTATGTAATACTTGATAGTCTATAGATGAGTGAAAATGAAAATACTAATCTTTACTTAGATCCTTTGGTAATTTTAAGTACTGCAAGTGCCCAAGTTTGTTAGGTTTATATTGTCACATAAAGCTGCTACATGGGGTTGGAAATTGCCATATGTGTTAAGCTTAGTTGAGCTATATTTTACTTTAATATAAGTATTGTTAATCTATCTTAAAGATTTATTGCTTATTTCATAAACTAACTAACAAAACCAATTTTAAAAACATTTTCAACATCATTTGATCTCTTCATAAGTGCAGTATATATATGTCAGAACCTTTTTTGAAATGAAATGTTGACTTTTTTATTAAAATCTAGTTGTTCTGTTCTGTCATAAATGCAATATATATATGTCAAAATTTCATTGAGTCTTTGAATCTTCTTGTTCAAAAACTTTGAATCTACTTTTTCAAAAACTTTGACTCTATTTTGAATCTACTAACACATATGACCCAAAAACTTTGAATGTACTTGTTCTGTTCTGTCATTGAGTCTTTGCATACTATAGAATAAATAAGTTTGTAATCAATATTTGTCTATTAATATTTATTTATATTCCTGTATTTATTTTTTCAGACAAACTTCTTCTGCGAGTATTTGAAAAGAAAGAAACATCCAAAAGATCGATATATGAAGTTCTGTAAACCAAGTATACTTAAAATGCCATGGAGAACAAGACAAAATTCGAATGATTGTGCAATTTTTGCCATGAGACATATGGAGACATACTATGGTCAAAGTATTGAAGATTGGAAGTCTGGATTTAAAATGAAAGTCCGTAATAAACAAGGTCAAATCAAAACTTTGAGAAAAAATATGTCGCTAAAATGCTTCTTTTTCGATAATAATATTCATAGAAAAAAATAATTTCGAATCGAATGAATTTTTAAGTCTTTCTCAGAAGAAAACAAGTTCGCCTAAAGATAAAATCGAAAAGTTCATGAAAATGAGGTTTTCTACTTTTTGAAAAATAGAAAAACAAATTAAAAAGAATATATCTTTGATTCATTGTAATTGTAATAAAGAGATGTATACATTTGTTGATATTCATTAGAAATATTTATTTTTATTTACTTAATTTTTGTATTGGTATTTATAGGATTAACTATCTTCTCATATTTCTTTAGTAATCTGTAAGCTAGATCGGTTTAGGACCATATATGAAGAAGCAATTATTTTGACTTGACAAATATTTTGTATACGCCGAATTTGAACTTTTCATATGTGAAAATATTACATCCGGGATTTGTACCGCTAGTGTAATCGATTGATCGCTCACGCTAATTTATTAGATCCTTCACGCTTTATTGGTTCCTACCGCTAGTATTTGTTACTACTTCTAGGTTGTGTTTCAACGGTAAAGCCGCCTTCTTAACATAACAAAATATAAATTCAAACATAATCACCAAAACAAAAGAACTACGTAATAAAAAGTAAAATACAAATTCAAACAAAGTAAACGTTAAAGCGACTATCATTGATTTAAACTTTTCTAAACTATCATTGGATGTTCCATTTGGATGTTCCTTTGCTTTTCTTGCTCGAAACATTCTTTGTCTTTTCATTGGCCTTGAAATATATGAATCTAACTCGTTATTTGATTAATGATTCTTTTACACCTTCATTTGGAACATAATATTTTAAAGGCTTATTTGAATCATCCGAAAAAAAAAAAAAAAAAAAAAAAAAAAAAAAAAAACAAAACTTAAAAAATAGATAAATTTTTAAAAATGAATATCATAAGTTTAGAAAACAAACCATTGAAGGAGCTTTAACTTTCCTATAAGTATGAGATCTTTCATAACTTTTCGCACCCTTCTTTCCTTTAATATTCGCATTGATCGTCCTTTATCTTCAATGTATTGAATATAACAAATATATTTAAAACTTAATTTAAAAAAGAAAATGTATTATACATATAAAAGTTATATTAATCAAACCTTCGCTTAAGAGTCATCTACTTTTGAACCTCATAAAGCAAATCAAGTCCAAGATTCAATAGCAGAACGCGTCGACCTTTTTATCTTTTGTTGTTTAACCAAACACAAGAAGGAACGAATTGATTCCAAATTCTTTAAATCTTTCAACCAAACACGTTATGAAATGGAATTGGATTCCAATTCCACCAGAATCCTTAGGATTTCGCCGAACCAAACGGGCCCTAAATAAATTCAAGAATAGCACAATGACCAAATCATTAGAAAGATTAAACATAAAGATTAGCTAGTTGACTACCAGACCTCTATTGTGCTACGATCCAGTTACTCGCTTTAATTATATTAGGAGTAATGTGACTTACAAGGTGTTAGATCACGGTGAATGATCCCGTGGGCATGCAAGCACTTCATTTTACGAGCTATATCAAGTGCAAACCCAATCGCCACACATGTATTCGAATTTCCATGGCTAAATCCTTTAGGTATTTCCGTCTTACCAAATCTTTACATTCCTTTAGTCTCCTGACAGATAAAGATTCATCAAAGGAAGTAGAAAGGGCTGCTAAGTAGCATCCATGTGTCTAGCCAAAAAGCAATAAGTATTCAGTATCAGTAATTAAAAATAAAGGTAACGACTTTGACCAATCTACTTATAGACTTGGTTATTGTCAATCTTAAACACGGCTTCAGATAAATAATGAAATGAGTCGAACGGGCTAAAAGTTCCTCAATACTTCATCTTTACAAGTATATTTTGATACCCTTTAGTTGATTCTTTTGAATGCTATTACAAACATGAAACATCAAATGACCGTATATAACTGAACAATTTAAGATGAAGAAACCAATTACTCACCTGTATTGTGGGATTGAAACTGGTATTTTAATTCATCAGTTACTAACCTGTATTGTGGGATTGGAACTGGTATTGAGCTGTTAACTTGTTATCGGCATTCTCTAAGTTCCATAGATTGTTATATACACAGGAATCTTGACATTATTTTGTTAGTAGTTGACTCTGGTTTTATGCTTGAATTTGATCACATTTAGTATAGTATAGTTCCTTAACTGTCATGATGGATATGGTTTGTGATGGTCACGTGATCTATGATATCGTGTATACTACCCTCTGACTTCTAAAACATCAACAACAAGCAAACATATATCATGGCGAAGTGAATAATTTTGTGCATTCATGATGAGATGTAACCCAAATAATCACTTACCACGTGGTGCATGATCTGTAAGAAACTTATTTCCAGCTTCTTGTAGCTCTTCCTTTGTTATGTACGCTACCATCTTTGTAAAAAAACAGCAATCCGTAAGTAAGTTCGCCTCCTGCTCGTTCTTGTTCATGTGCAAAGCCACCGCCGAGAATTCACCGTAGATTATTGGATCGACATGTCAAGATTTATTAAGTAAGTTCTCATATACATAAAGCATTTAAGACTATCTATACACCAAATAGATTAGCGGGTTTATGAGAATAAACTACCGGTGATGAAATTTAAAACCAAGAAAATATTGCGTAAAACTTGGATATCACAAAGCCTTTATCATTTCTTATAAAAGCAACGTTATTAGGCTCGGTTTTCTTGTATTTTTATATGAATTGATCATGACTACGTCGCTTAACAACACCTCATTTGAACCTTATTATCATATCATTTTTATAGTAGGACCTGCCTATCGTCTCAGTTCAGTGTCAGGACTATTGTTAGTTGCTGCCAATTACAGATCTGCGTTTCCGGTTCCTCTCTTGAAACTGAGAAGATGCAGCAGTTTCGTGTGTTTCTGAAAGTTTGAAACATAGCATAAGGTTTAACCCCTAACCATCTCTGACGCTATTGAACATAGCAGTAGGATAAGTTGGAAGCTGTGAAAACCAAATAAAATTTATAACTTTGTTCTATAAAAACATTGACATCAAGAAAATGAAAAAAAGAAAAAGTCTTGAGGACCTGTATATTGACAATGAGAAGAGGCGGCAATTTTTCATCGCCTTTGATTGAAGGGAGCTCAAGATGCTGGGCAATGTGGTACCTTGATTCCAAGCCATCCTTAGCTGTCTTTGCTCCTGCTCATAAAGGTAACGATGTCTCTCAATGTCCCAGATTATGGCGTGAGCCCGGATATCTGTACATTTCTCTCTTTCTTCTTCCTGTTTTTCTTGTTTTTGTTCTCGGCATTATGCCGCTAATTCTGCAACTATCACCGTTGTATAAATAATTTGGTTACTGTTAGCATTTCTGTTGATACAATTCAACCTCAAGTAAAAAAATGAAATTAATCACCTTTACAACAGAAGCAAAGTTATCATCCAAAATAATGATATCACTGCTCTCTTATGCAACTTATGTTCCTCACCAAAGTTGAGAGGACTAACGTGCTCCAAACCAGTGTCCAACACATTCGTACCATACATACTAATAGGCTTTGATATATTTGTTGTATCGAAAATGTTCACATAAATGGTTTGCTTGCTTGCAAGTTGTTGAAGTAACTTCTCCACCAACGATTCGATATCAAAGACTCCACCAAGATACGATTTTGACCAAAAGTCGATTCGAAATCACATGGAACCACAAATAATGGCCATCTTTGCCAAGATTTAAATAATATAAAATAAAATTACCCATCGGTTGCTTCAATTCTTTCCTCCGAGGTAGCATTAGAAGGTAAATCTCGCTTATAAACAACAAAAGTCAAAATAACTTCAAGGCGGGTTGTCTTTATAAGTTCAAACGGAGTTGTGAGAACACCTTTCCTAATTCCCTTGCACGCATCATATTTTCACGATCTTCCATTATGATTAAACAAAAAGAGACTAAACATTTTATTCTTTTTTTTATTGCTATATCTTTATCTTTTTGAAATATGAATACCTTGCCGGTCAACATATCAAGAGAGATCACATGTGCAACGGTATCTTGTGCAAAGATAACAGGGGAATATTCTTGTTGAATTGGCGAAGGTTCCAATTCATCAGGGTTATACTTGATGATATGAATCGAAATCTTAATAATCTCTATAAATTTTCAATCACGGAGTGCCATCTAATAGGCACGATATAGGTGGGATGGTGATCGTCTCCATCTCCCCGTATACATTCCAACAAAATGCATCTAGCATCATCTCTCCTTTAACTGGGAGCAACTCTACTTCCGATAATGTTATGTTTCTACATGGAACCGAGTCACTACAAGCAAAATTCATTGGTGGGCTTCTCACGTTGTATGTACCTTTTATGTCCTTGTACTCGATGTCTGAAACCATTACTGCGGATGTTTGGTTCAAGCATTTTCTTGTTAGGCAATAGAATTGGTCTATTATGATTGGATTCCTTACGTTTTCCATCCGTATGTTTTCATATTTTACTCTATTTACAGCGCCATAGCCACCTTGCCATGTCTTGATCCTAAGTCCATTTTTAGATTGCTTTATTGTTGAGTCCCTTACTGTGATGTTGGAAACCCATGCTTGTGAATCGTGATTACCTGAACTCCCTATGCTGATTCCATGACCTTGTCCACAAGTGATGTTCTTTATGTCAACATCATAACAACCCGATCCAATTGACACACAGTCGTCGCCTAAAATAAGATCAAATTTACAATGTAAGTTGAGTCATGACAATATATTGGACTAATTGAGTGAAAAGTTGAAGATATATGTACCATTGGAGATTATTGAGTTGTAGGTTTGAACATTCTTGGTGTTTGAAATATGGATTCCTTCTGTGTTTGGACTGAGTTCTGGCGCTGTTATGGAAATGGATTCAATAAGAACATTACTGCAGCCATCGAACTTCACGTTGAACATTGGGCTATCCTTGATCCTAAGTCCTTGTAACGTCAAATTCATGCTCATAAAGAACAATATGGCCTAACATTAGTTACAATAAAACATATGCTCATGTCACGAAGATAACAATAAAACATATGCTCATAAAGAACATTACCACATCCAGTATTGTATATTATATATGAAAGATTGAACTCGTTCGTATGAATATGATTAACGCTCACCGTTGGGCTATCACATGGTCCTGGTAAAGTCGAGCCGTTTAGACCCTGTATCGTGGTAATTACATGTACATTAATAATTTCGAAAGTGGCAATAATAACGTGAATAAATTCTAAGAAACAAATACTATATGTATATACAAATAATTATCATAAAAAGTACTTTGTGGGGCTTGCAAGGAAGATTCCACCATTGTTGTCCTCTGCCATCGATGAGACCAGACCCTTGAAGTGTCATCTGGTCGATTCTATAAAACACCAACCATTGATGTCTACTGTTATACTTTGGCCATGACTCGGGTCCATCCGAAGGCATCATTGTCCCATCAACCTTTTTTTCGAACAATTAATCATACATTTATAGAATGTTAGTGAAAATTTTCAAGTTATATGCATGTCTAATATGTAATATACATTTTCCACTAAGTTGGTCATAACATATTTCCTCTCATATAGTCATATGAAAAATAATATGATTGATTGGATTTAAGTTACTCGTCACATAGCGGAAGTTGTACCAGTATGACAAGTACATATGAACATGCATGTGTATGTCATACGTAACAAAAAGATGTTGGTACGACGTATACCTGAAATATTACTGGAGATTGGAAAGGACCGGTGAAAATGGTGGATTGTAAGAAGAACGAATAGCCATGAGGAACCAAAAATACACCAAGTCACCAAAATCAAATTTGATTTTAATGATATCACATCTTCTCATATTTGTTAGTATGTGGGGTGGGGGTGTTCAATACCCGTATAAAACAATGAATATATGATTCAGTGTACATTATATTTTTAACTTTCTAGCCTTCCTGGCATAGATACAAGCCTAGATTGCCTATTCATTTTTAGCATGTGTTATGGTTGATAGGCTTCATATTATGATATTGTTCTCCCTTTTTAACGTCAACTATAAAGAAAGTAAACATAGCTTCAAACAGAGATAAGGGAAACCCATTCCATCTTCAGGAAGTCGTCTATAAAGAAGTAAATATTGATATTTAAACAGGCATGAGGCGAACCTGTGAACGTAGAGGTAGTATTTAGTTCCTATGAGTAACATTTCCTTCACATATGTATCCTCTCCGTTTGTTATCCTTGGAGCCTTTAAGATCTCGCCTCACGAAATAGCATCGCCATTTGTACTGACCCGCCACCTAGATCAACTACCCCAACTGTGTCCGAATATTTCTTGCCCAATTTATTTGACAAATAATTGATGGTCACCTGTAGGTAAGAAAAAGACGTTAACAACAAAAAAGAGTACGATATGATAAGGATTATGATGTCTTCTAAATTAGAATTAAAGGAGCTCCAACTTAACCCTTGAGAGAGATAAGAACTTAAAAAAAATGATGCCAAAACACAATTAAGTAAAATGATTGAAATACAAGCAGGTTAAGACAAAACATGCATGTTGACAATGATTGGCATCACAAGCTCTCTGAGACACATTGATATGAAAGAAAACTCAGTTAGTAAGTAACTTGAATATGCAGTATACATTATATTTTCAACTTTCAACCCTTCTTAGCATACGATACAGGACTAAATTGCCTAGCCATTTTTAGCATGTGTAATGTTTTAAGGCTTCATATTCTGATACTGTTCTACCTTTTTAATGTCAGCCATAAAGAAAGTAAACATAGCAAGATATAAGGCTTCATAACCTGTGCCTTAAGCACCAAAAAAGATCAGTTGTTTTTTTTCCATGATGCATGAACAACATGAAATAGGTTCAATTCTTATGCTAAAAGCAAATCATCTATGAGGATGTAAGAAGTATCTTACCCATTGATAAGCACCTTCCTGAGTTCCATCCAAAACAGTTACCCAATCATCATTCGACTTGAGGCTGATCTTAACTTTTAGAAAATCTTTGACCTATAATATTTTAAACTCAAACTCGACAAAAAAAAAGGATTCTTCACCTGTAAAACAAAAAAGTCATATTCTTCACCTATTAAACTCAAAAGTCGATTATAGTTTTAGGGATAACAATAAGATATTAGGGTGTATTTATACAAAAAAAAAAAAAAAAAAAAAAAAAAAAAAGGTTAAAAATACATACCTAAAATAAAAATTCCAGAATTTTTTTATAATCTCCTTATTTATATTGATTTGAAAGATATAAATCAAAAAACAATCTACTCTAGTGGTAAGTTGTTTACAAAACACATGAATGACCCAAGTTCAACTCCAACAAATGTCTTCTTTTTAATATAAAAATTTTAAAATTCAAAAATAACAAAAAAAAAATGAAATTTACAATTTATTTAAAAAAAAATTGTACATATATTAATTAAAATGCCACATGTCATTTAAAAAAATTAAAAAAATGCCACATAAATATAATGATGACATGGAAATATGACTTGGCATTATGGGATGCCAAGTGGCATTTTATGTGGCATGCCTCCTCTTATATATAATGTATAGATATATATATAAACAAAAACAAAATGTAAAAATAAAAGAAAATAAAAATCATACCGATAGAAAAGTGATAGGTCCACAATAATAGTTTGCATCACTTCTGTCGTATTTGTTCCATTTTTTACTACCTTTCAAACAATCTAAAAGATATGAACACCAATCCAATTTATGATATCATCATCGAATCGGAATGAGTGGCGGTATCTTTTGGCAAGCTACTCCCGGGTAAAAAGACATTTCGAAAGGACAACAAGAAAGTTTAACACAAACATTCGATCGGTGTTACCATTATCCAAAATATTATTAACAACCACATAATACGAATATTTGTCTCTTCGAATTTTTAAATCGATGAAACTGGTTTCTCGAGAGAATATAGTTGGGTTGGTTGTTCGTACTCTTTTAATAGAATTTATTTTTTCTTGCCCATTGAAATCCCATAATTGCATTAAGCTGTCTCTCTTTTGATTTCAATGTTTCCACATATCAAGTTCAAAGTCATACATCTTCATCAAAGCAATCATGACTTTAAATCCAAGCCTAGAAGGTATAACACAAATCTTCATTCCAAGCAAAGAACTAAATCCATTTTGAGACAACAGTGCGTTCTTTGCATCGACATATTAGAAAGAAGATAAAAAGTTGACTTGGAGATCCCTAGTTACGATTGTTAGTATACTTTCATTGACACAAACATGATCTTCAACATCAATATCACTAGAAATTGATTTTTGTTTATTTATAATCCTTGATGATGTTCTCCTTGAATTAATATGAATTTTTCTTTCCTAATACTCAACCTTTCGGATCTTCTAACTCTTGATTTCATCTTTAGAATAATGAATCTGTTTTGTTTTTAAAAGTTCTTGTTGAATTGACTATGTTTCTCATCATTTGAATTCTTTTCCTTGTCATTCTGTCTTCATATTTTTGAATTCACATATATTATAAGTCGCAAATATGAAAATTAAATAGTCATATCGAATAACAAAACTATCAAAAATAACAACCCTCATATCGAATAACAAACTTCAACAAATCATCATATCAGTTAACGGAATAACAAACTTAATGTCGAATAACAAACTTAATATCGAATAACTATCGAATAACAATCAACTTCAAAACAATCTTCATATCGAATAACAAACTTAATATCGAATAACTATCATACTAACGATAAGAAAAATCAAAGTGTAATAATCTTCATACTTAGGATAAGAATATTAATATCATAATAACAATAACGGAATAACAAAAATCATGCTAAATATATAACATTAAAGATATTTATATATGTGTAATGTAATAATTCTTTGTTTTAATCTACAAAACATAAGTGTCATGGAAGGTTACTTATTAGTCTTTTGGTTACTTATTAGTCTTTTGGTTTTCACGAAAATGATTATAAAAACTACAAGCGCAAAGCAGTTACCACTTGCATCATATTCAACTCAAATACACTGTGATCTTTGTAGAATATTTGAACAATACAAAATTATGTACGCTTCAAACAAAAGATCAAGAAGCGAATGCGATTTAGAAGAAGAACAAAGCGGAAGCGACGACAAGTATAACATGATTTTTGAATCGATTTTTCTATTACTTTAATTTTTATTCTTTATATGAAAACAAAGTGTTTTGTTTTTATTGTTTGAAAACAATGCATTCAAGAACAAAAGCGGATAACAAAACCATCAAAGAAGGTATGAGGACTGGTTTGCAATTTTAATAATTAAAAATGAATTAGGAAAGTTTTATTTAAAAATGAGTGTAAAATTGTTACATTCTTTCAATGTAGAGATTGTTGAAGAAAACAACAACGATCTTTGCGGAAAAATATTTATGGTATCCAGACGATTGGTACTACCCAATCGAAATGGAGATGTATAAAGAAGATGAAAAAGGGATGAAGCACAAACAGATAGAAATAAACAACTAAAAGATAATCAAGCGAAAGAGTTTGCGACAATGCGGAGTTTTCTCGATTCAAGAGATCTTCGGATGTGGAAGAAGATTTGGACAAAGAAGACATTGAAAGTTTCGACTATGATAATTTACATTTAGCATTTTCCAACGATGACTTAGATTAAGTTCATATTAATATCAGAATAACAATATTAAAATATCAGAATAACAAATGGAATTAGCCTCTTTACATAATATATAACAGGTTCGCCTAAAAGATACACCAAAAACATACAAACATAACATGTCACATGATGTTCTAAAAGTCATATAATGCTAAATCAATGATTCTATGTTTAACACTAATAGTTCAATAATTTATATGTTATGTAAAGTAGATACAAACTAAAACTGTAAATATAGGAGTAAAAAATTACCATTTTGATTCTTTGTTGATTCAATCTTTGATTTAACATTATATGCGACAAATTCATCTCTTTGATTTAACATTGTGAAATCTGTTTTGTTTTATGATCTTGACTTGTATTATTGGTGGTGTTATATTTGTGCATTTATTGACACGTTTACAAACAATATTTTATTGGGTTTAAAAATATTGACATTTGATATCTTTTGGGCTTTAAAAACAATTTGGGCTTTTTAAATTTTTGCTTTTATAAACTTTGGGCTTCCTTATACATATTTCAAATATATGTTTACCTACCTTCACGGCTCCGCTATAATCTATATCGAATTATAATTCAAAAAGGTAAAAAAAAAAAAAAAAAAAAAAAAAAAAAGTATCTTATTTAATTGCTAAGTTTATTTAATTTTATTTTAACACTTATGCATTTTTCTTTGATGCATATTTAAATGGAAAAAAAGTGTTCATCTAGTGGAAATGTATTGGCTAATCAACATGAAAGAAAGTGTCGAATTTGTAGGAAAGTTGCAAATCATGATGCAAGACATTGTCCATTGAAAAAAACAAATTAATAATCGCGTCATGGATAATTGTGTTTTAAGATTGTGCTTATGATTATTTCCGATCTTAATGTTTGTAATGTAATTTGATGTTTACGTTTGTCTTTTCAAGCTTAATGTGATTTGATGTTTATGTTTGTGATTTGATGTTTATGTTTATGTTTCTTCATCTTCTTTTTTGATATTTTTTAATAAATTAAATTTGAGAAATTAAAAAAAAAAAAAAAAAAAAAAACACACTAAACTAATCGTAATCCGCTATAAATTTTTATATGCAACTCACGAACCAAAAAGCCCTATTTCTTATATTGCGACCAAATTGCGAAACCCAAAATAAGCGGTACCAAAACTTTGTGAATCTCCTTCTTTATAACCCCTTGCTAATTATCATCTTTCTTCCTCATCATCAATTATTGAATATTTGTGAAACTCCTTCATTCAAAATGACGGAAAGAACCTTTCATGAAAGTCACAATATGGTTGCTTTACTTAAAAACCATTACGAATCGGAAGGATTTCTTGAGATCATTGATTTTTAAACACTTGCTCTATAAGGTATGCATTATCGATGAAATCCTACTATATATATTTCGATCATTAAGCAATTTTGGGCAAGCTGCTAAGTCCGAACTATAGATAGGAAGTACAAATTAGAGCTTTAGTAGATGATGAAGAGATAATTGTCACCGAATCATCGGTTAGAAGTTCCTTGAAACTAGAAGATAACAATGGTGTCATTGCTGCCAAACCCGGCTATTTTCAAAGGTCTTGAAAAATGGGATATGAGAAGAAAATGATTCTTTAAAATTTTACAAAAGGCTATTCTCACCTCAATGGAAATTTCTAATCTATACCATCCTGCATTGTATAAGTCCTAAAACAATGGTGGAATGAGTTTAGTACGATTATAGCTTACGCTATAGTTTGCTTGACTCGGGATAAGATTTTAAATTTTCTAAGATGATTTTTGATGGTATGATTAAAATTTGGATGATACAAGTAAGTGCTTTACGTATCCTAGGTTTATTCAAATTTTGTGGATAAACAAGTTTTAAAAAAAAGGTTCATAAACAAATTTATAAAACTCCCAAGCTCTCAAACAAAGTTTTACCTTTATGAAAAAAATGGAAAAGGTTTTTACGGAAGTGTTACACCACTTTTTCAAAACATGATAAACATTCCACAAGCAGACGATGAAGGCGATACACACCCTACATCCAAAAATTTACTGATCAACATCACAACAAAAAGACCTATACCCGTAGGAAATCGAACAAAAGGGTACTAAGCTAAATAAGACTCAACCCAAGGAAACATCATTTGCGGAGATGGTGTAAACCCCAACAAAATGGCTAATATGGGAGGCTCGATTCAAGAATCGGGAAAGTTGCATCCGAAAGTAATGAAGGTACAAATGGAACTAATGAATTGATGGATTTTTCTTGTACATAATAACAATTCCATTAATCCACTCTACTGACTAGGTAACAAATCCCAAAATTTTGAGGATAGTATAGAACTCATAAAAGAATTGATTGCAAACTCTACAAAATTGACAAAAGATGTTCTTGCACTCAACAAATCACAACTTCTCAAGATGCGAGATCGAAGTTTGAAGCGAGAGTTAGATATTTGGAAGGTGTAAAGAGACCAAAAACAACTAGGCGAGGAGGTTGGGCGAGAAGAATAGCTTTGGCAAACAAGTTGTTTTAGAACAAGAGAGTCAAGCGGTTGAATATACCAATGTTTTTGTGAGCGTGCTTCTAGTAAAATTTACCTCTTCTTTGGATCTGTTGCTACTCAAAAGAAACCTACTTGATGTTTCTCTTGATGAACAAAGTTTGAAAGAAAGTGACCATACCAAGACAAATTTTGATATATCTGTTGAAGGGGCGGAAAAGATTTCAATGAAATTAACAGTCTTGCATAACATTGGTGAAGATGTTGATATGTTAGAAGCTGCAGATGACGAATGTCTTGCTAGTAAAAAAAAGCTGTTGGTAGTAGAAATTCACCTACTTCGATGTTTCTCTTGATAAACAAAGTTTGCGAAGGATTTTCAAAACAATCGTTGAAAGAAAGACACAATGCCAAGACAAATTTAGATATATCTGTTGAAGGAAATGGAAAAGATTTCAAAGAAATTGACGATGTACGGATAAAATTGGTGAAGATGGTGTACAACCAATTGAAGAGGAGAAAGGTGAAGATGTTGAGATGTTAGAAAGCGAAGAAGACAAATGTCTTGCTACTAAAAAGAAAGTGTTGCTAGTAGACATTCACTTATCGTTGATGTTTCTCTTGATGAACAACCAATTGAAGAAGAGCAAAATGAAGATGATCGGATGTTAGAATCGCATACGATAGTTATGATAAGAATGGAAGAGTTCTGATGATGATGTTTTGGAGGCTGCAGAGAGAATGAAAATAAAGAAATTTGAAGAAGAAAGAGGCCAAGGTGAAGAAGAACGTCTAAACAAGGAAACCGACAACTACATTGTTGACAATCGTTCAAACAAATCCAACCAATCTTGAAGCACCTCAAGACACTTTAACCAAAGCAAGATCATGCATCATTTGAATCTCCATATATGAACAAAGAGTTGAGACTATACGAATTCAAATCACGGTGGAAAAAATATTCCGAAAATGATTCTATCCGATCTGAGAGAAAGATGTTATGTAAGTTCTTTAAACTATTCTTGTAAAACTAAAAATTTATTTTTAATTTTCACATCTATTTCCTATATGCTACAATATAATTTCTATATGTTCCTATCTGAGGAGGAGATTTTCGAGATATGGGAAAGTAAATAGTGTTTTAAGAATTCATATCAAGTGTCTTGCTTACGAGACAGAGATCAAGCGTGAAGTAATCGATAACTTTGTCGGTATCCTAAATTTTGAAGAAAAATTAAGAAAGGATACTTTAAAAGTTTTAGACATTACTTCAAAGCGATGATCATTTTAAGTTAACATTTTCAAAACTTTTATTATTTTATTTACTTATGTTTAATTTTTCTTCTATTATACACAAATATGTTTTTGTAAGTTTGCACTTTATTTTTGTTTTAATAGCCAAAAGATCCGGATGAATATGAAAGAGATATGAAAGGCCATTCTCAAATGTTTGAAGCTATGTTGAAGATCGGTTTCAAAATGAAAAAAAGCTATGTCAATGGAGAAAATTGAGCTGGTAATATTGACATTAATTTTTAATCAGTTTTTTTTCTTGATGTACTCTATTACTAATAATCATGTTTATTTAATGTTAATTTCACTTTTGATAGGTCTTCTTTCCAATTCTTGCATATGAGCACTATTATGTAATAGTTTTCAACATTACAAATGGTCGTCTTTGTAATTTTAGACAACGATAAGTTAGATGCTTCATATGATGATAAATACAAGCATGTTTTTGATTATGTGGTAAGAATTGCTTTATTTTTTGATTATGATTGTAATTTTAGACAACATTATATTTTTGTGTTGTTCTCATTAATTTCTTATTTTTACGGAAAAGTCATTAACATCCTATTTGCTTCATCACAATCCTCCGAAAATTGAACTTTTCTTTGGATTCAAAGGTGAAGTACTTCCACTAAAATGGAGAACTAGGAAAGATAAAGTTAATTGTGGATTATATACAATGATTCATATGGAACTTTATGAGGATCAAAGGCAAACAATGGGAAAGCAGGTCTTTTAAAAGAAAATGACCGAAATCGTCAAATTAATTTGGATGTGTTGAGAAGTAGGTATATAACAAAGATCTTCTTGCATGATATTAATATGCATAAAGAAAGTTTGATAAAATATGCGAGGGACAGTGGATAGAATCTTCAAAAGTTTTTGACGAAATTGCGTGGATGAAAATCTTTGCTAAAGAAAATGTTCCTCTTGCTCATATTTCTCTGCTTATGAAGCAAGTGCGAAGGAGAATGGTCAAAAACAAGTTTCGAGAAAGTTTAGCGAGGCGAAAGTTTGGTGATAAGAATGACTTTGTAGTAGTGAATAAAATGGGTAAAGAAGTAGTTTTGGAGCACCAAAGTAAAGCGATTAAATATACAGGTTGTTGAAGAAAGTCTTTGGAGGCCATAAAACTATTTCTAGTGTCGCAGAGGTGATGATTGATTTGAAGAAATCAAAACCAATTGTTAAGGGTATTAGTATCCAACGACCTTCTTTAACACTGTTAGGGCTATAGAATCATCAACACAAGATATAAACAAGGGTAAAGGAAAACTTGTTGAAGATCTTGATCTTGAGATACACGAGGAATTAGGTGCTACATTTGAAGAAGATTCTAAAGCGGCTCGTGAATTAGGTGCTACATATGAAGCGAGAGAATCCAAAGTTTCTTGAAAAACAAAGAAAAGATCTTTGAGAAACAAGCTAAAACATTAGCATTATTAGTTGCTTGGAATGAGGAAAGGGTTCAATGTGATGCACATATGGTGCTTGCTAACAAGCAAACTCAGAAAGACATGCAAATGTACACTATCGAGGAAAAAAATGAATGGATAAAGAGGTACATGGAAGAAAGAAGGAACTTATATGTTGCTGAGAGACTTAAGAAGAAGCAGCTCAGACCACCTACTGTTAAGCAAAGAAGAATGTTTCATGAAACTTATTTAAAGAATATAAAGGGTTGCACAAAGAATCAATTGTCTCATATACGGATGATCAAGTTGAGAAGATGTATAAGACAGCTAAGGAAGAAATAGATATAGAGGGACATATAAAAGAAACAGTGGAGGTACTCGATAAAGAAAGCTCTAGCTCAGGATTGAAAAGATCTGCAAGTGTGTTAAATACTATTTGTAGGAAAAAATGAAACGAGATAAGTCTTAAGCATTTGACTTAATATCATAATGTTTGAAAAGAAAAAATTAATATCGGTTTATGATGTCTTAATATATTTAAATTAGTTAATATCGAGTTATGATGTTTATCGGTTTATGATGTTTTATTTCGATTATATTTGTTTAACCATTGTGAGATGCTCTATGGCGTATACATATTTATATAGTCTTTAATATCGAGTTAGTTGTTTTAATATATGATATTACATTAATATCGAGTTAGACCTATAGCGTATACATATTAATATTATCTTAATATCAAAGTTATGATGTCTTAATATATATAAATTACTTAAATAATTTTACTTAAGTTATGATGTTTATCGGGGTTATGATGTGTTTTATTTCGATTATGACTATTTAACCATTGTGAGATCTTGTATAGCGTATACATATTTATATTGTCTTTAATATCATAGTTAGTTGTTTTAATATATGATATTATGTTGATATCATAGTCAGGCCTATGACGTATACATATTAATATTATCTTAAATATCATAGTTTAGTTGTCTTAATATATATTGCCTTAATATCAGAGTAATTAAATGATGTTAAACATAATAATAATATATGATATTCTGTTGATATCAGAATTAGGCCTACAGATTTCAAATATCATAGTTTAGTTTAGCCCTACTGTTTAACCATTGTGAGATGTTTAACTTTAATATATACTTGAATTATAAATTTTAAACCATAAATTCGCACTACATAATCTGAAATTGCATAAAACTTCTAGAACAACCAACAAACAAAGCAACAACCCAAACTACAAAAGATCATTAAAACAAAAGATTTAAACAATGAACCCCCATCTTCAAACTTCTTCATCTTCATCTTCTCCATCATCTTCTTCATCTTCTCCGTCTTCTTCATCTTCTCCATTTTCAAACTTCTCCATCTTGGTGATATGCTCCTTCTTTTATTGACAATTGCACGCATATCAATCAAAATGCCAACAAAGCGAATCCAACAATTTATGCTCCATGACACGAATGTCATTCGAGAGTCATAAATCTTATCCATGACTTCTTCTTTATCGAAATTAAGAAACAATACCTCGGTCATTGCCTCAGTCGCTTTTCAACCTTAGTAACCAACTCGGTTCTCATTTCGCCAAGCCCTGAATAATCCCTTCTTCATCGTAACTTCTTGATTAAATAAACACTTGAACAAGTTATGTAGTTGATTAGTTCCAAAAGCGTTTTGAGTTCATTGATAATTGGAGTTTGAGACATTTTGAGGATGATTAGGGTTAGAGCGGAGATGGTATCTTATTGTGCTGAATAGACTTATTTATATTATGGCCCGAATAGACTTTTTATTGCAAATAAACCCTCCAACTTAAAAAATGCGTTAAATTCTCAATTAAAAGTTTTCAAAAAATAAGAAAAGCAGCCTTTGTATCAGAGTAAGTTAATAATATCAGAGTAGTAATTAAGTAAGTTAATAATATCAGAGTAATAGTTTATCACTACAATTATTATTGACATAATATCAAAGTAGTAATTAAGTAAGTTAATAATATGATTGTAATAATATATTGACATAATAAATGTTGAAAATTACTTAACAAACAGATACTCGAATATATATACGTCATAAGAAAACTGACTCTGATATTAAAGGAAATATTAATATGTAAGGTCATAAAACATACAAAATATTAAATTTTATTTCGTTTGTATGCGCTTCTTCTTTTAGACTTTGTAAAAAGTATGTGTTAGGAAAGACAAAAACTTAATAATTACATTTATTTGTTTATTATAGTTAAACTTTTATCTGAGTGACTTTTACTTATACTTACAGCAAACACAACTTTTAATATATGATATTGCTCTTTAATATCATTATTATGATATTAAAGAGGAATATGATATATTAAAACAACTAACTCTGATATTAATACAAATATCATATAATAAAAAATGTCAAAAAAATAAAAATAAATAAATAAATAAATAAAGATATGTCAATATTCTAAAATATCATATATTATTTTATCTAAGTTTATTATAACAACTAACTATGATATTAATTTTTTCTTTAAAACAACATGATATTAAAAAAAGAAATTTTGTGTCTCGACGTTATGATTTTTTGATTATGAAACACAAAGACTTAAATATTTGCAATAAAAATTTGTTTATAATATTTTGTCTTAATATCACAATGATTTTGCAATATTTATTTTAACAAATATGTCTAATTTACAAATTTATTTTTAAATATTTACTAAATATATTTTATTTTACAAATTTATTTTAACAAAAGATATGAGAAAGAAGTAACTAAATATCTCTGACATATATGTCAGATATTTATTAACTTAGTTCTCTTATAGTCTTGAACATTACTTCCTCGACATTGATATTAATTATGTTAAATATAAAAATTAATTAAATATGTTAATATCACCATAGATAAAAAATCAAAATCAAAATCAAATTTTTATATTTAAAAAATACATATCATATTAGATAAAAAAACGATTTTAAATTACTAATATACCCTCAAACATTTATTTACAATTATAGATTTGTCCTTTTATGTCATTTTACATCTTATAATTACATTTAACGACTAATTTACCAAACACTTTTATTAAAAAAGATACAATTGGTAGCTCATGTTATGACTTTGCGGTTCTGACTTCAGTTTCGACTTACAACATACTGACTTCTGACTAGTTTTGCCAAACATACATTTTGAGGACTCAAAACATTTGATGGTGTTTTATGAGGAGGATGTTTTAGTTATTGGTATGTTATTGGGGAGTTGTGCGATGTTGCACAAAAGTGGCATACCAATAAAATGTTATTTGTATCTTATCCAAGTTGTGCTCTTATATGCATTGTCTTGTCCTTCTCTTCCTTTGTGCTCAAATTTTATAGACGGACGATGAAAGCTAACCAATATTGGTTGTCCTTCAAACGACTTTTTGTAGTACAACCAATATTTTTCTTCGAATGCCTAATATGTTACTCATGCTCATTTCGATGGCATGGCGAAACATAGGTAGTTAAAATAATTAAACTTTCATCACGCACCAACGCCATCTTCATCAAGTGTCCCCAACTTTTTGTATTGTAGTTGGGGCTTCTTCACGTGTGGCTATCATCGATATCTTCATTGGAAGAAAATCAATAATGATTTTTCGAATTAGATCATGCAATTCCTTCACCGCATGTAGTTTTAATACGTCTTGCGTGACTCATCGTTAAGATACATACAATAGACAAAAAGATAATTTCAAATGAAGTTATACAACTTTGAAATACCCTTTTCATCTATATAACTTTCGGTAAAATATCTAAGTTTCTTATCAAATAAAAAACCATAGCATATACTCCGGGATCATGAATAACAATTTTCCAAATACATAATTTTTCAGTAATTTTTATTTTTGATGAACTAACTTTGTGAAGAAAGTTTAGAATCTGTATATGGTTGTAATGATAGGTTTCTATAACAAGAGTAAATTACTTTTTTGATGTGATTGATGGTTTGCATATCGAGGAAAAATAATAAATTAATCATTGAAAGAATCTAAACATATAATTTATAATAAATTTTTTTAATCTTCGCGTCTACAGCAATATTTTTTCTCTGACATTTTTTTATGTCTCGATTTAATGATGTTTTGTCAAATATTATGTTTAATTTTAAAATTTTAATATCTCTCGTAATTTTAAAATTTTGAATATATATACTATATTAATAAACAAAATGATGTAATTGTGATATTAAACTTAATATCTATGTAATTTTATTTACTACCGTGTTATAATATTATTCTCTTAATATCACAGTAAATTAAATAATTTGAAAGATAGATGTATAAGACACCAACATACATGTCAGATATTAATTATAAACAAAAATATCACTTTATGTCAACAGCTTAACATTTAATTTTAATATAGTTTTTAATTAATATTCTTTTTTAAATTTATGTTTTTATAAGTATATTTTGTTTATATTTAATTTACTAGATAATTTTAATTGAGTTATATTATTTTAACGTAAATATACAATTGATCAAGCCTAGTTTCAAAAAATTTAGTATATATCTTTTTAATTTCATTGTAATAATATTTTGAATATATATACTATATTAATAAACAAAATGATGAATAATTACAAAAAATATTCACGTCTATTCAGAGATAATTTCTCTGACATTTTTGGTAGCTCGATGTAGTGATGATTTGACAAATCACAAGATATTCGACCAAAGATATTGATATATTATTTTACATTTCGTTTACATTATTTCAAAAAATATTAATATATTATTTTGCCTCGAGCTACAAACCATCAATCACATCAAAAAGTAACTTTCACTTGTTATAATATATGATATTGTGTTAATATCGAGTTAGTTATTTAATATATGATATTGTGTTAATATCAAAGTCTCTTAATATCGAGTTAGTTATTTAATATAGATTTCAAATATCGATGGTTTCTTAATATCGAGTTAGACATACGATGGTTTTCTAAATATTTAAAGCGTAAAATAAATAGTTAAGATGAAAATTAAAATATAAGGAAAAAGCGAATATCGAGCTAAAGTAAATATTTATAAGTAATATTAAAGTTTAAGAATGTAAATTGTATATTTCGTTAAATAACAATTATAACAAAATTAATTATATATTTATTTTATTTTTTTTAAATTAGAATCAAATTTGACAATTAATTTTTTTAATCTTCGCGTCTCTGACAATATTTTTTTTCTCGACATTTTTTATGTCTCGATTTAATGATGTTTTGTCAAATATTATGTTTAATTTTAAAATTTTAATATCTCTATATTTTAAAATTTTGAATATATATACTATATTAATAAACAAAATGATGTCTTGTGATATTAAACTTAATATCTCGTAATTTTATTTACTACCGTGTTATAATATTATTCTCTTAATATCACGATAGAATTAAATAATTAGAAAGATAGATGTATAAGACACCAACATACATGTCGGATATTAATTATAGTGTTGAAAAGTGTACTCCCGAGACTCGAAAATATCACTTTATGTCAACAAATTTTAACATTTAATTTTAATATAGTTTTTAATTAATATTCTTTTTAAATTTATGTTTTATAAGTATATTTTGTTTATATTTAATTTACTAGATAATTTTAATTGAGTTATATTATTTTAACGTAAATATACAATTGATCAAGCCTAGTTTCAAAAAATTTAGTATATATCTTTTTAATTTCATTGTAATAATATTTTGAATATATATACTATATTAATAAACAAAATGATGAATAATTACAAAAAATATTCACGTCTATTCAGAGATAATTTCTCTGACATTTTTGGTAGCTCGATGTAGTGATGATTTGACAAATCACAAGATATTCGACCAAAAGATATTGATATATTATTTTTACATTTTGTTTACATTATTTTGAAAAAAAATATTAATATATTATTTTGCCTCGAGCTACAAACCATCAATCACATCAAAAAAGTAACTTTCACTTGTTATAATATATGATATTGTGTTAATATCTCTTGGTGTTTGAAATATGGATTCATACGTGTTTGGAGTGAGTTACGTACTGTTATGGAAATGGATTCAATAAGAACATTCTTTGCGACCATCGAACTTCACGTTGAACATTGGGCTATCCTTGATCCTAAAGTCCTTGTAACGTCGAATTCATGCTCATAAAGAACAATATGGCCTAACATTAGTTACAATAAAACATATACTCATGCGAAGATAACAATAAAACATATGCTCATAAAGAACATTACCACATCGATATTGTATATTATATGAAAGATTGAACTCGTTCGTATGAATATGATTAACGCTCACCGTTGGCTATCACATGGTCACGGTAAAGTCGACGTTTAGACCTGTATCGTGGTAATTACATGTACATTAATAATTTTGAAAGTGGCAATAATAACGTGAATAAATTCTAAGAAACAAATACTATATGTATATACAAATAATTATCATAAAAAGTACTTTGTGGGGCACAAGGAAGATTCCACCATTGTTGTCCTCGCCATCGATGAGACCGGACCATTGAAGTGTCATACAGTCGATTCTATAAAACACCAACCATTGATGTCTCTTTGTTATACTTTGGCCATGACTCGGGTCCATCAAGGTATCATTGTCCCATCAACCTTTTTTGAACAATTAATCATACATTTATAGAATGTTAGTGAAAATTTTCAAGTTATATGCATGTCTAATATGTAATATACATTTTCCACTAAGTTGGTCATAACATATTTCCTCTCATATAGTCATATGAAAATAATATGATTGATTGGATTTAAGTTACTCGTCACATAGCGGAAGTTGTACCGTATGACAAGTACATATGAACATGCATGTATGTCATCGTAAAAAGATGTTAGTCTGACGTATACGAAAATGCGGAGATTGGAAAGGACCGGTGAAAATGGTGGATTGTAAGAAGCGAATAGCCATGAGGAACCAAAATACACAAGTCACCAAAATCAAATTGATTTTAATGATATCACATCTTCTCATATTTGTTAGTATGTGGGTGGGGGTGTTCAATACCGTATAAAACAATGAATATATGATTCGATGTACATTATATTTTAACTTTCTAGCCTTCACAGCATAGATACAAGCCTAGATTGCCTATTCATTTTAGCATGTGTTATGGTTGATAGGCTTCATATTATGATATTGTTCTCCCTTTTAACGTCAACTATAAAGAAAGTAAACATAGCAACGAGAGATAAGGAAACCCATTCCATCTTGGTAAACATAAAGTAAATATTGATATTTAAGCAGGCGTAGGCGAACACAGTGAGCGTAGAGGTAGTATTTAGTTCCTATGAGTAACATTTCCTTCACATGTATCCTCTCCGTTTGTTATCCTTGGAGCCTTTAGGCATCTGCCTCAAAATAGCATCGCCATTTGTCTGACCCACCTAGATCAACTACCCCAGCTGTCCAGAATATTTCTTGCAATTATTTGACAAATAATTGATGGTGCTTTGTAGGTAAGAAAAGAGTTAACAACAAAAAGTACGATATGATAAGGATTATGATGTCTTCTAAATTAGAATTAAAGGAGCTCCACTTAACCTTGAGAGAGATAAGAACTTAAAAAAATGATGCCAAAACACAATTAAGTAAAATGATTGAAATACAAGCGAGTTAAGACAAAACATGCATGTTGACAATGATTAGCATCACAAGCTCTGAGACACATTGATATGAAAGAAAACTCGGTTAGTAAGTAACTTGAATATCGTTATACATTATATTTTCAACTTTCGACCCTTAGCATACGATCTGAGGACTAAATTGCCTAGCCATTTTAGCATGTGTAATGTTTTAAGGCTTCATATTACGATCTTGTTCTACCTTTTTAATATCGACCATAAAGAAAGTAAACATAGCAGATATAAGGCTTCATAACACGCGCTTAAGCACCAAAAAGATCGATTGTTTTTTTCATGATGCATGAACAACATGAAATAGGTTCAATTCTTATGCTAAAGCAAATCATCTATGAGGATGTAAGTATCTTACCCATTGATAAGCACCTTCAGAGTTCCATCCAAAAGTTACAATCATCATTCGACTTGAGGTGATCTTAACTTTTAGAAAATCTTTGACCTATAATATTTTAAACTCAAACTCGACAAAAAAAAGTTCTTCACAGCAAAACAAAAAGTCATATTCTTCACCTATTAAACTCAAAAGTCGATTATAGTTTTAGGGATAACAATAAGATATTAGGGTGTATTTATACAAAAAAAAAAAAAAAAAAAAAAAAAAAGGTTAAAATACATACCTAAAATAAAATTCGAATTTTTATAATCTCCTTATTTATATTGATTTGAAAGATATAAATCAAAAACAATCTCTAGTGGTAAGTTGTTTACAAAACACATGAATGACCAAGTTCAACTCAACAAATGTCTTCTTTTTAATATAAAATTTTAAAATTCAAAAATAACAAAAAAAAATAAATTTACAATTTATTTAAAAAAATTGTACATATATTAATTAAAATGCCACATGTCATTTAAAAATTAAAAAATGCCACATAAATATAATGATGACATGGAAATATGACTTGGCATTATGGGATGCAAGTGGCATTTATGTGGCATGCCTCTCTATATATAATGTATAGATATATATAAACAAAACAAAATGTAAAAAAAGAAAATAAAAATCATACCGATAGAAAAGTGATAGGTCCACATAATAGTTTGCATCACTTACATAAGTATTTGTTCCATTTTTTACTACCTTTCAAACAATCTAAAGATATGAACACCAATCCAATTTATGATATCATCATGGAATGCGGAATGGTGTGATGTATCTTTTATTAGCTACTCCGGGTAAAAAGATTCTCGAAAGGACAACAAGAAAGTTTAACACAAACATTCGATCGATGTTACCATTATCAAAATATTATTAACAACCACGCTGAATATTTGTCTTCGAATTTTAAATCGATAAACTGGTTTCTCAAGAGAAATATAGTTGGGTTGGTTGTTATACTCTTTTAATAAATTTATTTTTCTTGCCCATTGAAATCCCATAATTGCATTAAGCGTCTCTTTTGATTTCAATGTTTCCATATCAAGTTCAAAGTCATACATCTTCATCAAACAATCATGACTTTAAATCCAAGCCTAGAAGGTATAACACAAATCTTCATTCCAAGCAAAACTAAATCCATTTTGAGACAACATTGCGTTCTTTGCTTGACATATTAGAAAGATAAAAAGTTGACTTGGAGATCCCTAGTTACGATTGTTAGTATACTTTCATTGACACAACATGATCTTCAACATCAATATCACTAGAAATTGATTTTTGTTTATTATAATCCTTGATGATGTTCTCCTTGAATTAATATGAATTTTTCTTTCCTAATACTCAACCTTTCGGATCTTAACTCTTTGATTTCATCTTTAGAATAGTTTGAATACATTTGTTTTAAAGTTCTTGTTGAATTGACTATGTTTCTCATCATTTGAATTCTTTTCCTTGTCATTACATCTTCATATTTTTGAATTCACATATATTATAAAGCGCAAATATGAAATTAAATAGTCATATCGAATAACAAAACTATCAAAAATAACAATCGGAATAACAAACTTCAACAAATCATCATATCAGTTAACGAGAATAACAAACTTAATGTCGAATAACAAACTTAATATCGAATAACTATCGAATAACAATCAACTTCAAAACAATCTTCATATCGAATAACAAACTTAATATCGAATAACTATCATACTAACGATAAGAAAAATCAAAGTGTAATAATCTTCATACTTAGGATAAGAATATTAATATCATAATAACAATAACGAATAACAAAAATCATGCTAAATATATAACATTAAAGATATTTATATGTGTAATGTAATAATTCTTTGTTTTAATCTACAAAACATAAGTGTCATGGAAGGTTACTTATTAGTCTTTTGGTTACTTATTAGTCTTTTGGTTTTCACGAAAATGATTATAAAAACTACAAGCAAAGCAGTTACCAACTGCATCATATTCAACTCAAATACCTGATCTTTGTAGAATATTTGAACAATACAAAATTATATACTGCGAACAAAAGATCAAGAAGCGAATCGATTTAGAAGAAGAACAAAGCGGAAGCGATGACAAATATAACATGATTTTTGAATCGATTTTTCTATTACTTTAATTTTTATTCTTTATATGAAAACAAAGTGTTTTGTTTTATTGTTTGAAAACAATGCATTCAAGAACAAAAGCGAGATAACAAAACCATCAAAGAAGGTATGAGGACGGTTTGCAATTTTAATAATTAAAAATGAATTAGGAAAGTTTTATTTAAAAATGAGTGTAAAATTGTTACATTCTTTCAATGTAGAGATTGTTGAAGAAAACAACAACGATCTTCGGAAAAATTTATGGTATCCAGACGATTGGTACTACCAATCGAAATGGAGATGTATAAAGAAGATGAAAAAGGGATGAAGCACAAGCAGATAGAAATAAACAACTAAAAGATAATCAAAGCGAAAGAGTTTGCGACAATGCAGGAGTTTATCGATTCAAGAGATCTTCGGATGTGGAAGAAGATTTGGACAAAGAAGACATTGAAAGTTTCGACTATGATAATTTACATTTAGCATTTTCCAACGATGACTTAGATTAAGTTCATATTAATATCAGAATAACAATATTAAAATATCAGAATAACAAATGGAATTAGCCTCTTTACATAATATATAACAGGTTCGCCTAAAAGATACACCAAAAACATACAAACATAACATGTCACATGATGTTCTAAAAGTCATATAATGCTAAATCATTGATTCTATGTTTAACACTAATAGTTCAATAATTTATATGTTATGTAAAGTAGATACAAACTAAAACTGTAAATATAGGAGTAAAAATTACCATTTGATTCTTTGTTGATTCAATCTTTGATTTAACATTATATCGACAAATTCATCTCTTTGATTTAACATTGTGAAATCATTTTGTTTTATGATCTTGACTTGTATTATTGGTGGTATTATATTTATTGACACGTTTACAAACAATATTTTATTGGGTTTAAAAATATTGACATTTGATATCTTTTGGGCTTTAAAACAATTTGGGCTTTTTAAATTTTTGCTTTTATAAACTTTGGGCTTCCCATACATATTTCAAATATGTTTTACCTACCTTCGGCTCGCTATAATCTATATCGAATTATAATTCAAAAAAAAAAAAAAAAAAAAAAAAAAAAAGTATCTTATTTAATTGCTAAGTTTATTTAATTTTATTTTAACACTTATGCATTTTTCTTTGATGCATATTTAAATGGAAAAAAGTGTTCATCTAGTGAAATGTATTGGCTAATCAACATGAAAGAAAGTGTAAATTTGTAGGAAAGTTGCAAATCATGATGCAAGACATTGTCCATTGAAAAAAACAAATTAATAATCGCGTCATGGATAATTGTGTTTTAAGATTGTGCTTATGATTATTTCCGATCTTAATGTTTGTAATGTAATTTGATGTTTCGTTTGTCTTTTCAAGCTTAATGTGATTTGATGTTTATGTTTGTGATTTGATGTTTATGTTTATGTTTCTTCATCTTCTTTTTGATATTTTTTAATAAATTAAATTTGAGAAATTAAAAAAAAAAAAAAAAAAAACACACTAAACTAATCGTAATCCGCTATAAATTTTTATATGCAACTCACGAACCAAAAAGCCCTATTTCTTATATTGCGACCAAATTGCGAAACCCAAAATAAAGCGGTACAAAACTTTGTGAATCTCTTCTTTATAACCCCTTGCTAATTATCATCTTTCTTCCTCATCATCAATTATTGAATATTTGTGAAACTCCTTCATTCAAAATAGGAAGAACCTTTCATGAAAGTCACTATATGGTTGCTTTACTTAAAAACCATTACGAATCGGAAGGATTTCTTGAGATCATTGATTTTTAAACACTTGCTCTATAAGGTATGCATTATCGATAAATCCTACTATATATTTCGATCATTAAGCAATTTTGGGCAAGCGCTAAGTCGAACTATAGATGAGGAAGTACAAATTAGAGCTTTAGTAGATGATGAAGAGATAATTGTCACCGAATCATCGGTTAGAAGTTCCTTGAAACTAGAAGATAACAATGGTGTCATTGCTGCCAAACCCGGCTATTTTCAAAGGTCTTGAAAAATGGGATATGAGAAGAAAAATGATTCTTTAAAATTTTACAAAGGCTATTCTCACTTCAATGGAAATTTCTAATCTACCATCACGCATTGTATAAGTCCTAAAACAATGCATTTGGAATGAGTTTAATGCATTATAGCTACGCTATAGTTTGACTCGGGATAAGATTTTAAATTTTCTAAGATGATTTTGATGGTATGATTAAAATTTGGATGATACAAGTAAGTGCTACGTATCCTAGGTTTATTCAAATTTTGTGGATAAACAAGTTTTAAAAAAAGGTTCATAAACAAATTTATAAAACTCCCACATTATATGATATTACCGATTTAATATCACAATAACTATCATTATATGATATTGCATTTAATATCGAATAAGTATCATATAAAGGTTATTGATATCGAATAACTATCATATTAATATTATTAATATCGAATAACTATACACATATCGAAATAAAGAAATTAATATTAGAATAACTATCCTCATATCAAGATAACAAACTTAATATCGAATACCCATCGTAATATCGAATAACAAACTTAATATCGTAATAACTATAATACTAACGATAGAAACATCAAAGTGTAAATGTACTAATACTCGTAATAACAATAGCAATATCGAATAACTATCCTCAAATTCATTATAAAACCTTAATATCGAATAACTATCATAAAAATACCTTCAACAATTTTTAATGAAAATGTACCGATAGATCGTGACCGATACGAGAATACCGATCGGGTAATTCCATTGTATAAAAATTTAAATAAAAAAGGTGAGAAAATAAGGAAATAGAATATTCTAATAAAAATAAAAATATACTACGGAAAGAAAAAGGGATGAATTTGGTCAAAAATCAACGGATGAGGTACATCCACATCCGCACTAAAAAAATATCCGCGCATCACTCATATATATATATATATATATATATATATATATATATATATATATATATATATATATATATATATATATATATATATATATATATATATATATATATATAATTTTTTTTAACGACAATTTTAACTATCACACATGTCTTAAACAAGATTTGAACTCACGATTATTTGGCTAAAGAGCTTCTCACACAACATAAGTTATCATTAGGTCATAAACTCTGATTGGTTTGATAAAGCGAAAGAATACTCTCGTGGTGGTCGTGACTATGTTAATCATTAGCCCCAACCTAATTCATAGATGCACAGTTGGGACTTGAATTTGGGGTCATAACCAAATAGTGGCTAATCACTTTTTTAAAAGTCGTTGATTTAAATACTACAGTAAATGATTTAATACTATATATAGTACTAATTAATGATTTTGGAAAGACTTTAGGATTAAGAAAATGATAATCTAATCTAACGCGGTTTCCATATTATATGTATCTTTGTATTAATATTCCAATTTCACGTGCCAATCAGTTATTGGCATTACCAAAACTTAAGTCTACTTTCAATTGTTTATTAATCACGTATATTGTGGTCAACATCAGTTATAATTGGTTAGATATTGTTACTTTATATTTATAGTAAGATAGAATTCAAATTAATTTGTATATGGTTGGCGCAACAAATTTTGGCATAATGGCATCTAAGTTTTTTCTTTGAAATTTCTTTTAAAAAGCAAAAAAAATTAATATATGTTAAAATAACGTTCTTTTTTTCTCTGAAATTGAAATGAACCCTATTTTGAAATATTCACCTGGATGCAGACATTTTTTTATACGAAACCATAACATGAAACCACTATCATACAAAAACTACGCAAAATAAAAATAAACATTAACTAAACATTTCGTGTCTATGAATTTCAAGTTGTTATTTCTTATTTACAGTTTTTTCCTTGACATAAACTAAACATTTACATGTAAAAGCAGTTTTGAAATATAATAGGTATTTGTTCAAAAAAATATAATAGGTAATTTATTTAAATAACAAGTACAAAGACCATAACTAGAATTAATTCTTACACGTTCTCTATACGTTGTCTTATATTTTGAATCTTTGTGAAATTAATTTTTATATAATATTTGATGTAACTTGTAAATTTGTGCAAACTTAAGGTCAATAACTAAATATTTTTTTCAATTACAAGGCCACCTGCGCGAATTTAAAAAGTGTAGAATGAGTAAGAGTTTTAGGCTTTTCTGTGAAGTGTTTGCTTATAAAAATGTATAAGACAATCGATATAACTTATGTAATTAGTCTAACCCAAAAAGTGAACATATTTAGAATTTTTAGATCACTTAGAGGCATGGTTTCTTATTCTACAAGAGCACAAGGTATTGGGTGTTATTGTTGAGCCATTGGTGTGCCAACTTTACCGGCCAACATGCAAACTTGTGTCAAACGACCTTTGTGTTTTGGTCATCACCCAGCTTCAAATGCCCAAACGCAACTTTTGTGTGTGTGTTTTTTTTATGGTGAGTGATATATATGGTGGTGATTTTTGGGACCTACATGTGATGTTAATGGTGTGTTATGAGAGAGGGTTGTTTGAGTTATTGGTGTGTTATTAAGAGGTGTGTGATGTGGCGTTGAGGTGGTATACCAATAACGTGTTATTGAGTCTTTGTATACCTTGTGCTCTAAAGCCATTTTGGTCAAGTTTCTTTTGAGGATATATTTATTTATTTTATTCAGCAAGGCATCTTGAGGTTTTTACAGAAAAGTTTCAGCAGCTTCGTAGTATTTTTCTAAAATTAAATAAAGAGTAAATTAAACGCATCGTCCTTGTGGTTTTCCCAAAGTTTCACTCACAGTCTCTAAAAGTTTAAAGTTGTATGGATAATTTTTATTTCTGAAAAAAAATATAACACTTATGGTCCATTTTTAACTGGTGCTAAGTGAGTTCCGTTATCATTTACACGTTAGCCCTTTTAGTTAAATACCATTGCATCGTTTATCCTTTATAATAACGACTTTTATAATTTAAAGTTTTTCGAATTTAGGTATTTTTATCTGTGTTCGTCTATTTTTATACGTTTTCATCCATTTTTCTAACGCTTTTATCCGTTTGTCCATTTTTATACGTTTTCGTCTGCTTTTATACATTCTCATACGTTTTCATCCGTTTTTATATGTTTTCTTACGTCTTTATACATTTTTATCCGTTTTTAAATTTTTTTCATCCATTTTTATCCGTTTTTATACATATTAAAAATGAATTAAAATCAATGTTGCAAAAATCGTGAATCGGTAGTCGAGCGGTCGACCACCCTGCAGCGAGTAACCGGTCAAGTCGGGATTAATCGGTGATTAATCGGATTGGCATTTTCTGCAGTTTTTTGGTATTTCTGGAGACCAAACTAAAAATCTTAACCGATTCCAAGCCTGCTATGTTTCCAAACCTCAATTAAAAGCTTCAATTCTGATTATGATGCCCATTGTGCTTTATAAGTGAAATATACGATCCCCAAATTAAATATAAAGCCTAAATTATTATTATTTTTAAAATGACCGATTTACCCGATTCGGCCGATTTTTTACCGATTCGGACGATTTTGACCGATTAATCGGCCGATTCGGCTGATTTTTTTGACTGATTAGTGTCGATTTTTATCCTAGGCCGATTTTTCGACCGATTTTCAAAAATCGACAAGGTGCTCGGCCGATTAACGATTAATCGGCTGAGTTGACCGATTTTTGCAACATTGATTAAAATGGACAGAACGTATAAAACGGACGAAACATATTAAAACGGTAGAAAATGAATAAAAATGGACGAAAACGTATAAAAACGGATGAAATGCATAAAAACGGATGAAAACGTAAGAAAAACGTATAAAAACGGATGAAAATGTATAAAAATGTAAGAAAGCAGGCGGAAACGTATAAAAAAGGGATAAAAATGTATGAAAACATATAAAAACGGGTAAAAACGTATGAAAATGTAAGAAAAACGGAAAAAACGTATAAGAATGAAAGAAAACGAATAGAAACGTAAGAAAACGTATAAAAACGGATGAAAACGTATAAAAACGAACGAAAACGTATAAAAACAGACGTAAACAAATAAAAAAATATTAAAACATTTTAAAAAGGATAAAAACGTAAAAAACGCAAGAAAACGTATAAAACGCAATAAAACGTATTAAAACGTATATAAACGGACGAAAGCATATAAAAATGGATGAAAACGGATAAAAACGTATAAAAACGTACTCAAAGTCGAAAAACTTTAAATTATAAACGGCCGTTATTATAAAAGATAAATGATGCAACGTTCTCTAACCAAAAGGGCTAATGTGTAAATGATAACGGAACTCACTTAACATCATTTAAAAAATAGACCACAAGTGTTATTTTTTCAAAGATAAGGACTATCTTTGCAACTTAAATGAAATTTTAGAAAACCACATGAACCATCTGTGTAATTTACTCTTCAATAAATGTCACGCTGTGTTCAAAAGAGAAACTTCTGTTAACTAATGCAGAAAATGTCTTTTAATCAAAATTTATTTATAAGTTAAATTAATTTTAATATATATATATATATATATATATATATATATATATATATATATATATATATATATATATATATATATATATATATATAGGGAAGGTTCTTTTCGAGGCAAAGAAAAGTCGAGAATCTGCGAACCAAAGATCAACCAATCGATTTTTTGGATATTCAATTTTATTATTTAATTCAAAAGCAGATGAAGAAAAGACATTTTTATTTTCTTTTGATTTTTTTAATAAAACGTTTTTAGTTCCAAAATTTTGGGATTTTTTTTTTTTTCATGATTTCAACAAGTAAGATCGTATGTGTTTTTCTCAGATAAGTCGAAGTCTGCATGTGTTTTTTTAAATAGTTCAATTCTTAAACCACTTAAATTTTGAATAGTTTTTTTTCAACATTTAAGTTTTTTAAAGTATGGTGCGTATGTGTTTCACTTAAGAAGATAATTGCACATATGTTTTAGCGATACAATTCTTTAATATTCAAAACCGAAATTCAATAACATAAACATTATACATATGTCTAAAAATGCAAGTACAATATATCAATTATATGTGTGCACTAATAATAATTAACGATAAGAGACTCCGTGATCTTTGTATGTATACATGTATTCGCGTTCGTCAATATGCACATGTCTTTACATCTTTATCACAATCAAATTATCTTTAGAAGGTATATGTTTGCTGAAGACACATGTGCACTTCCTATATTGGTCATTATCCTCATCTTTATCAAACATATTCAATACCTGAAAACATAAAAAAATGTTATTTATATCATAAACGACTAGCAAACATATATGAAAAATCTAAATAACTAGGAGACGATTTTTTCAATCATAACAACTAACATAATACAAATGCACAATCATTGTCTATATCATATAAATGACACAAGTGCACTTTCAATACATTTATAACTCCGAAAACTATAAAAACACATATGCACGGAAGACATCAAATTCACCACAAACTGTAAAAACACATATGCGCTCTCAATAACACATATGCAAAATTTGCTAATTTAGTAGCCATCAACATAATAGCTAGTATAACATATATGCACAATCGTTACTTATATCAAATCATGTAAACTTTTATCTTTCAACATAACAAATAGTATAACACATATGCACACTTGTTGGCAAGCTATTATTTGCGTAAGTTTTTACTAAGAAATCAATGCTAAAAAAAGTTGGAACCTCGTACACAATTTTTACCAACAAAGTGTTGCTCAATAATGCATAGCCATGTAAAACTAGTTGGTAATAATGTTGGTAATAATAGAGTACTAATCAACACACTTTTCTTTTTCAAGTGGAGTCCTAACATCAAAATTGGAACTCAAGTCCATATGCTCTTAGGCTTTGGAACTAATACCCTCGTGACACTAAGAACCCAATAGCAACATTTCCTTTAAAATATATGTAGCTAGGACCAAATAATTAGGATCAAATATACTAAACAAAATGCAATCAGAAAATTTTCATACAGTCACCATTTATATAAATAATTTATAATAGAAGGAAAAAAAACACGATGGGTTATACGAATTATCAATTATTACCACATACTGTTGTTCAATAACAACATACTCTATTTGCATATCAGCCAACAATTAATAAAATATGAATGATTTATTATTAAATCCAAACATTGCAATTTATCTATCAATAAAAATGGGTTACAGTGGATGTGAAAAAAAAATCTACCTTTAGAATCTTTGTACACAACCCGAAAATTAGATCAGTAATCAGTTGTTGACAAAGGACCTGAATCTTCCTTTGATAAACTACTCATACCACGAACTAATTGAAATGTTGAAGACAAATTATATCAAAGATGGTGGCGAGATAGAAGGTGACTTGGTGAAGCCCTTACAGATTGTCGAAAAATATTGTAGAAGATGGAGGATTTATGGTTGTGGCGGCTCACTTTAGGATTAGGGTTGAAAGAGAGGTTTGAGTGAGAAAGTGAGAGAGATATGAGAAATTATGTTTTGTGATTCTAATATCCAGGGACGGTTTTAATATAAACTCATGTGATGTCCCCAAAATGCCCTCTCACCCTTCACTATATCATAAATCACTTTATGATTAATTACAATTAGGCCACTTTTAATCATGTCCATTGATCCATTAATTCAATGGTTCAGATCGGTTCTCGCATGATTCACCTTTTTTTTGGTTTGAAAATAACTATCTATATATATATATATATATATATATATATATATATATATATATATATATATATATATATAATAAGATAGAATAATTAAAATGAGAATGATAAGAAGTAAGAACGAACAACAACCATTTAGATGCACCTTACTGAAAGTGGACGATCTTCCTTTAAACTTTCCTCCTAATTTGAAATGTGTGGTTAAAATTACTTTACCATTCTTATTTTAATTATTCTTATTACTGATATATATATATATATATATATATATATATATATATATATATATATATATATATCTAAGTGTCATCCGTCCGATGGACGGGTATGACTGTGGTTTTTATTTTTAGATTTAGTAGAACAAATATATCTTAAAAGTAATTAAAAGTTAAATGAAATAATTGATATTCTGTAATCCATAAGCAATTAAGCGGTAAAACTTTGATTTGTGGTTTTTATTTTAGGATTTAGTTGAACAAATATATCTAAAAGTTATTTTAGGTTTTAAAGTGACTTTGTTGTATTCATTGGTGACAGATGAATTTAGTATTATTAATGGTTGTATCCATCTTTCAAAATAGCAACACCAAATACAGAGCTGCAAGTTTGCGGACTTACTTGTAGGGTATGCATTTCCCTCACCAGAGATCTCATCGCCCTATCTAATCCATGATTTAGTATATAAAACATTTAATAATTGACAAAACATTTTCAACTTCACAACAATTTTATAAAAAAATTCATTATATTCACAACATTTAATAATAGTTGCAATATTTGTTTGGTGACAGGTGATTCAAAACATTTTCAAGAGGAAGAATTGTCTGCATGACTCTCCTAAACTTTACAATTCTTGATCTGATAAGAACACATCATTGTACATGAAAACGTGAATAAATTCATTATTAGTACATGCTTATAAATGCGAAGAACTTGGATGTAAGTAACAGATTATAAATACACCTTTAAGTGTGAATAAATTTATTATTAGTACATGCTTATAAATGCATATTTTCTTTTACAAATTTGTTGGTTTTGGAGTCTTGTGTATTGACATAACTTAAATTTAACGTTTAAAGTGTTCCAGGTCATTTAAATGACGTGTATGCACAATATTTTTAACGTATATAAACATAACTATTCATTAAATTTAAGTTATGTCAATACACAAGACTCCAAAACCAACAAATTTGTAAAAGAAAATATGCATTTATAAGCATGTACTAATAATAAATTTATTCACACTTAAAGGTGTATTTATAATATGTTACTTACATCCAAGTTCTTCGCGATTTATAAGCATGTACTAATAATGAATTTATTCACGCTTCATGTATAATGATGTGTTCTTATCAGATCAAGAATTGTAAAGTTTAGAGAGTCATGCATAATTCTTCCTCTTGAAAATGTTTTGAATCACCGTCACCAAACAAATATTGCAACTATTATTAAATGTTGTGAATATAATGAATTTTTTATAAAATTGTTGTGAAGTTGAAATGTTTTGTCAATTATTAAATGTTTTATATACTAAATCATGGATTAGATAGGCGATGAGATCTCTGTGAGGAAATGCATACCCTACAAGTAAGTCCGCAAACTGCACTCAGATTTGGTGTTGCTATTTTGAAAGATGGATACAACCATTAATAATACTAAATTCATCGTCACCAATGAATACAACAAAGTCACTTTAAAACCTAAAATAACTTTTAGTATATATTTGTTCAACTAAATCTAAAAATAAAAACCACAAATCAAAGACTTACCGCTTTTATGCTTTTATGGATTATGGTAACATCAATTATTTCATTTAACTTTAATTACTTTTAAGTATATATTTGTTCTACTAAATCCTAAAATAAAACCATAAGTCATACCATCCATTGACGGGTTTTAGATATATATATATATATATATATATATATATATATATATATATATATATATATATATATATATATATATATATATATATATATATATATCTATATACATTATAAAGCATTTGGGACTTCCTTAAAAGGAAGTCTTAAAATTTTAAGACAAAAAACATTACTATAAAAGGAAAAGTAGAAAATTAATGTAAATCTGAAAATTTAAGTCTCATTTAAACCATATGTAACCGCCCTCCAATAATGATACATTTTAATGAAATTATTTATAAGAAAAGTTCACTAACTTATAACTATTAATGCTAAAATTTGAAAAATAAAAGTGTTAACCATTTACACTATTAATAATTTAGACGTTCTATTTTTGAAAAACACATCTCTACAACTTTATAGTATTTGGGACATGCTAAATAAATCAGTTTAAAATGAAAAACATTTACTTGCTACAAAATTAGTTATCGGTATCTCGCCGCATTACTTGGGTACCTTTCTAGTATATATATATATATATATATATATATATATATATATTTTAATCGAAAAGAAAGACTATGATTATATATCGGAGAGAAATCTTGTTAGGAATTAGAAATTCTGTGTATTAAAGAGTCGGTCACCTCAAGTATATAGTATTTAGTTTAGTAACACCGTGGATGACGGACGGTCTTTACCCACCGTAGGCTCGATCCACGACCGATGTGTGGCGTTTTATGTAAGACTATAAATACTCTACCTCCCAGGTAGAGAGTTGGAGCTCATAATAATATCTTTCACTTTCTCTCACTAAGTTCCCAAACCTCTAACTTTCTCTCTCTAGAATTCCATTCATACGCCACTTTGTGTTATGGTTTGATGTGTATGTGAAATCCAATATTCTACAATTGGTATCAAGAGCCATGGTTAGATCATATCTTGCACATCTTTGGATTTTTAGTGGTTTTTAGGTGGTTTTTTAGTTTGAAAAAGTTTAGTGGTTTGTGTATCATTTGGTTGATTTCTTGTGTTAAAGCTTGGATTTTGTTAGTACTTTTATGTTTAGAATCATCACATGTGTTTAGGTTTTCATTTGGTAAGCTTGAATCATCTTGGTTGGGTTGTTTTTGGATTGAAAAGTGATGTTTATGTGGTTTTTCTTGCTAGCGACTTGATATACGGATCTCTTTCTTCGTAGCGACTTGCTTCACAATTTTGTAGCGAGTTACTGATTTTGGAGCTAGCGACTTAGACCTAGCGATTAACAGACAAGTAGTGGACTCTCCACTCACGAGTGGCGACAGTGGTAGCGACTTGGTGCTCAGCGAGTTGCTCTTTAGCGACTTGAATCTTTAGCGACTTGAGTAGCGAATTGTCGCCAAAATTTTGCTAGCGACTTGAGGCTTAGCGAGTTACTACTTAGCGATTTGCATTTGTCTAGCGACTTGGGACTTTAGCGACTTGGGGTGTAGCGAATTAGGTGTTAGCGACTTGGTGCATTATCTTCAGCGACTTGGGTGATTGTTTACGGTTTTCTTGATTTAGTAAAATCCCGTGAAAGAATCTATTTCTCGGTTTAATCATAGAGTTATAAAATCCCGTATAATCTGTTAACATGTCTACCAACGTTCTACTATCATCTCCATCGTTGCCGAGGATGTTCAAGCGGTGGTTCAGATACTCGTCCACCCATGCTTGATGAATCGACTACGATTCTTGGGCTCAACGAATCAGATTATACCGCTTGGAAAGGAAAATGGTGTCAACATTCTCAAATCCATTGATGAAGGACCGCATCGAGTTGAGACGACTAGAGATATACTTGATACTAATGAAGATGGAACTCTATTTACGGAATGGGCGGACCTAAAATGTATGATGAGCTTGATGATAAGGAGAAAAGATATTCGATGCGAGATATCGGGGCTTAACATTGTTCTTCAAGGTCTTCCTAAAGACATCTACAAGTCGATCAATCACAACATCAAGCAAAGGCGTATGGGATAATGTCAAAATGCTTCTCTCGGGTTCTGAATTAACTATGGAAGACAGAGAATCACAACTCTATGACGAATTTGAACACTTCAAGATGAAACCAGATGAGAGTGTCTATGAGTACTATGTGAGATTTCATAAGTTGGTGAATGATATGAGGAACATCGAATGACTATGCCAAACATTCGGTGAACTCAAAATTTGTGAACAACATGAATCCGAATGGCACAAGTTTGTCACCTCTGTGAAGCTCACTAAAGGATTGAAGAATACAAACTATGAGCAACTCTATGCCTTCCTCCTTGAGAATGAGAGACATGCTATGTTTGAAAAATGATTCTTAATCGGTTTAAAACCAACCGTGGAGAGTCAAGCTCGTCTAATGACTCAATTGCCTTCTACTCAAACATCGGAATCACAACCAAAGCCTCACAAGTCATACCCTTGGGTAATGGTAATCACAAACTCATTCACGATCCTATGTTCAAACAAGGCGATCTCGATGCACACGCTGGTAACTTCATTAATCAACTAGCTCTTCCGATTAGTCAAAACATGAATTCTCTCCCACAAACCAACAACAACCTCGAAAAGATCTAACCCACACAATCAAGCTACTTGTTAAAGATGGGAGGATCGTGGTGCAACCATTCGGAAAGACAATATGATCGGGGAAGAGTGGAGTGGTAGAGGTTATGTTGGTAATCGAATCGAGGAAGGAATGGTAATCAAGGTCAAGCTAAGCCGATCAAATGTTATAAGCGTGGTGGTGAGGGACACATTGCAAGGAATCGACATTTCCAAAGCATCCACGTGCACGCCGACACCAGAGATAAGATCTTGCTTGTACAAGCTCGGGATAATGGTGCTTTGGATGAAGAGGAATTTGTGTTTCTAGCCGAGGGCAATGCCAAGACCTATGATGCGATGTGGATGAGCAAACTTATTCGTGAGATAGGTCACAATCATCGAATGCCTTTCAAGTCGCCGATTGTGATGCATCGACTCTGATGTGGATGATGGACCCTGCACACACAATTTTTATGGCTAGCATTTCTCCAATGGTTTCTCCCAAGGTCTCTTCTTCACCACAAACCGCTCAACCAAGGACAAACTCATCTCGAGGTATTAAAACTAGGTGGAAACAGAGCCGAGCTCGTGAAAAGCTCGACATCGGATCGGTAAAAGCTCGAACAGTCGATCCTAAACGAGCTCGAGCAGAGCTCGAGCCTAAGTTTTGGCTCATTTAATAATCGAGCTCGAGCCAGGCTCTATAAAAAGCTCGTTTAGGCTCGCGAGCCTAAACGAGCCCTCAAATATATACGTATATATATTTTCTATACGTATAAACATGTTAACGAGCTCGAGCCTTGTGTTAACGAGCCTGGCTTTGTGTTAACGAGCCGAGCTCGAGCTTGTGAAAATTTCACAGCCGAGCTCGAGCTCAAAAGGTGAGGCTCAAACGAGCTCGAGCTCGAGCTTTTATATGTAACGAGCCGAGCTCGAGCTACGACAGCTCGGGCTCGGCTCATTGCTTTCACCCCTAATTAAAACTATACGATGATGTCGATGTGCAGCGGATGCATGACAAAGTACAATCAGCTCGAAACTATTGAATCAAATGTTGAAAATATGGGTAATATCGATATTGTCCCATATGATCAATATGTGAAACAAAGTGAAAGTGAAGTTGTACCAAGTGATGCATCTTCTGCATCAACAATGATTATGTTTTGATGAATACACTACATGTGCCCCGATGATTCCGTAATTTCGAACTAAATGCCTATAAAGAACGTGTTGCTATTTATGAACAACGTGCAAAATTTGAGTTGACCACTCGTGAGCGGAAATGGATGACCAAGTGCGTCGGTCATTAGAAAAAGTAATTTTAGAAGAAGTATTGAAACAAGAGTTAAATTCCTTGCAAGAAAAGCTTTAAAACGGCTAAGCAAAAACAAGAACTTCAAGAAAATGTGAAAATGCTTAAGCAAGAATTTAATGCAAAGGAATCAAAACTATTGAGAGACTTTTCTAATCGAAAACTTTGAAAACAAACTTGAAAACAAGTTGTACATACAAGGAAACACCATTCGATCGCTCACATGATCACTAAGCATAGAGTTCTAAGCGATAAGCATAGTGTTCCCATTATAGATAAACCCAACCCCGAGTACGGAAAGATAGCAAAAGCGACTCAAAGTGTGATCTATGATGGCAATGATATTCTTAAACCTAGACAAAAACCTAGTTGCGTTGAGTGACCGAGGATGATAAGAAATTAGATGAAATCACTAGGGAGAAGATGAATAAGAAACTAAATGATCCTAAATGCAAAGAGAAAAAGTTATTATCACTCCCCATGACTACAAGAAGGAAAACTGGATTTCCTTGAACAAGTTTAAGCCTCGAGACATTGTTGACTCCCGAACAAGTCTTCGGAAAATGGATTTAGATAAGAAAAGTGAAAATATTGTTGAAACAAACCTCCCTTTGGAAAATGCCCGAGCAACTGTGTATCCTCCTAATACACCAATGCATCTTGTTCCTAGAACAATTGCCACTAAAAGCAAGACCTTAATTAGCCAATACGTTATATTTCAACTATTTGTTGATTTTGAGAAAACTTGCAAGAAAAGGATCACACCCAGTTGGTATAACTTAAGGAGAAAGGGTTTTGAACAAATGAAAGAATGTTATTTAACTAAGGTCATGTCTTTCTTTAAACTTCTAAAAGATCACTTTGAGAGTCTTAAAAGGGATAGAAAGCGATATTAAGGGAATGGAAAAGGAATTTGATGCAATGATTGTTCAAGTTAGTGACTATGAGCGTGCACTAAAATATAATGAGATTGAGAGGAAGAACTTGCATACATTAAATGAGACTCTTATTCTTGAATGTGTTTCTCAAGATGTGTTTTTCATCGCTTCAAATTGCTCTATTAATGCTTCCCAATTTCATGAACTATCATTGTTCGAAAGTCTTCCATAATCGTGTCATTGAGCTTGAAAACTAATTCTAAACTAAACGAGAAAATTGAACTGGATGATCACGACAATTTGGTTAAACATTTTTCTAAACTAGAAGTTGAGCATTTTAATTTACAACTAAAATATCAACATCTTAAAGAAAATGTCAAAACTTCAAATATCAAGACATCTCGATGCTCCGAGTTTGATGCGCTTTTCAAATTAACAAACGTGATGAATGATTCAAGCTCATTGCAACACGATCGAGAAAGTTGAAAGCCCAAATCTCTCAATTAAAGGGTCAAACGAACAATATGACAGCTCCCAAATGCCTCCTCCTTTAGACTCGATTTCTCAAACGTTTCATCTTCAAAACCTAGTAAATGCATTACAAAAGAAAATGAAAGTTTTCTAGAAGAAAATGAAAAGGTTAAACGTCATTTCAATGAGTTATTTGAATCAATAAAGGTCACTCAGAGTAACAAAATAACGAACAAATAGCTTCATTGCAAAAGGAAATTGAGAATCAAGAGTCGGTAAAAGGGAAAATGCCTATGACCAATGGGAGAATGGTGTATCAAAGGTTCACTCTTGTAATAAATATGCTTTGTCGTGAAATATGTCCTCCTCATCTCGTGAACAACAAACTTGTTGTTCAAACATACTCTCATCCCTTAGGATTGCCTAGAATGTCTGCGTGAGATTGTTGAAGAGGATAAGTTAGAGAAACCTCATGATAATGCAATTGGACATGCATGCTTATATGCCAAACGATCTCAAGAAATCTTAGAATGCTTGATCACAATATGCCCAAAGTCATTAGGTGAGAGAGTTAATCCTTTGATTCCATGCTCGATGCCTAATGCCAAGTATGATATTCATTCGATTCCCAATGTTTTGAATGTGAACCGTAGTGTGCCTTTAAGTAGTTGATTCGGATCATCAATGCTAAGAAAGAGAACTCAGTGTGCCTTCTAGGAGTACAAATCTTAGTACTTCTAGTTTTAAGAAAGTGAACCTTAGTGTGCGCATGTAGTTCGGATCCCAAAGACATCTAAACAGTGATGCAAAGAGTAGTTAAACCAACTAATGTTCCCATGCCCTCTACAGGAGTAATCGGCGACATTAAAGGGAGCGGTCAAAGTCTCAAGACAATACAAGGAATGATAGGACCCGCAAGCTAAGAATGTGCTTTGGAAAAGAGTAGAAGAACAATCTAGGAACTTTAAGTTTGAACCGAATAAAACGAATCGTGTTGATTCTAGTATTTGCCATAGGCGATCGTAATTAATTCAATTCGATACTATTTGCAAACCTTGTCTTGATGTGCGCTTGAATTCATTTCTAATCATGAATGTGGTGTTAATGTTCGCCTAATGATGTTAATTGTCAAGTTAATATTGTTAATGCTAAAATTCATGCTAAGAAGGCTAAAAGGAAAAACGAAGAAAGTTAGAAAACAAAGGAAACCCGGGAAGAACATTCAAGAAAATAGGCTATTATTGGATACCATTGGTCATAAGACTAATCGATAATGCCCACTAGAAAATGGATGCCAACCGGTAGAACTATTCCTTAAGAAGTGAGCACACCGTGAATGTGGCTAATCTGATACACTAGTATCGCATCTATTCACAATGATTCCATTGCCTCATTTTCGATATGAATGCTTCTATTTCGATGGGCGTTCCAACCATTGTTACTAACAAAATGGAACCCATTCTTGCATGGGATCCCAATTATCCGCTTATCCATTCTTGTTCGTGTTCAACTGCAGATCGTTCAAATCGCTCGTGGTACCGGACTCAGCTGTTCCAAGCATATATGATGGCGACCGGTCACGGCTCATGAACTTCGTGAGCAAATTCATCGGACTATTAGATTCGGGAATGATCATTTTGGTGATATTATGGGTTATGGAGACTATGTTGTTGGCAAAGTGTTATCTCCGAGTTTACTATGTAGAAGGTCTTGGTTACAACTTGTTCTCTGTTGGTCAATCTGCGATTCGGATCTAGAAGTAGCCTTCAAAACATACCGCTTCGTTAGAGAACTTGATGGTAAGGAACTTTTAAGAGGCTCACGTGGTTCAAATCTATACACCATCTCCATCAAGATATGATGAAGTCTTCTCCAATTTGCTTTGTTGTCAAAGGCTTCTAAAACAAAGTCATGGTTATGGCATCGTCGTCTCAATCACACGAACTTCGCACCATCAATGATCTCACTAGAAAGGACTTAGTTGTAGGTTTACCTAGACTCAAGTACGAAAAGGATCATCTTTGTTCAACATGTCAATTGGGAAAAGAAGAAGTATGCCCATAAACCCAAACCTACTAACTCTGTCACGAAGTTCTTCATATGATTCATATGGATTTATGTGGACCAATGAGGGTGCGAATATCTTTGGGAAGAAATATGTGTTAGTTGTGGTTGATGATTACTCTAGATTCACACGGGTCAAGTTCTTAAGGACAAAGGATGAAACTCGATATCATCATCAAACTCATCAAACAGTGCAGTTCGACTTAACAAAACCGTCGAATTATCGTAGCAGACAATGGAACCGAGTTTGTCAACAAACAACTTAGTGAATTCTATGAAAGCGTTGGAATCAGCCATCAAAGAAGTGTTCCACGAACTCCTCAACGAGCAACGTGTAGTTGAAAGACGAATCGAACTCTTGTTGAAGCCGCTAGAACAATGCCGATTTACTCAAAGGTTCCAATGTTTCTCCGGGTCAAGCAATTGCCACCGCATGATAAAAAAATTTTGGGAGAAAGAGAAAAATGGCTTCTTGTCATTTCGTGCAAGAACTCGCTTTTCAAAGAAAGAACAGAGCCATACTTTATCATGTTTTTCCATAAATTCAATGCTCGATTCTATAAACATTTATCTATCGAAAACTAATCGCTTTGAAAAATAACTCGGTCTCTATTTTTGATAATCATTAGGACTTATTTGTCAAAATCTCTATCTCTCAATCAACAACCTATGTCATTGATTGAGGGGGAGAATGATTTCAATTAAATTAAAAAGTTATTTGGCATTCAATTGTTTTCAAAAGATATTCATGCATGTTTTACCAATGGAGTTTTAAAGTCTTAAAATCCGATCCTTATCAGTTAAAACGCTTTCATAATCAAGTCACAATTCTCCTCAAAAGCTTTCAAAATCAATTTAAATCTATAAGAGATCACAAATCTCAAATGATTTGATAATTGTGATCGGGGGAGAATTTGTCATTTAAATTGGATTTAAACTGATAATTCGGTAAATGGTTTTATAAGGATGTACATGTTGTCCTTCCCACATGTGACAAACGATTTCAAATTTTCAATGCACATGTTGAGGGGGAGCATCTATCTTAAACCTATGATTTGAAACGTGATCATATATCTCAATGTGCAGGTTCCCTCTAGTATGTGCAAAACTTTTTTCAAACCTCGAGGCACATATTGAGGGGGAGCAAATTTATGGAAACCTCATCCTTCCCGGAAATGCTATATCTACTTGATTTGATCAAGGAAGTGATGGTGATATCTTTTAGAAAAATGGTAATCAAAGAAGTAATTTCTTCCTCTTGCCTCCGTGTGCAAAACAATTTCAAACATTTGATGCACATGTTGAGGGGGAGCACTTATTCTAAAAAATATCAAAAACAATTCAGGTACAAAATGTTTTGATAATATATCACAAGTATCTGGATTGATTTTCAAATGGTTTTCAATTGATTCCAAAGGCAGATGAACAATACCAAATAGACCGACCAACTTTACTTTATGTACGGTGATATAAGGATGATAAGGTTAGGTATTGGTTCCATGATCCGCCGTAATCCTGAGGGATCTACCCAGGACAATCCACTAGTTAGTGTAGAAGTCCTTAGGTATGATGATAAAAGGAGAAAAGTGAGATATGGGAAGAGTGCGGACCGAGATAGAGCAAGCATGGAACAAACCCAACAAGGTTCTTGCTATGAAGTCTCGGTAAGCACCGAAGGGGTTGAAGAATTAAAAAGAATTGAATGAGAAAAGGGTGAAAACAAATAGCCTCCATTTATTCAACCTTAGGCGTAAACCGGGTTCAATTCATATACTACCGATGGTAACATCGGTATTGAAGACAAGACGTCATGGACCCAAAGGACGATCTGCACTTCAACTTTCCAAACCACTCAAGTTCCTCTTAAAAGGACTTGTTTTAATCTCACGGGAACCGACATTATCTATCGACGTTCTCTTAGAGATTGTTGATATTGAAGAAGGAGACCCTCCCTAGTCTCCCACGGGATCCAAATATGCACAAAATCGAGTCTAGAGCCACGAGATCATCAATAAATCTCATTAGGACACTTTCAATGAAGACTCTGCTTCACACAATGTGGAAAGAGAGATTATATCTTGAGTCCCACGATTATCCTTGTGGTTTTGCTCGAACATCCGAGTGATATGTGAACATATTCACAGTGAAGATGGGAAACCTTCGGAGCCAACATCAAACAAGCTCGGTAGGTGGCATGTGAGATCTATTATATAGATCAACCATGTGACAACCGAACGAGAAACAATGGGGCGATTCAATCTCTTGAATCAATCATGGTTCGTGTTATGGATTGACGGATACCTTTGAAAACCCGTCTTTGTGCTTAACAACTCTTTTCTTTAGCACATCGACCGTGTACTCATTTTTCAAACCAAAAGGTGTTTTATGATTGATAATTGATTTTCAATAAAACCTTCGTTGTATTGCAAAACAACTTCTAATGAGCAATACACGATTGTTTTTCAAAACTCTTTTCATCAATCGGTGGACTTAAATTATTGGTTCACTCACTCCGTGTTGTCTTCTTTGAGATGTTCCGGCTTGAGAACGACTAGAACAAACCGCGAAAACATCAAGGAGATTCTTAGAATCCCACCGATCACAAAAGATTTGTAATCGATCAATGGGGAACCGTGGGCCGTGTACCTCAATTCAACGAAGTGATCAAAGACACTTTTGTGTGCTTTATTGCTAATCGTTTTATGCGGTACATCCTACGTTTGTACCGATCGTAATGAAGCGGTCAATCCATAGCCGCATGCTCACTTAACACATTCATCTCAAAAGAAATCATGATTAGTGCATCAATGACTCGATATTTTCAATCCATGCTTCGCTACGCGCCAATATCATGAATCAACTAAAAGCTTCCATTACTCGATGAGAAGATATCATGATCCGTAATGTGAGCATGTCGGTCCAAAAGTCACAACATCACATAATACCAACCCCACAATGGAGGTCTCGTAGATTCTTTGTTATCGATGGTCTCAAAAGTTGGCTCAAAGTATTATCACGTGGATCAAGAAAGACCTCCACTTGGAGTAACCAAACATGCAATGTGAAGAATCAATGACTACGAGCTTAGAGCAAAGGACTACATCAAGAATGCAAGAACAATTTTTATGTAATATCTATTTGTATTCAATGTAATTTTGGTACATGATTGAGGTGACCTCCCTTGGGGAGATTGTTAGGAATTAGAAATTCGGTATTAAAGAGTCGGTCACCTCAAGTATATGTAATCGTTAGAAAGCTCAGTAGTCGTAGTTCTTTTATGTTAAGTAGTATTTAGTTTAGTAACACCGTGGAGGACAGACGGGTCTTTACCCATCAGATGCCCCGATCCATGACCCGATGTGTGGCGTTTATGTAAGACTATAAATATTCTCTACCTCCCAAGGTAGAGAGTTGGAGCTCATAATAATATCTTTCACTTTCTCTCACTAAGTTTCCTAAACCTCTAACTTTCTCTCTCTAGAATTCCATTCATACGCCACTTTGTGTTATGGTTTGATGTGTATGTGAAATCCAATATCTACAAGTACATCATCGGTTACAAATTTACATGAACATTCCGGGACTTTACTTTCAAAAATTATCTCGCCACTACATTCCAAAGCTCAATTAGCTATATTATGAGCCACCTTATTTCCCTATTTTTTAACAAAAGACCAAATACATAACCTAAAAGCTAATGAGTAAAAAGTATTTTTAATATCAGAAGAAAATATATGTTTATATAAGATATAAATGTCATTTATACTACATATAACTTAAAATAAAAACTAAGAAAAAACTAATATAACTTTCGTGCTTAATGTATTCCCTTTTATATTAGTATTTCTATTAGGGGTGGAAATGAGTCGAGCAGCTCGTGAAAAGCTCGGAATCGGATCGGTAAAAAGCTCAAACGAGTCGAGCCTAAACGAGCTCGAGCTCGAGCCCGAGGTCGAGCTTAAGTTGCAGCTCGTTTATTAATCGAGCTCGAGCCCGAGCTTTACATACAAAGCTCGTTTGGGCTAGCGAGCCTAAACGACATTATGATATTTTAAGTATTAAACGTATATACGAGCTGAGCTCGAGCTTATATTACGAGCCGAGCTCGAGCTTGAGCCAAGCTTTTAACTTTTCATGGCCAAATTGTATAAACGAGCCGAGCTCGAGCTGAGCCCGAGCCTATATAAAATACCACGAGCCGAGCTCGAGCCTAAAATTTGAGGCTCGAAACGAGCCGAGCTCGAACTCGAGCCTTTTAAAACTTAAACGAGCCAAGCTCGAGCTCTGACAGGCTCGGGCTCGGCTCGTTTTGACCCCTAATTTCTATAAAATCTAATTTGACTTTTGCTATCAATATTTTTAATGATCGTCAATAATCATTTGTTTGAAAGTCTCAATTTGAAAGCTTAACGACAACTTTCTTTTCTTTTTTTCTTTTTTTTTTCGTTAATATGAAATTCTAGAACTTTCATTTATGCATCACAATCACCGCTATATAATACATGCATTTTAACATTTTACTTATTGTGCAGTTTGTAAAAATAAAAAGTGAACGACCCAATCAAGGTAATGCCATTGTTGAAAAAGCTTCGGGCAAAGATGAGAATCCATAGAGTTCTGATTTTAGAACATTATTTGCCGTTATATGAGATAAATGTTACATAAAACGCTTAACCACATTATCACAACTATAACTATTTTTTACTAAAAATTTCCGTCGTTATGAACAAGTACTCGTCTATAATAATAACAAGACCACATACAAAACCTGGAATCCAATCTTTCAAGATGTTTCAACTGGGGACCAATAGGGTAGGACAATTTTTGTCACATAAGAATGTCATCTCATTTCATTGGACAATAAAAAGTCAAAATAGAAACATTTTGGTCAAACCCATCTAAATTTCATCCGACAAAAAAATTGTATAAAAACACATATATCAATTTTGTCAGAAAATAAACTGAAAAAAGAGTGGGTACTCAACAAAACTTTAGTTGTTAAATTTTAAATAAAAGAGAAAAGATTGACACACATAAAAGTTATGCCTAATTTTGTGTCTAAACATGTGTGTCAACAATTCATTGGTTATATCAATCGGACTCACTTCTTAACAATCCTATGAGGTAATGACACATAAGTTAGACACAAAATTAGTCATATCTTTTAGGTCTCCCAATTTTTTCTTAAATAAAATATATAGACTTAAGTAAACTTATTAGTTTTCATGTATTTTACAACAACTTTATAAATATAATAAATAACCCTACACTTTATACCTTTTAGACTTTATATTTTTAGGAAAAGTAACATATGTTGTTATTTGTAAAATTTAATTAAAAATTTCATAAGAAAGCACGAACGAGTAACTGTGATATGTAAATGAATACACGAGATTGTACATATACGAACGACTTATGTTATTCCTCTTTATAAAATTAAGTAAGGATGCCTGATAAAGTGTTTTTTACTGTCCATGTCCAATAATGACTCATGCATTCCTTTTTATAATTTTAACCAGCGCATACACGAGTTTAAAAATTAAATACGACTAAATTTTTACTATCCATGATCAATAATGACTCACGTTATTCCTCTTTATAATTTAACTTGCGCATACACGGGTTTAAAAATTAAATAAGGCTAAAATAATTCTTAACATGAATATAAATATCAAAGTGAAGGCATGACCCCACTGGTTACTGATTTTGTGTGTATTTTGATTTTGTGTTAATTTGTTTAAAATTTGAATTCCAACTGTAAAAAGGGTAGCACCCCCCTCCTCCCATTTTTAACATCCAAACAATCAAAATCACTTCACTTTTCCTTAAATTCATGTATTTTTACATATACACTTTCAATCGAAGTACATGCTGAGAAAATGTTATGGTTGTACGCTAACCATGAACATTACTTATCTTTTAATGATGACGAAGTGACTAGTTCAAACACTCGTAAGGGCGCACCTTGGTATTATGAAGGTGTCGGACAACGTCTTTTGAAAATTAGTTTGGTGATAACCCAAGGTAAAACTATTTTTGAAAATAGTTGAAGGTATAACTAACTATAATGTTAAACCTATTCTTGGGCACTTTTCACTTTTTAGGTCACGGCATAATGCGACCTTTAAAATAATTATTAGTCTTATAATGAACTGCACGTCTACCATACGCGAATTGGCATACGAGACAACTCTTGATACTTTTGATGAATATTTATAAATTGGGAAACATTTTAGTCGTGATAGTTTGGACAGTTTTATCGAATGTATATGGAATTTATACTCGGAGAAGTATTGAAGAAAACCATCTCATAATGACATTTTGAGTTTACACGAAAAACATGAAAATTAACATGGGTTCCCGGGCATGCTTGGTATTATAGATTGTATGCATTAGGAATGGAGGGATTTCCCGAACAATTACAAAGAGAAATTCAAATGGGGGAGGGGGATAAAAAATAACCAATAATAATGCTTGAAGCTGTTGCATCACAAGATTTTTGGATTTGTCATTTATTTTTTGGTATTGCGGGGGCAAATAATGACCTTAATGTTCTATATCTTTCAAACTTGTTTGACGACCTCATTAGCGATGTCCCTCACGAGGTCTCATATACGGTGAATGGTAAAACATACACCAACGGGTATTATGTACCTAGCTGACGATATTATCCCACTTGGACTACTTTTGTCAAAACATATACGATTGCATGAGACCAACCTGATTTGAATTTTAAGAGGGCTCAAGAAAGTGTAAGAAAAGATGTGGAATGAGCTTTTGGTGCTTTGCAAGGTCGTTATGGAATTATAGCGCAATCGGCACATGCTTACCAAGTGAACAAGATACGTAGAATTATGAATTATTGCATCATATTGCATTTCATGATACTAATAGATCATAAATTCCAAATAAACGAATTTAACGAGATATATATTATTAGTCCAACAACCAATTTGTAACGTAAATGGGTCAAAAGATGTGAAATACAGTCCAAGGAAACACAATGAATTACGGGACAAAGATGTATATAATGACCTTCGGCGTGATCTAGTGGATCATATTTGGTAACTAATTTGGAACACAACGAAGTGTAATTCTTCTTATTTATTTTTATTTTTTTATTTTTTTTTATGTATTTTAGTTTAATTAATCATGACTGTCTTTTTTAATGAATTGTAGTTTAATGAAAATGTGTTCTTTTTAAAGAAAATGAAAAGAAATAAAAAATGTGTGACTCACGTGTAACTATAATCCGAGATACATTGGGAATGGTGTTTTTCTGATTTTGTGTTATAGAAATGTTTGCGACACACAAGGAAAAAGAAAATCCCCAAACTTTATATACTACTCCCTCTATTCTAAAATAAGGTATGTGATTTGCACACTCTTATAAATGATTGAGACACTCAAATTTTTAATGTTTGGTATGGGTATTAGTGTCAATACACTCTAAAGTGGAGTGTCTCAATCAATCAAGAGAGTGTGCAAATAACCACCCATAGTGAATTGTTAACTCTTTTGTACTCCTCGTCTTAAAATACTTAATGTAAAATATATGAATGTTTTAGTTTTAAATATGTTTTTATCGGTATATTTTTTCATCATATATTATATGACATAAACAAACATACTCAATGTCAAAGTCGAATATAAAGACTTAGAAAAGTCAAAACAAAACCATTATTTTAGGGGATGTGATTTGCACACTTTCATAAATGATTGAGACACTTAAATTTTGAGTGTTTGGACATTTATACCCTTATCATATGATTTTTACTCATTTTTATTCTGTAAAGTTATAAATGTCATGAAAATCTAATTTAAAGTGTTCCAATCAATTTGAAAAGGGAATTGATACTCACACCATATATTTTGATGCATGCACTACAATTTGTGTATTACAGATCGTATAACAATCAGAATGTGCGAATGATGATCGATAAAAAATGGTGTGAGATCACACCTCATTGAAAATGTGCAACCGCCTCATTGACTATTGTGTATTACTTACATCACATCTTTTGACGAAACATTATAATTTGTGCATTACCGTCTATACTGCACAATACTGTAATAAACAAAGATGATGCATGTATAAAAAAATATGCATCCCATTGACTATATATAAAGTCGTTGTACCAACCATCACCATCTTCAACATCACATCACCAAAACGCGTTTAACCACATCATACAACACACAACACATTTTTTTTTTTTTTTTTAAAAAACACACACCACATTCATCACAAACACAAAAAAATGTCAACAATAAACTGTTCCAACTGTCATATAACCTTAAGCATCCCTCCAGGCGCCAAATCCATCCGTTGCTCAGAGTGTGAAGCCATCACACAGCTCGGTTTCGCGTCCTTTGGCTTAACCCCTTCCACCTCCTTCAACTACGTGGCGCCTCAGTCTGGTTTCAGCCAAGACACTTATGCGGCGTCATTTGGGTTGACGCCTTCCAAGTCGTTTAACTACGTGCCTCCCCAGTCTGGGTTTGGTTCCATGCAGCAGCAGCAGCAGCAGCCGGTGTTTCCTAGCTTGACGACTTCGAATTCGTTTAGTTATGGGGCTCCTGGGAGGAAGAAGGCCGTGATTATAGGTGTGTCGTACAAGAATACGAGGCATGAGCTGAAAGGGTGTATTAATGATGCTAAGTTTATGAAGCATCTTTTGATTACTAAGTTTTGGTTTACTGAAGATCAGATTGTTATGCTTACTGGTAATTAAGATACTTTTTCATCTATGATTTTGTTTATCTTATGTTGTATATACGGAATTGATTTGCATACTCATGTTTTTTTGTTATACTTTACGCATTACATAGTTGTATATTGTGTGCTCTCTGTTTTATCTGTTTGTACAATTGAGTGTATAAATCAAAATAAAAAGTGTGCGATACACGTTATTTGTGAGGCCGACTTTTTCTTCCACTATCTCAAGATGTTCACCACTTTTTGCTTTTTCAAGAGTTCCAAAGCCAACTATTTTTTATTTATTTTTTTATTTTACTATTGTATATCTAACCTTTTGATTTTGACCTTCGTGACTATTTTATCCTTACGTTTTTTAACCAACTTGTTAACAACGAAGGGTAAACTGGTCATTACATATGAGCAAAATACATGCAAATGTCGAAATTTTCAAAAATTTAGTTATATAATAACAAAAGGATAAAGTTGACTACACTTGAAAAAGTGTCAAATTAAAAACATTTTTAGGTTATTATCCTGAACATGTTGTATACTTATTGTATACTTTGGCAGGATGCATATGGGGTGGTTTCAATTATTGGACAAGAAACTTTATGTTGTCCTTATATCCTATCTAGAGAGATAAAAATTGGTTGAAAAAGTTATTTATTTATTTATATTTAAATTTTAAAAGAAAATTGAATTAATAAAATTTAAAGTAACATGTTCCAGATGTATTTATTTTAAAGTTACAAAAGTGGTTGGATGACATAAATTGTATTCTAACGGTCATAATTCAATTCATGGGTCATAATTCAATTCATGGGCTAGATATGAGTTACAATGGGCTTGTAAAAGTCCAATATGGTTTTGTTTTTTTTTTTTTTTTTTTTAAATAAAATAAATAAATAATAAAAACAAAAACATAGTAGAACCAACACGAAAATAAAAAAAGTTAAGATATAGGGGCTAAATGAGTCGTGTCGAGGTTATGTGTAAATGGTTTAATTCTGATATGACTAGCCGTATCAATTAAACATGTCATGTTCGGGCTGCAATGTACCAACCTGGCTAATGCAAACACCTACTTGACCCAAATTGCCACCCTTAGGAAGAAAGACTAAAACATGATACTTGACTCGAAGTTTTAGTTAGCAAATACCCTTACTGAACTTGTATCTATCACGGGTATTTGAGCTGATCACATATGTGCCATAAACTGCAGAAGAAGAAATAGAACATAGTAGGATCCCAACAGGCCGTAACATGAGGCAGGCGATGGCGTGGCTTATCGAAGGATGTCAACAAGGCGACTCCCTTGTTTTTCACTTTTCAGGTCACGGTTCAAGGCAGAGGAACTACAATGGGGACGAGATTGATGGCTATGATGAAACCTTATGCCCCTTAGATTTTGAAACTGAAGGTATGATCGTGGATGACGAAATTAATGCAAAACTTGTGAAACCTCTTCCTTATGGTGTCAAACTTCATGCTATTATTGATGCTTGCCATAGTGGGACTGTGCTAGATCTTCCAAACCTTTGCAGAATGAAGAGGTAACTTTATCTTAGTCTTAGGGGTGTTTGGGATTTCCATTCAAATCAAAGTCTATGTTCAACAAACACAGATGATGCCTTGTTTGTATTCATGTATGTTAACAGCTGGGATGTTTATTTTGTTAGTAACGGGGAGTATAGATGGGAGGATCATAGTCCTAAATCAGGCATATGGAAGGGTAGCAGTGGAGGAGAAGTCATTTCGATTAGTGGATGTGATGATGATCAGACATCCGCTGACACCTCGGTTAGTCTTGAACAAAAATTTCTACAATCCAACTATAAAAGAGAAAACTCTACACTCTATTGTGATGCGTAAAAGTGTTAAAGTGAACGGATAGGGTAACGAGTCATAACGAGCAAACTGGTCAGGACTCAGGTTGGACCAACCCTAAGAAACATCTACTATATCTTTAATATGGTTACAAAATAACTAAACTTGTTTCATAATAAACCGATTCTTGTACAGTTGAACAATTCTGAATAGCTTAGAACACATTTAAGTTTTAACCTTTCTAAATATTTTTGGTCAACCCTGTTGCCTGTTGGAGATACCTAAATTGACCCATATTTATATTATAAATGGGGGGATATTGCTACTTATAAGAGAGAGTTTCTGTATTCAGGCTTTATCAAAAATTACGTCAACGGGAGCAATGACATTTATTTTTATAGAAGCTATAGAACATGGAAACGCATCAACGTATGGAAACTTGTTAAGTTCAATGCGTAACGCTATCACTAATGCAGCAAGACGTGGAACTCGTGGATTAACTCAGGTATCATCGCATATCATCTGACATGAATCTATAATTCATAAATGTTATTTGCATTAGTTTAACCATTTTATGTTATATTATATGTTTCTTTTTTTGGCTTCTTTTATAAAACTTTTGGACAAATTTAGTTTCATGTGTTAGTGAGTTTATAACTTATAAGATTCTTCTTGTTATAAACTTCCCCAAGTAAAGTTCTATAACCTTCTTGTTTGTTGACAGGAACCGCAGTTGACAGCATGGGAACAGTTTGATATGTATGCAAAGCCATTTTCCATGTGATGTCGGATTGTGATGCACAATTTAGTAGTGTACAGTTCATATGATTTCCGTCTCAGTTCTCTGATGATGCAGCTAAAGCTTGAAGTAATGGTCTCACCGACTCACCTCGCGCCACCTCAGCTTTCTCTCTCATTTCACACCCCTTCACTTTTCACCCGTAATGGTCACCACTACCCTCACCTTTTATTAAAATATCACTTTATACAAACATACCCTACAAAATACCCTTTCACCTTTCACCCGTAAGAGGTGACCATAGTCACCATTATTGTCTGGTTTGAGCACACCTCACATGTGAGGTGGTATGTTGGTAGTGGGGTGGCGCTTCAAAATTGGTGAGAGGTGTGAGCTCTCACCCACCATTACATCTAGTCTTAGATTTGGAAAAATCTTTTATTTTCTTCATTTTTTGTGTGAATTTTTTGTTGATAGCCCAATAGTTGGTGGCTTGTTGAATTCGAATTTGAGCTTACTGTGATGTAAATAGTGTGCCTGACTGTCTGTAAATGGTAATATCTTGAAGATGATAACGAGATCAAGTGGTGTTGTAATAAGATCCTTCACTTCTGTCAAAATGTTGCCAGAAATTATATTCCCATAAATGAATAAGATGCTTACTTTTAGCAGTACATATATTCTTTCACTTCATGTGAATAGAAGATTTGATTTTTGGCGTTGGTCATCAAGTCATGTACAAAGTTATCTAATCGAGACTTCAACAGCTCAAGCCATTTTGCTGCTGCTCACAAGTGACAACGTCCATGAGACATTTGAGTATCCATTGTCTTTCTTCCGAAGAACGTTTAATCATCCAAATAGTCCAACAAGTTGCCTGGAAATATATAACCGGAACTTTGGTTTCACTTGTCATTCTCGCCCAAGCCTTCTGTACACTATTTCTGGAAAAATGCTATTATTGGCCTACCTATAGTAAACTTTACTAAGTAGCACCCGACCAGCATAGTGGCATTGTTCAATTTGGCATGTCACAACACTGTCATGTAATGAAGACCAATATAGCAATATTGTTCGACTGTCGCAACACCATCATGTGATGCAGTAAAATGCACCTCAATATAATCGTTAATTACTCTCTAAATCTTTAATATTCTAATCTTAAAAGTTAGATAATATTGTAAATCTATCTTAATTTAGTCAATTCACAAAAACATCAACACATTTCTTTCTTATCCATACTCTATTGATAACGATAAATCATATTTGACATATAGCACATGCATTAGGCATTATATTATTAACCTACATGCCTCAGAAGTTGCTGTTGAAGATTGGCATGACAAGTAATGTTATAGTGTTGAATATATTGCACGCAAGAATATGACAAAATTTAACCAAATACATGTTCAATTAAATAACCATGAGATCAGCAAGTAAATCTGGATGCTCATTTGAATCTTTATGGATTGCAGTTGATAAATATAGAACATGAAGGATCTACAAACCCTCCTAGATATATACCAACTACTACTAAATCAAACCCATAAATCTATCCTTCTAAAGATAAAAACGAGCATCTTTACTTATGATCTAATAAACTTATCTAGCCTCGATGTTTTTTTCATAGTTGGCAAACGAAAGTTCTCTAAACGAAGATTAGAACCTGCAAGCACCTCGTTTAAGAAGGGATCACCTTTCTCTGATTTGATTATCTCCAGAATGACACCAAGAACCTCGGCGGCAATACCTGTTTCCACTAGACTTCCTTGCTCTTCTCCACCTTCATATATCAACCGCCACACTTCTTTATATGGGATCACGTTTTCTATGAGTACCCTTGCAAACAACTGACCAAGAAACTCTGCTGCTTTTGGAGCATCGTTCATAGCATCCTCCAATGTCGATAAAACAGATTCAAATCTGAATAATGTAACAAAAACGCAAACAGTTTAAGGGGTTGTTTGGATGTACATCATGAAAGTGATTGTATGATTTGGAATAATCAAAATTGTAATAAGAGATAATCTTTGAATGTGATGTGTTTAAAGTTGTAATCATCAAATAAGCATATGTTGGAGTGTTAAAGATTAATTTTTATTTAAGAAAATAATAAGTAAGACGCACAAAAAAGAAATCCTTGAGAGAAAAAAAGAGATGCCCTTTTGAGACGGAAGAAAATGTTATGTTGGAGTGTTAAAGATATGATTTATTTAAGAAAATAATAAGTTAGACGCCCAAAAAAGAAATCCTTGAGAAGAAGAAAAAAGAGATACCCTTTTGAGACGGAAGTAATCATGTTAAAAGAAATCAAAATTAATGCCAGCTAGTTTGAAACTAATAATCCCAAATTTATTTGACTCCAAACTAAATAACTAATTAAAAACAGAATCTATTTTGTCCAAAATTTAAATAATTGATTATTGCGACTACTTTTGCTTTATGCAGTTTATGTAGAAGGATACAAGAAGCATTATTTACCCTCTAACAAGCGCATCTTGAGTTAGAATTCTGTCTTGAGATCTAGTAAGGTTGATGAGGAGTTTAGCAAGTGAATCACGATGCACATCTTTCCTCTCGAAAGAATCAGTGACCCAAATGGATATCATCGACGGATAAAAATTGGGGGCGTTCAGATCTTTGATGCACAAAGCAACTTCCTTTTCGTCTCTCGCACTGAAAATAAAGTATTTCATCAAATATATCAATACATAAAGCATGCTGTCAGTATATAAAGAGCATCTCTCACTATGCAAAATGATAAGCCCATACATGAAAACCAATCGTATTTGCAAAATATAACTCTTGATGTATTGGGACATCTGGGTGTGCGTCTTGAAGGAAATTATATATACAATAATCATAAATAGATAATCAATTGTGATAAAATATCGTGATAAGCTTACTTTAAATCAACATATAGAATAACCAAAAAAACACATTTTAGTGGAAAAAGGAGAGTGACGTCTCGTGAAATGAGTAAGAGAAATCAAGTTAAAATAGACGTATAAATAGATAATTTTAGCTTATATTTAGATAATCAGACTAATAAAAGAAATCTACAAAATATTGGACCTCATGTCACAATAATAAATTAATCAGTTCGAGAATGTAAGAGGTACCTGTAAAACTCTTTAATCGCTTCTATGGACATGTCATGCAAACGATCTTCGGACAAGACCGTATCTGAAGAACCACTTTGTGGGGGAGTAGACACCCGTGCTTGTTCGGGTGGTGAAAATGGCCGAACTTGATCAAAAACACGCCCTGTATGTCTCGTGTCGCGGTTTACATAGTTCATGGTCTGTTCCTGGAAACTTGATGGATAAGCAGGACGAAGTGTAGACCTTTCTGGCATGTATCTTGAACCCAAATCATCATGCGGACCATAACTTGCTGCTCTATCTGATATGGAACCAAAACCATTATGACCAGCATGTGACGCCATGCCTTGCATGGAAGTCTGGCCCCTAACCGACATTCCTCGGGCTAGACCACCTTGAGGCCCAAGGGTTATGGAGCCATCACCCATTGGTCTCAACGTCCTATTCTCAATAGGGTGTCTCTCCTCTTGATTGCCAAAACCACGAACCTGCTGGGGTAACCCACGATAAGCAGTCATTTGAGGGTTTGAAGGTAAAACATTTGACCCCCTTGGTCCAAAGTCCATGGGTTGACCCCTCCTAAGTGACGGGTTAGGATTAGGTCCACGGGCCAGTCGGCTAGATTGGGCCTGGCGCTCTTGAGCAGCATCTCGGTGCACTTCATCAATCTTTTTTGGACCTTCGACCTTCCTTCTTTGCTGCCATTTGTTCTTTCTGAGGTCAATCGAGTCCTTTAACATGAACCTGACTCGTGAAGAAAGTACCATATTGTTTGATAGCCTAAGCATCCTGCTAAAATATGCATCTATGTGTTCTTTAGCTTTTGGGTGATCAATCATCTCCCCGATCGTACTCATTAATTTGCATAACGCCTCAATGTCTTCCTCGTCAGTATTCTCATACTCGCCTAATAATTTCTTTATACATTCATGCATAATTCTCTCAGTCAACATTTTCTTCTTGTATAACTCACCAATAAGTCTAATATTACCCAACATACGTCTCCTTGCTTTGACCCGTTTCTCCTCACGTTCTTCTTCTGTCTGTTTAACCTCGCCTTCTTCTTCAGTTCTATTGGCTTCTTCTTGTTCCCTCTCACCCCTCTCGAATTCCTCTTGACATTTATTCAATAATAATCTCTTAAATGTTATCTTCTCATCATCTTCGCTAAAATCAGGCAATTCAACGGCTAACCGTGAACAGAAATTGGCATACATTTCAACAAAAGTTGGTTCCATTAAAGCCTTATCGAATATTTGTCCAATCACACCAGACAGAGTGTTGGCATTGTCGATATTGACTTGTTTTACTTGTTCAAACAGTTTTTCAAAGTTTTGTGGAGTCAACTTGTTCAAAATACCTTTCAATTGCCTTTGTTTGGCTTGTTCCTCGTCGGTAATCTTACCAACTTCATACTTTCTCTCAGCTTTATGCATCATAGGCGTGTGAGGAGAAGGCATTAATCCCTGATGATAACCAGTTCCACGTTGCCACCTGTCAGAATTAGAGTTATTACGTTGCATGGGGTGGCCCTGTGGACCAGGTGATGGCATTGGACCAGTGAGAATGCCGCTAAGATACTGATTTGGTGGCTGACCACGTGGGGTCCGTAAAATCGGTCTTCCAGGATGTCCCAAATCAAATCTCGCGTCCCATACCGGACTAACCATAGGGGGTACTTGCCCTTTCATCCATTTTTCATCATTTCCGACATTACTTGGACGACGGTCTAACTGGCGTGCTGACCTATCAACAGCCCTACCAGGACTCGGGTGTGGAGACATATTCACACTTGATATCACTGCTTCAGAAATATCAGGTGTAATTTCAAAACCTTCTGGAAGATCAGTACATTGATCCAAGAATTTAAGCAGGAAGTCTCTGGAATACTTTTTGGTCATTCCATCATTGTCATCCTGCTTCAAACCAGTTACCATTTTAGGAGCAGAAATGTCTGCAGCGTCTTCCCAATCATCCGGCTCAACTTTGCTGGGCCCACGACTCTCATCAGACAAAATGTCTTTCTCTGAAGAATTAACCGATGTATTGGATTCAATGATTTCAGCAGATGAAGTTTCTTTCTTTTCCTCAGGACGTTTATAAGCATTATAAAGATCAGAAGTTGTTCCTCGAGCATCAGCATTTTTCAAGATGACTTTAATCTTCTTCTTTGGTTTAGCAGCAATACTACCTTTGATCTTACCAGAAGCTGATGGAGAAATTGGGCCAGTAGCCTCCATTTCTAATGTCAAAGGCGTTGTCTCTGGAACTGAAACTGAAACAGCATGTGGTTCCTCAGCTGAAGTAACGGGTTCTTTACTATTATCTTGGTTAACATCCTTGTCATCACTCTTGTCATCACTTTGAGATGAACCCAAAGTTAGAGAGGAAGTTTCTGCACTAAGAACATCAAGATCCGCATTGGAAATCAATCTACTCTTGTCATCACTTTGAGATGAACCCAAAGTTAGGGAGGAAGTTTCTGCACTAAGAACATCAAGATCCGCATTGGAAATCAATCCTGATGATTTATCGTCAATATTCTCTGAACTATCTTTTTGTTGCACAGTGGTTACATCCGGGACAGTGCTATCTTTATTTTGATTCACTGGTTCTTTGACTTGTTCTTCCGACCCAGAATTGATAACTTCAGTAGAGCTAAGGACTTCTTTATTATTAAATCCGGAAGCAGACACGTCCACAGCAGTTGAAGGCACTACTTTGTTGCTAGTTTCTAACACGTCCTTGTTGGTCCCCGAGGACAATGTTGAGGACTTTGGTATTTCTTGAGGTTCACTTCCCATGGAACCATGGGGTTCTACTGAAGGGTTTGAAACAGCAGATGCTTGCCCATCAATCTGTGAATAATAGTGCATAATCTGTGTCAAAGATTGTAAAATGCTTGTAACATTTATGAAATAAAGGGTGCCCTGGTGCAAGATGTCTCATTTTGTCAAGGCTGAAGAAAGACATTTTTCATGACTCAAGGTAAAGATCCAGGTCAAGATTTTATCTAAAAGAAGAAAGTTTTTAAACATACGAACTTCACTACTTTTTAAGTATACAACTTCCTAAATCGATTTTATTCAAAGAATAGGATTATTGTTGTAATAGTTTCCTTTTGCAATCACAAGTAACACATTCATTATCTTCTATACTACCTATACTACAAAAATGGTCAATGTTGAAATGTTGAAATTGTTGAAATGTTGAAAAATGGTCAAGCCATGCATTTGGAAAGGAAACTATGACTTATATGACATTTGGGAAAGAAAGTATTGAAAGTATTGAAATTGAAAACTACTTATATGACATATGTTTAAAAAAACTATTAATACACATTCAAAACCGGGTTGACCCGGGACGCTTCAAACTCGGCGGATTGACCCGGTTTAATTTGACCCGTTTTTCGACCAGGACGGTTCAACCGGTTGAACCGCCCAGGTCGAAGCGAGTTTCAAAACATTATCCTCAAAATTCTATTATTTTTCGTTTATAACTCTTAACTTTTTTTTATCACGAAAACTATCTGCTGCTATAAAATCCCGTGGCTATGCACCGGTACTCGTCTAGTTTATATAAATCAAGAAAACAGACAAAAAAATATATATATTTGTGAGCTAACCCAACCTGGCATATTTTGACCTGTGCCAATAATGATATGTTTCAACCTGAATCCGTTTGACCCATCACTCAACCCATCCATATTGCCCCTTATAATCCAAAAAAATATCTATATGTTTTGACCATACCACCCTTCTGGTTGGGCAGTCACAAAGGGGAAATTAACTAGACGCTCAATAAAATAAACAAACCATTTAGGAAACTCTAAGAATATATAAATACCTTATCTACGGAAATAGGCGGGGCCATTTCGGCAGGCTGCTTTTGTTCCTCTTTGAAAGAGCCAGAGCTGACAGTTGCTTTTTTTGCAGCTTCAGCATCACTATTCTCAAGTGACGGGGATTCCTTAACGACAGCAGGAGTGGAGATTCCAACAACCGTCTCCAAATCTTTTTGAGTAGTATCTTCTCCTGTCTTTTGACTTTTAGGAATCTCGATTTTGACCATGGCTGGTGACGAATCACCAACCTTTTCTCCTTGTGACCTAACCATTGGTTTAACCGTCACCTGTTTAGATGCCTGCTGATACCAAGATTACATCATATATGTAAACACTTTATCACTGATTGACATTTATAAAAACTAAAGAAACTCATATTAAACAAAAAGCGAACCTGATTATAAAACCTTGGTCCTTGAGTACCAGGAGTTGTCTGTGTACTGGTCAATGGGTTGGAAGCAGGTTGTTGGAAATAATGGGAATTAGCATTGTAAGAATTTGGATAATAGTTCATCTGATGAGGCTGGGGAAATGGTGGAGCCACCTGAGACTGGGGTTGTCCTTGAGGGCGTGGCCTTGAACCTGATTGCCCACCATTTACAAAACCAGCTGCCCGTTTATCTAACCGCAGCTCCTCATGAGTGTCTGGGTGAGTAATCTTTACTGTTCGCCGTGCACCACCAAAATTTGCCATCGGTTGTTGATATTGTGGTCCAACCCCCATTCCCATTACCATATTTCCAAGCTGAGGACCCATTGGAGAAGAAAAAGTCAAACCTTGACTTTGATGAATGATTCCCTGATGATGTTGGATACCTGGAACATATACTTGTTGTGGGACTTGTGGATTGCCAACGGTTATATGCATCGGGAGTGGGACCGGTAATGCGGTATTTGACATGCCTTGTGATTGGAGTTGTTGATTTGGGGATCCAAATGGAATGTGAATTTGAGGTTGATGATAAGGCATGGGGATAGAAGGCATCGGAGGACCAGTTGGCTTCTGGGTATGGGCTGCAACAGGAGGAGTTGTAGGAAGAACGTCTTTTTTCTCTTTTGGGGTTGGACGAGCCTCACCGGCATTATGCTGATCAACAGAACCGATATCTTTTCTCGGTATATGCTGTTTTGGAACAGGTGGATTTGGCGATGAAGTAGCTTTTATAGAACCAAATAGGGCCTGCAGAATAATATTTACAAAACACAGATGAGTAACACATTACTTCGAGAAAAAGGTGTCCAGATTACCATGATTGAGGTAAAAAAAGGGTTTCGCGAGACTGGCTAACAATCATACTTATCATAGCTTTCAATGCACCCAATGTACATGGGAAGAAAAACAATTAATTAAAACTAAACTTGGATAGTTAAACCTCAACATACTGACAAGGTAATTATAAGTTACTTACTACTTAATGAGCTGTGTACTTGCAATGAGTTTCAAGGTAATCAATATAGTTGGCAAAAATCTTCAAAGAAGATAACACTACTTCCCAACTTTTCCAAAAATATACCATATTATTCTTATAGAAATCAGTAGAAGCTCAAAATTTCCTTTTCACGAAAACAGTTCTTGTTCAACCTATACTTGTAATCTATTACTTTTGCAAATAAACAAATATAGTTACTTACACTGAACCAATATTTTTTTATTGCGTTGACATAAATAAAAGGATGTGTTTGTTCTTTCTTAGCTAGTAAGAAATCTAAATGATTTTCCTTAGGAAAATGTACACTGTTTGCAAATACACTATTTCAATTAAAATTCTGATAAGTTGAATTCCAAAGTATTGAGGATGCTAGAACATGGACTAACTCGAATTAAAAAGTTCACTATTCTGATCACATTTTTCTTTTATGCGTTAATGCAAAGATAATGATCATTTTCAACCACTCTTGGTTTCATATTCAGTTTATCTATCTCAGCTATAGATAAGTACCACATTAACATATATGTGTGAGACAAATAGCAGATACATACCTGGGCCCGTTTCTGCTCATCCATGTTTGGGGGAGCAGAGCTGGTTCGAGCAGGTAACTACAAAATCCACACAAAGCTTGATAGTTATTATAATTTCATGAAACCATATACATATCGAATAGAGATACACCCATTACTTATCACTGGGTTGATTTGGGTTGTGTTTTTATTGTTAACAAACCAAATCGAATGATTAGACTAAAGGAGAACAAGTTGAATGGGTTAGAAGTCACCCCAAAGACAATTTCATAACGCATACAACCTCCTAACTCACTTTATTCAAGGATTTAGATTATTTGTAAGAATACTGCTTTTGCAATCATTATTTATTTACAAAATAATTCAAAAGTTGACATAGGAAGTGTTTATGGGTAAACCCATACCCCGCTCCAGAGCCAAACATGACCTTAAACCCAACCCATGCCATATTGATATCTCTAGTATCTAGATCATTGCAATTCAAAAGAGTAAATTTTGCACAGAGCTCGAGAAAATACCTGCATTCCGTTCACAACACCAGGACTGATAGACCCAAATTGAAGAGAAAATGCCTTGGAAGCATCAGCAGAACCTAAACATGAAAAAAATGCATCGACAGAGAGCTTGTAAGTACTCTTAATGAAACTCGGCTTTCAAACCAGATAATAAAAATTAGTTTTTAACTCGCAAAAATTAACAAACATAGTACCCTTGACAGGAGTGGCAGGGCCTGTGGTACCACTACTGACAGAAGTCGGAGGAACCGCATTACTCTGGGGAGCCTTTGGCAAACCTGGGGTACTTTTCTGGACTGATGCATCAGTCGACTTTACAGTAGCACCTGTTATTGGAGTATCGGGTGTTCCTACATATAAAATTAAACAAAGAGTATAAAATTAGACAAAGACTGCACATGCTTACACTTACTAACCAAAAGCACATAGTATTAGAATTAAAATAAATCCATTACAGTTCTGTTTATTACACCTTCTATACATCATAGAAAGTCATACCAATGCTCTAAAAAAATAAGTAAAGCTAGACAGTCAAATCACCTTCTATACAAGGTAGCTACAGGCGAAGGCGCACTTGAGGCGACCTGCCCTGCATAGGGACTAAAGCGAATAATAAAAACGTGAGGGGCCCAGATGAAGTAATCTGGTTATATTTTGCAAATAATGTATATGGCAGTATGTCACAATGTAGCATGCAAACTACGGGGGTGTTTGGATAAGACTGTTCAGACAGCTTATCAGCTTATTGCGTATATTGATACAGCTGATAAACACTTTTGGGTGTTTGGATTTGGCCAAACAGCTTAGGCTTACCAGCTTATTGAGGCGGTTTCTATAAGCTGTTTTTGACCAGCTTATCAACATATGTTGAGTAGCCAATCCAAAAACTATTGTATGTAGTGTGTTTTGACACCACATGACCACATAAGCAAATAAGCTGTTCAAATAAGATTTCCAAAACACTGTCTGATTATTAATGCATAAAACAAAGCAGCAAAAGCATGTATACCTTTAATCCTGAAAATCAAACAGTTTATATACCAAATACAAAAATAAAAACGAACTAAAAAGAGTATAATGCATTCCAATGATCCAATCTGATAGTATCTATGTATTTCAGTTCTAATAGAAAGGTCCTCGTCCAGAATATAGAAACTGGATACGCAGATCACAAAATAATTTCATCAACATTAAGAAGAAGACATACAGCATAATTCTTTAAGGCTTTCATATTACACGTGGCCTAATGATTCCATTAAAAAACTTGGCAGTTTCAGAAGACGTCTAATGGTTTCAAACAGCAACCGAGAGGAGAGAGTGGGAGACTTATGTGTTATTTAGTATGAATTAAGCTTAACCCAAAAGCCTTGTTATACAGAAGTAATATAGTATAACAGCTAGAGGTGTTATCGGGTTGTCAGGTAATCGGGTTATTGATTATGATTAAGTGACCCGCAATCTGACCTGATAAGTAATCGGGTTCGGGTTGTTGTCAGGTCGGTGATTCGGGTTAATCGAATTCCTTTGTTTGTTTAACCCACATAATAAGTTGCGGCCCAAATATATTCCATGACTTAATTAGGCTTATGGCTTTTAATATTACAACTTGAACAAATAAAAAAGAAAAGAAAAATCGCAGGTGTGCGAAAAACAAGCTCAAAAACAAATTCCAGTAAGCAAAAAGAGCACACCTGTAGCCTTTGTATAAAGAAAAAAAGAAAGAAACAGTAGTAGTGGGCAAGAATAAGTAGCATGCATTGAATTAGTGGACTATTAGTACGTAAACTGTTATATGGAATGTCCCGTGTAACTGTAAAAACTAGTAGGCTTAAAAAAATCCACGAATAAAATATTTTAGAAAATAAATTTCTGGTCTTATCGCATTGACTTGATAACAAAAATAATTCAACCCTAACCTGACCCGATAACCATGTCGGGTTACTGGATTCGGGTCACAAAACAATAAAAAATTTGATCCAATTCAACCAGAGCCTAATAACAGCTATGTAACTTCCTATGTAGAGAAAACTGAAATAACATTAAAACGCAGAAGAGATAAGAGCATCAGCAACTAGGTCCTCGCCTTCGACTACGCTGCTTCTGCACCATTATTATTTTCAGAGCAACGTAGATACGTAGAGCCTAAAAAGAATTACTTTTTACATATATATATAACTACAACCTTATCTCCAAGATAAGAAACATTGGTTAATGAAAGCAATGTCCACTAGAAGGAAAGTTCTTAGCAATTTCATACAAACTTCCATACAGTATGCTGTTTAGGGAAATGTCCTACACATCCTCATTATAATTATACCAGAAAAAGACTAGAAATTTCCATTTCAAACGCACTAATTAATTCCTAGACAGCCATAAGTCACCTCACTAATGTTTAGGCATACAACTATATCTTATACATCTGATTAAAATCACTCTCGCTACAAAAGCTATAAATTTATCTAGGTTAAAGCAAAATATGGACACGATTAGTTATAAACTTATTTAACCAATAAGGGTAACCTAATTAATGCTGAATAAATATTACAGTGCTTAATCAATGATTACCTATTTAAAGCAACGGCTATGCTTTTAAAATTCGAGTTATCATACTACGCATTAAACGAACACAATAAAAATCACAACTTTACGCTTCCCAAAATTCCACGTATTCACAAACTACAAAACACACCTCTTAACGGCGGTTGAACATGCGCCCCATTCGGGCCAGCAGCACCTCTACCACCACCCGTATTCACATTCGCATTCGGATTCACACCCGAAGCAGCCACTCTACTGGTCTGCACTCCTTGTGAAGCAGCATTATTACTCACAACCTTCTTATAACTACATAAAAACAAAATCTTTAATCAATTCCAAAACAAACCCAGATAACAAAATATAAAAAAAAAAAACACAAACCCTAATCATACCTTTTACCAGAATAATACACAGAAGACGACGGCACGGCGGAACCACCACCGCCACCGCCCCTGCCACCACCGCCGGGAAAGTTTCTAGGAGAATTCGGGTTATTGGGTCGACCCGATCTTTTATAGTCGTTGTTGTTTCTGTCACTTTTTGATTGATTGCCGGACATATATTCAATTCCTTTAATAAATATTTATAAAAAAAGAAAGGTACCCAGATGAGAAAAGAGTGAGATCTTTGGAATTAAAACATGTAAGAACTGAATTAGTGTAAATTAATGATGACCCAATTTGACATTACTCAATTTGGTGAAGGAAAGCTTGTGCTTTATGCGAGATTGGTGATTTTTAGGGTTTTGGAGATTGTTTTTGTACGGAGAATTGGGAACTGAATTTGATGGTAAGTTAAACAAGAAAGAAAAGTGTTTGTGTTAAGATAGGTTTTGTTTAATAGATTCTTTGATTGGAAAGTGGAAACATATATTGTTAGTTAGGTCGGTTTGTGTATTGGAGAATCCTTTTAAGGTGAAATTATATACGGTTTATCACTAGTTCAAGCTACCGTCATACGGACCAAACTAGGTAAAGTCTTTCGTTGTGATGATCTTAGGGTTGTCGATTTTCGAACCTATCACATTTTAGTATTGATAATCGTAAGTTTTTCTCTTTAATAAATTGATCACTTATAGTGAATGATGTTAGCCTCGAGCCGTTGGAAAGTATTCATGTACGCGGGATAGTTTTGTTGCTCTATGGTTTTGATTCAATTGGTTTATGTAATTGATTGCTAATTGATCAATGGATTCAAATTCAAGATAGTTATTTGCTTAATGGTATAAATAGAAAGTAAGTACATGGATACCTGAGTTTAATAATCGAGCGTTTAATAATCGAGAAAAAATTAACCCGTCTGATAAACTTTCTTATAATAAAAGGGTCATTTGTTATTCAAAGAATCATACCTTACAAGGTCAAGTATATAATTTAACGAAAGTTACAATATGTGTGGCATAATAACCTTATATATATACGACGGGCGTTAGTGCGTCAATCAACCACGTAAATGTCAGACATCTACCTTTTGAATTCATACTTATGGACGAATAACCCACCTATCTATCAAGTCATACATTTAGACGAACAATCCTCCCTCACATTACAAACAACGTATTACAAGGATCGATGAATATGCAGTAACGTCATTGATAATGAAATTAAGATGGCTATATAGTATATTTATACCTTTTGCACACTAACTCACCATGATGCCATATGTTAATGAGCTACTCATTGACCCTAAACTGTAATGCCATGTGTTGGGTCAGTGAATCCCCAAACTTCATGAAACAAGGATTTGAATATAAAATAACCTAAGTGTTTAATATCCTTAAACATAAACAAGTCACTGAATGAACGGTTGTTCAGTGAGTCATTTTTAAGAAGCTCAGGACAAGCCTAAGAAGAAGGGATTTTCATTCAATGAGGCGGGACGCAGTGAATGATACATGAGCCAAAGAAGAAGATGATGGATTCAGTGAGTGATGACAATAGCTCACTGAATCCCCAGGGTCCTCATCAACTATGTAGACTGAAGACTGAAGTAAAGGCAGGATAAAGCGGGATAAGTTTGAAGGATAAGTGTGTATCCTTCTTTGCAAAGGTCAACTTACCCTGAATGGATAAAAGACCAAGAGTGTGCCAACACTGACACGAGGAAAGTGAACATGTCCCTTTCTAGAAATAGCTTATTGTAACAGAGACAAAATACGTAAGGTATTTTGTCATCTGAGGCTTATGTCAGTCTTGTCTTTTAGGATAACGGTTGTATTTCATACTTGTATAAATAACAGTCATAAGGTGAAGTGAAAGGGTTAAGATTGTGCATTAAATGCTTAGACATTCACAAGCCCTTTTACTCCTCCACATACAACTAAGTCCCTGAGGTTAGCTCAGTTGGTTAGCATAGTTGTACTTAAGCTTAGCTTAAGTTTAGTGAGGAGTACACCATACATTGTCATTCAATCCCAAGTGTTGTTCCGCAAACACTTGGGTAATATATTTTTTGATTAACTTTTAATAAGAATATAAACGTTGAAAAACTTGTGTCTATTTTACTTTACATTTTTTAACTTGTTAAACTGTTTTTTCAAACAACATTACTAAGCCATGGAGCTTGGATAGATTAACCTTGTGGTTAATTCTAACTAAGCATAAGGGAACAACAAGTGGTATCAGAGCCAGGTTTATAAAATTTTAATTACAGTCTCAAGTTTTTAAAATCAAGATCCTACCATGGCTGATAGTGATGTACCCCAGCTAGTTGACAAAAAAGGAGGAAGTTATTCAGTTGTTGCTCCCTCACTAGAAGTTGAAAATTTTAATAAGTGGAAAAAGCGCATTCTTTGATACTTAGCTGGAATGGAACCATACTACATTAAATGTATTAAAAGATGGTTCATTTGTCTCAAAAAATGCTGAAGGTTTACCCAATCCTGAAGCTTAATGGACTCCTGATGAGAGAAGGGTGGTCAATCAGGACCAACGCCTCAAAAGCATCATTATATCATATCTCCCTGACGATATAATGGAATCAGTCATTAACTGTACAACAGCCAAACAAACTTGGACTGACTTGGTTCATAGCTATGAGGGTCCCTCAGATACCAAGGAAAACAGGATTATGGACCTGAAACTTGAGGATAACACTTTCAGAGCCAAAGATTATGAAAGTCTCTCATAAACCTATACCCGTTATAAGACACTGATCAATGAGTTGTCCAATGATGATGTCACCCTATCTAAGCATGAGATGAATGTTGGCTTTGTCAACAGTCTCCCTGAGAAGTGGTTAAGCTTCTCTCAGTGTCTAAGGAATGCTAATCATATTTAAAATCTTGAGCTCCCTAAAATCTATGGGAAGTTTGTCTATGAAGACAACTTAATCTCTAGGAGATACCCTGATTCAAAAAAGGCTCAAGAAACAAAAAAGTCCATGACCATTACCCCATATCAACTACATTCTATTCAACTGGTATTGTGGAAGATTTTCAAGAAAACTCTGATGATGAGGCTGATGAAAGAACTAGTGAGGAGTACCTTAATGATTTACACACTCAATTTCAAGAAAGGGCACTCCTTGCAAACTCAAAACGTTTTATCAAAAGAAATAAGTCAACTTTTCTGGTTCTAAAGCAAATGAAAGCACTGAATGTTTTAAGTATGGTAAAGAGGGTCACTTTGCAAAAGACTGTTTTTCTAAAACTACTTCAGAACCTTCATATAAATTTTCTGAAAACAGTTCCTCAGAAACTAGCAAGTTTCAACCTAAACTGCTTCAGTCTTCCAATCATTTTCAAAACAAAATTGGTCGCAATCAAAAAGACTTCGAAGCTAAGTACAGAAAAGCAAAGGCTAAACTTGCACTTCTTGAGGCTGCTCCATCAACCCCTCAGTCCACACAAAGCTCTAAACTCTCTCATGGAAAGAACAAAGATCTTGTTGCTGAAACCTTTGACTGGAATGAAGAAGATGTTTCATCTGATGATGAAGTTAGAGTTTGTGCACTGATGGCTCTTGCTGAAGGAGAAAAGCTAATTGTTGGAAAGAGTCATGCTAGAAATGGAGAGTGGGTCAACATCACCATGAGAAAGGTAAATATCTTACTATCTATGGATGATGATTCTGATTAACAATCTTATTTAAGTTGCCTTAATATGGATATTAAGTTTGTTGAAGAGAAAAGATTAAATCTATTTTCTAAATACAACAAACTCACTTTTGAATTAAACAAGTATAGAGATGAACTGCTTGCTTTGAAACAACCTAAACTTGAAGCAATTACACTTCAAATTCAAAACATTGAAATTGTAAAACAAAATCATACTCTTCAAGAGGAACTTAAGAAAGAAAAACTCATTATTAAAAGTTGGACAACCAAAAATCCTAGAGTTTATGAAAGAGTCAATCTTGTCCCTAGTACTAAAAGGAGAGTCATAGGAGAAGATCAACTCACTGATTCCACTAGTAACCTTCAAATTGAAAATGCTTTCACTCTTGCTAGCATTTCTTTTGAAAAAGAACTAAAACCAAAATCCAGTGACTGGGTTGAGAGAGTCAACCCAGACAGTAAGTTGCCTAACTTCAACACTGGAAAAATCTTAGAACCTGAAAGTCAGGCTATCAAAGAAATGCTTAGAGTCACTGATGAACCTAGTCAAACTGAGTCCATCAATGAGTCTGAATCAGAATCTCACACCCATTTGCCTCTATTAAAATTCCTTCAGGGAGCCTCACCCAGTTTAGACCTCACACCCCTGGTCTATGGCCCACACTCTCCTAAAGAGAAATCAAGACTATGAAGAACCATCCTGAAAAGACCATCCAGCAACCAAAACAAAGACTCAGTTCCTACTGAATCTTCCAAACCTTCAATCCCTTAAAATGAAAGGACCAATGACACTGATCTTAAAGTTGATCAGCTGGCTGAGCTTGTCAGGAAGCTAAGTGAGAAACTAGAATCCACTGAAAAAGCTTCTCAGTCTAAGACTAAGGAGCCCAAACCAGCTTCCTTAAAAAAATGCCAAACCTAAAATAACACCAAAACTCACAATGAAATGTGAACTGTGCAATTATACAAATCACACAACTGATGATTGCTATAGGATTTTGTTTTGCATGATATGCAATAAGGAAGATCACAAATCATACACTGCATCTCTAAAAGATCATGCAAAATACAAAACTCAACCACTTTAGTATGCTTCAATAAACAAGCAAGCACTTAGACAAAAGGCTAAGCCCTTTCCACCCTGCACACACTATAGATTCAATGACCATCACACTGATGACTGTCTATTGTATCCCTATTGTGACATTTGTAGTGACCTTTCACATGACATGATCATTCATGCCAGAAGAGGATCCACAAGTGAATCCTCTCAGTCTAATGAGTCTTCTAACACCAAATGCAAAGCATGTGGAAGCACTGTCCACTCAACCACTGACCATGAATCTATTGAAAATTTTAAAAATACCACCAAGGCCAAACCCACTAGAAAGTGGGTTCACAAGAAAAACTAACTCAGTTTACTATTTGTGCATAGACATGCCAGGGAGCATGTTTGGCATCTAGACTGTGGATGCTCAAGGAGTATGACTGGTGTGAAAGATTATCTGCACAAATATGTAAAAGAGCCAGGACCTAAGGTATCATTTGCTGATAATTCATCATGTTCCACTGAAGGTTATGGTTCGGTAAACTGTAGTGGAATAGTTTTTACCATAATAGCCTATGTAAATGGTCTCAAGTACAATCTTATAAGTGTCAGTCAACTTTGTGATGCTAAGTACATTGTTCAGTTTGATGATAAGCAAGGCACAATCTTCAATGCTAATAAAGAAGTTGTTTTTATAGCCCCTAGAAGAGAAGATGTTTATGTTTTGGATATGTCGACCTTGACTTAAAATGGAACTTGTCTTTTTACTAAAGCCACTGAAAGCATGAATTGGCTTTGGCATAAAAGACTCTCCTATTTAAACTTCCAAAACATAAACAACCTTGCCAAACAGAACAAAGTCTTTGGCCTACCACCCCTTGTGTTTTCAAAGGATAAACCCTGCTCTGCCTGTGAAAAAGGAAAACATCACATAACTTCCTTTAAAACAAAACAAAATTTCTCAATCAAAAGCTGCCTTCATCTCCTATACATGGATCTTTTTGGATCAGTAAGTCCAAGATTTATTCAACATGAGAAGTACACCCTACTCATTGTTGATGAATTTTTCAAGATATACATAGATATACTTCCTCACCAAAAAGAGTCAGACAGCTGAAACAATCATGTCCTTTATCAGAAAGACTGAGAATCAAAATGACATTCATGTCAAAAAAAAATTCGTATTGACAATGGTATTGAATCCAGAAATCATGAGCTTGAGTGCTTTTGTGATGAAAAGGGAATATCCCAAAATTTCTCATCTTCTTACACCCCTGAACAAAATGGGCTAGCAGAAAGGAAGAACAGAACACTCATTGAGGCTACAAGAAAAATGTTAAATGGTTCAATGTTGTCTAAACATTTCTGGACTGAACAGTCACAACTTCCTGTTATACACAAAACAGGTCAGTAATTGTCAAAAGACATAACAAAACACCCTATGAGATCTTTAAAGGAAGACTCCCTGACATTAGCTATTTCCATGTATTTGGATGTCCAGTGTTCATTCACAATCACAAGGATTACTTGGGCAAATTTGATGCCAAAGCTGATGATGGTTATTTCTTAGGATACTCACTAATGTCTAAAGCATTCAGGGTATTCAACACCAGAAGACAAAAAGTTGAGGAAACCTTTCGTATAACCTTTGATGAAAGTAATGAGATAATCAGTTACTCAAACACCACTGTGGAAGAGATAGGAATTGATAACTCATCAAGATATCCTCCTGATGAATATCATCCTAAATGCAATTCCTCTACATAGTATCACGTTGATGCTAATGTTTCCTACTACATCATTCCTCACAATCTTCCCCAACCAACCATCAGTGAATACATTGATGCTCAACAAGTTCCAAATGGGACTGATCATACTGAACAAAATGTTTAAGATCTTGAGATTCCTCTTATTCAAACTGAACAAACTGAAACACCCAATACCCTGTTGAATCTCAGGCTACCATTAATGAATCTCCAGCTACTGAAGCTGCTCCTCAAACCCTTGAAACCCCTTCAAGCTCATATCCCAGACCCCATGATAAATTGTCCAAGTCTCAGGATATTGAACTTGTCAACATCATTGGAGAACCCACTGAAGGCATGCTCACTAGAAGCATGGTTGCTAAGTTAACTGCTGCCTCAATAAATGAATGTTTGTTCGTTGACTTTCTCTCTGATGTTGAACCAAAGTCAGTAAAAGAAGCCCTGAAACACCCAAGTTGGGTACAAGCCATGCAAGCTGAACTAGAACAATTTGACAGGAACAAAGTCATGACTTTAGTCAAATGTCCCAAAGATGTTCTAGTCATTAGCATGAAATGGTTCTTCAAAACAAGACTGGTGCGAATGGAATAGTCATCAAGAACAAAACTAGACTAGTTGCCAAAGGATACAATCAACAACAAGGAATTGACTATGAAGAGACATTTGCTCGTGTTGCTAGAATGGAAGCCATCAGGATCTTCTTGACATATGCAACATACATGAACTTCAAAGTTTACCAAATGGATGTCAAAAGTGCATTTCTCAATAGTAAACTCCAAGAAGAAGTTTATGTTCAACAACCCCTTGATTTAAAAGCAGTGAGTCTCCTGACCATGTCTGCAAGCTTGACAAAGCCCTATATGGACTGAAGCAAGCTCCAAGAGCATGGTATGAAACTCTCTCAGCCTTTCTCATTCAAAATAAGTTTGTCAGAGGAAAGATAGACAACACCTTGTTTATCTATAGGACTAAAGGAGATGTGATACTAGTCCAAGTGTATGTTGATGATATCATATTTGGCTCAACAAATTACAAACTTTGTAAATAGTTTGAGAAACTAATGACAAAGAAATTTGAAATGAGCATGATAGGAGAACTCACATAAACAAACTGACAAAGGAATCTCCATCAGTCAGGAGAAGTACACAAGAAATCTCTTAAAGAAATATGAGATCTCTGAGTGCTCCTCAGTCAAAACTGCCATGGTTCATCCAAACAACTTAGGGCCTGATCTTGCAGGAAAATCAGTGAATGGAACTTTGTTTCATGGAGTAATTGGCTCCCTGATGTATCTCACTGCCTTAAGGCATGATATTCAATTTGTAGTATGTCTATGTGCTAGATATCAGTCTGATCCAAGAGAGTCTCATCTCACTGCAGCTAAGAGAATCCTCAGGTACCTGAAAGATACACCAAACCTTGGGCTCTACTATCCCAAGTGTTGGGATTTAGTAAATCCAGTACTTAAAGTGTCGGTCACCTCAAGTATGTATACTCGTTAGAAAGCTCGTAGTCGTAGTTATTCAGTGTTAGTATTTAGATTACTTTGTAACACCGTGGAGGACGGACGGGTCTTTACCCACTGTATGCCTGATCCACAGCCTAAAGTAGGCGTCTATGCTTGTACCCTATAAATACCCTTTGCCCTCCAAGGCAAAGGGTTGGAGCTTCATAATATATTTTTTTTTTGTCTCTCTAAGTTCCCATCCTCTCTCACTTTCTCTATCTAAACCCTAACCCTAGCCGCCGCACATCTTGTTTAACAAACCAAGATCCTACAAATGGTATCAAGAGCCATGGTTTGATCATGTTCTTGGTTTGATAGTTATTGTTCGGGTTAAGGATTAGTTGTTGTGTTACGCGTAAAAAGGGTGTCACGCATACGAGTTTTTAAATCTTTAAAGCTTTAAATTTTTCACTTTTTAATCCAAGATTCTTGTGGGTTAAGGTTTATTGAGTGTTAAACTTTCGGTTTCTTGCAAAAGTTTAGAACTTTACGAGTTTTTCTTGGTTTTAAGAGTGTTTGGATACGTGTATGCGAACCTACGCGTAAGAGAGAAAGGTGGTTTTGATCCTCAAACTTTGTTGTTTTGGTGTTTTTAAGGTTGTGTTATCATCTTTATCTCGGTTGTCTTAACGCTTTTGATCATAAAAGCGTGTTTGGCAAAATTTGTACTTCCTACGCATAACGAAACCCTAATCCTACGCGTAAGGAATTTTTCACTTGATCTTCATTTCTGGTGGTTACTCAGTGTTATTCTTGCTTGGATAAGCCTGAAAAACACTTCGACTTTGGATATCTCGTACACTGTGAAGTTTAAGAGATCGTTTTGGGTAAAACCTTAATTTTACGCATAAGTATTAAACTTACGCGTAACAATTCTTACGCATAAGCTTTTTCTTACGCATAAGCTTGTCTTACGCCTAAGGGAAACTTACGCATAAGGTTCTTACGCCTAAGCTTTGGTTTACGCATAAACTTATGTATTTTACCCTAAAACCCTACGCAGAAGCTCTAGTCTCTGGCGTAAACTCGCTCACGCGTAAGCTTGTGTCTACTCGTAAGTTGTAAGTTACGCCAGGCTGCTCACGCAGAAGCTCTCATCTACGCATAAGTTCCTACGCGTAACTCGTTGTCTACGCATAAGTGCGAGAAGTTTTACGGTTTATCTCTTGATTTTGTAAAATCCGTGAAAGTATCTATTTCCGGTTAAGTCAAAGATTTGTAAAATCCGTAGAATTTAAACATGTCTTCCGTTCTTGATGATGTGCAAGCTGCAGGATCGATACTCGCCCTCCCATGCTTGATGTAAGCCGACTATGAGTCTTGGTCACAAAGAATCATTTGCATCGCTAGGAAAGGAGAATGGGGTTAACTTCCTTAAGTCTATTGATGAAGGACCTTATTAGGTTGAGACTACTAGAGACATGATTGATACTGCTGCAGATGGAACAATAGTCTATGGAATGGATAGACCTAAGATGTATGATGAACTCATTGATAAGGAGAAAAAGAGATTCGATGCTGATATTAGGGCTTCAAATATTATTCTTCAAGGTCTTCCAAAAGATATCTACAAGCTTATCAATCACAACACAGAAGCCAAGGCAGTATGGGATAATGTCAAGATGCTTCTCTCAGGTTCTGAATTGACTATCGAAGACAGAGAATCACAACTGTATGATGAATTTGAGCACTTTAAGATGAAACCTAAAGAAGGTGTTTATGAATATTACGTGAGATTCCACAAGCTGGTGAATGATATGAGGAATATCAAGATGACTATGCCAAACATTCAGTTAAACTCAAGGACTTAAGAACACCAACTATGAGCAGTTGTATGCCTTCCTTCTTCAGAATGAGAAACATGCTATGTTTGAAAAAAGGATTCTTAATCAGTTCAAAACCAACCAGGGAGAGACAAGCTCATCAAATGATTCAACTGCCTTCTACTCAAACATCGGAATCACAACCAAAGCCTCATAAGTCATACCCATGGGTAATGGTAATCACAAACTCATTCCTGATCCTATGTTCAAACAAGCTGATGCTGATGCACATATGGGAAACATCATTAATCAACTAGCTCTCTTGATTAGTCAAAACATGAACTCTCTTCCACACACCAACAACAATCTCGAAGCGCTTCCAACCCACATAATCAAGCCACTATCGAGATGGGAAGGTTATGGTGCGGCCAGTTCAAGAACGGCAAGACGAACAAGGAAGAGGTGGGCGGGTAGAGGCTATCCCGCAAATCGAATTGGGAAGGAATGGAAACCGTGGTCAAGCAAAGCCAATCAAGTGCTACAACTGTGGTGAAGAAGGCGCATTGCTAGGGCATACTCAACCAAAACGACCTCAAAACGCATAATACTTGAGGACAAGATGTTGTTGGTTCAAGCACAAGATAATGGTGTAATGTTGAATGAAGAGGAGTTATTGTTCTTGTCTGATGGGAATGCTAGAACATATGATGGAGATGTGGACGAACAACCAGTGCATGCTGCTCAGAACAATCCCAACGCCTTTCAAGTTGCAGACTGTGATGCATTTGACTCGGACGTTGATGATGAACCATGTGCACAAACTATATTCATGGCTAATATCTCTCCAATGACCTCTTCATCTCAACAAGCCAGTCCATCCAAGGAATCCATCATTAAAGAGGTACTCAAACTATATGATGTGGTTGATGAGCAAAAGATTCACCATGAAGTACAATCTACTGAAGTCATTGAGTCAGATATTGAAAATATGGGAAATAACAATGTTATCCCATATGAACAATATGTGAAACAAGATGACAGTCTTGTTGTACCTAGTGATGAATCTTACGCAATTAACAATGAATGCATGCATGATGAATACATCGCATTTGTGCTGATGATTCCTTGACCACCGAGCTCAATACCTATAAGGAACAAGTTGCTATTTATGAGCAGTGCTAAGTTTGAGTTTAGTACCGTGAGCGGGATATGGATAACCAAATGCGTACAATTATCGAAAAAGTAATTTTAGAAGAAGTATTAAAACAAGAGTTAAACTCCTTACAAGAAAAGCTTTCTAAAGCGCTAAGCAAAACAAGAACTTCAAGAAAATGTGAAAATGCTTAAGCAAGAATTCAATGCTAAGGAATCAAAACTTTTGAATGATTTTTCCAATCTAAAACTTTGAAAAACAAGCTTGAGAATAAGTTGTACGTACAAGGAATACCATTGAATTGCTCACATGATCACTAAGCATAGAGTTTTAAGCGACAAACATAGTGTTCCCATTATAGATAAACCCAACCACGAGTGCGGGAAGATAGCAAAGCGACTCAAAATGTAATATATGATGGCAATGAGATTCTTAAACCTAGACAAAAACCTAGTTGCTTTGAGATCACAGAGGAAGATAAGAAATCTGATGAAGTCACTAGGGAAAAAATGAACAAGAAACTAGATGATCCTAAATGTAAAGAGAAGAAAATAATTATCACACCTCATGATTACACTAAGGAAAACTGGATCTCCTTAAACAAGTTTAAGACTCATACACTTCTAACTCCTGAACAAGTGTTCTGGAAAATGGATTTAGATAAGCAAAAGCGAGAGAATCTTGTTGTTTCTAACCCTCCCTTAGGAAATTGCCAAAAGCAACCGTGTATCCTCCTAATACACCAATGCACCTAGTTCCTAGAGCTATTGCCACTAATAGCGGGACCTTAATCGACCTATATGTTGTTTATCATTTGTTTGTTGATTTTGAGAAAGCGTGTAAGAAGAGAATCACACCTACTGTGAATTCTTGGGGAAAGGGTTTTGAGCAAATGAAAGAATGTTATTTAACAAGTCATGCCTTTTTAAACAATTAAAAGGTCAATTTGAGAGTCTTAAAATTGGAATAAACAACGATATTAAAGAAATGGAAAAGGAATTGATGCAATGTTAGTTGAAGTCAATGATTATGAGCAGGAACTAAAATACAATGAAATTGAAAGGAAGAATCAGCATATACTAAATGAGAACTTGATCTCTCAATGTGTTGCTCAAGATGTGTTCTATGTTGCTACGAATTCTTCTATTTCGCATCTCAATTTCATGAATTATCTGTTGCTTTGAAAGTTTCCCATGATCGTGTCATTGAGCTTGAAAAAGCAATTCAAAATTGCATGAGAAAATTGAATAGGATGATCATGATAATCGGTTAAACATCTTTCAAAATTAGAAGTTGAACATTTTGCTTTGCAATTAAAATATCAACATCTCAAAGAAAATGTTAAAACCTCAAATATCAAGACATCGTCTGATGCTCCTGAGTTTGATGCATTTTTTGAAATCAACAAACGTGATGAACAAATTCGAGCTCATTATAACATGATCAAAAGGTTGAAAGCTCAAATTTCACAACTGAAAGGTGAAAAGAGGGATGTAACTGGTTCCCATGTGCCTCCTCTTTTAGATTCTCAGAATTCCCAAACGTTTCATCTTCAAAACTTAGTAAACACATTACAACAAGAAAACGAAAGTTTTCTAGAAGAAAATGAAAAGGTTAAACGTCATTTCAATGAGTTATTTGAATCAATAAAGGTCACTCGTAACAAAAATAACGATCAAATAACCTCGTTGCAAAAGGAAATTGAGAATCTGAAGAGTCAGGTAAAAGGGAAAATGCCAATGACAAATGGGGTGAATGGTGCATCAAAGGTGCATGTTTGTAATAAATATGATTTGACTGTGAAATATGTTCCTCCTCATCTTAGGAATAACAAACTTGCTATTCAAACATATTTCTCATACCTTAAAGATAGCCTAGAATGTCTCCGTGAGATTGTAGAAGAGGATAAGTTAGAGAAACCACTTGATAATGCAATTGGACATGCATGCTTATATGCCAAACGATCCTAAGAACTTCTAGAATGCTTAATTACAATATGCCCCAAAACCTTAGGTGAGCAAGTCAATCCCCTAATACCCTGTTCTATGCCTAGTGCCAAGCATACAACTCATTCAATGCCCAATACCATGAATGTGAACTCTAGTATGCCTTCAAGTAGTTCAAAACCCAGCACATCTAAACAGGAAATGCAAAAGTAGCAAAACCAACTAATGTTCCGATTCCTCTACAGAGTAATCGGTGACATTAAAGCGGCGGTCAAAGTCTCAAGACAATACAAGGAATGATAGGACCTCGCAAGCTAAGAATGTGCATTGGAAGAGTAGAAGACCAACCTAGGAACTTTAAGCTAGAGTTGAATAAAGCGAATCGTGTTGATTCTAGTATTAGCCATAGGCGTCTTGTAATTAATTGATTCGATACTATTTGCAAACCTTGTAATGATGTCTACTTGAATTACATTTCTAATCATGAATGTGGTGTGAAAGCTTTATCTCATGTTGTCAAATCTCCGATTAACATTGTTAATGTAAAATATCATGCTAAGAAGGTGAAATGGCAAAGGCAAAAGAAAGTTAGAAAAGCGGTGGAAGTCCATAGGAAGAACATTTAGAGCAGATAGGTTATCAATGGATACACATTGGCCATAAGGTTAATCGAGCGATGCCCACTAGAAAATGGATGCCTCTTGGTAGAACTGTTCCTTAAGAAGTGCACATACTTTGAATAGGGCAAATACGAACACTAGTCTCGCATCTATTCATAATGATTCCATCGCATCAATCTCTATGAATGCTTCTATGTCCGATGTGGGTGATCCAATCATCGCTACTAACCAAATGGAACCCATTCTTGCATGGGGATCCCAATTATCGATCATCCATTCACATGCATGTTCAAGCTGCGGATCGTTCAAATCGTTACGTGGTACCGGACTCAGCCGTTCAAAGCATATATTTGGAGATCGGTCATGCTCATGAACTTCGTGAGCAAATTCATCGGACGATTAGATTCGAAAGCGACCATTTTGGAGCTATTATGGGTTATGGAGATTATGTGGTTGGAAATAGTGTAATTTCCGGGTATACTATGTGGAAGGTCTTGGTCATAACTTGTTTTACATTGGTCAATTCGTGATTCCGATCTTGAAGTGGCATTTGAAACATACTTGCTCGTTAGAGAACTTGATGGTGTAGAATTATTAAGAGGCACTCGAGGTTCTAACTTATACACCATCTCTATCGATGACATGATGAAGTCCTCTCCAATTTGCTTGTTGTCAAAGGCTTCTAAAACAAAATCTTGGTTATGGCATCGTCGTCTCAATCACTTGAACTTCGACACCATAAACAATCTTTCCAGAAAGGATCTTGTCAGAGGCTTACCCAGATTAAAATATGAGAAAGATCATCTTTGCTCAGCTTGTCAATTGGGAAAAAGCACAAAATATGCCCACAAACTAAAACCCACAAACTCTGTAATGGAAGTTCTTCATACCCTTCATATGGACCTGTGCGGACCAATGAGAGTGCAAACGATTAATGGGAAGAGATATATTTTAGTCGTTGTTGATGACTACTCTAGATTTACTTGGATAAAGTTCTTGAGGACTAAGGATGAAACTCCAGCCGTCATCATCAAACTTATCAAGCAACTTCAGGTTCGTCTTAACAACACAGTTAGAATTGTTCGAACTGACAATGGCACAGAGTTCGTTAACCGAGACTTAAGTCAATTTTATGAAAGTATTGGAATTAGTCATCAAAGAAGTGTTCCACGAACTCCTCAGCGAGCGGTGTAGTTGAAAGGCTAAATCGAACTCTTGTGGAAGCCGCAAGAACAATGCTAATTTATTCAAAGGTTCCAATGTTTCTATGGGCGGAAGCCATTGCCACAGCTTGCTACACCCAAAATCGTTCCCTTATACACACCTCTCATGGAAAAACTCCATATGAACTAGTTCATAAACGAAAACCTGATCTTTCTTACCTTCGTGTGTTTGGTGCCTTGTGCTATCCAACGAATGACGGTCAAGACTTAGGAAAGTTAAGAGCAAAAGCGGATATTGGAGTTTTGTTGGTTATGCACCAAACAAGAAGGTTCTGAGAATCTACAACAAGAGAACCGAAATATCATGGAAACAATTCACGTTACGTTCGATGAGTGACCGGTCAAATGGCTCTGGACAATTCGATTCGGGACCCGCACTTCAAAACAGTCCCATTGGTTCATCCTTGTACCAAATTCTGTCCAAAGAACTCCATATGTACCTCAATCGAAGATGATTTAAAGAAATTGTTTGATCCTATGTTTGATGAACTCTATGAGCCAAGTGTTGTTGAAGCTGTCACAACAGAGGTCGCTTCATAACACCGAGAATGAAGTCAATCCTCGGTCTCAATATCGTTAAGTCAAGAAGCGTCTGCTGCGGATCACTCGATCTCATCAACAAATCATCAATCTTCAAATGTACATCATGAAGCTGTTTACGGCATCAATGATGAAGTTAATCCCTTTGCTACTCCCGAAGATGCTCCATTTGAAAACATCTTTGCCCTGAACCAACACACAACCATCTTCATCGGGGATATAAACTCGCTACATCGGTCCTTCAACAACAACCATACGAACACATTAGAAAATGGACACATGACCATCCATTAGATAACATCATTGGGAATCCTTCTCGTTCCGTATCAACTCGAAAACAATTAGCTCGATGCCTTATGGTGCTTCTTCAACTCGGTACTCTCAAGATCGAACCAAAAGATGTTAAAGCGCAATGTCCGAGGACGGTGGTTTAATGCAATGCAAGAAGAAATACATGAGTTTGATCGTCTAGATGTATGGGAATTAGTACCGGTTCAGTTGTGCAATGATCATTGCTCTCAGTGGATCTTCAAAGTGAAGCTTGATGAGCACGGTGATGTTACGAAAAATAAGGCACGGTTAGTTGCTAAAGGTTATCGTCAAGAAGAAGGTATCGACTTTGAGGAATCTTTTGCTCTATTGCACGCATCGAAGCAATCGAGAATCTTCCGGCTAATCTTGCAAGTAAGAATATGATTGTCTATCGATGGATGTAAAGATGGCTTTTCTCAGCGGAGATCTTAAAGAAGTCGTATCGTCGCCTAACCGAAGGTTTTGTGAATCGAGCATCCTACTCATGTCTATCGCTTGAAAAGGCCCTTTACGGGTTGAAGCAAGCTCCAAGGACATGGTATGATCGCTATCAAAGTTTCTTCTATCCACGGATTCAAGAAAGGAGCGATTGATCCAACATTGTTCACGAAAGTCGAGCAAACATTTAATTCACGTTCAAATTTCGTTGATGATATTATTTTGCCTCGACCGACCCTAATGAATGTGATCGTTTTCTATGGAGATGGGCTCCAAATTTCAAATGTCAATGATGGGACAAATGTCATTTTCTTGGGATTACAAATTTCACAAAGTCCGGAGGCATTTTCATAAATCAATCTAAATACCCTAATGAAATCTTAAAGAAATTTGGATTTACCTCTAGTGACCTGTTGACACTCCTATGGTGGGCGTACAAAAGCGGATGAGGAGCACTCGGGGATCATAGTAGATCAAGCGAAATATCATAGTATGATTGGATCCATGATGTACCTCTGACCCAGAGACCAGACATTTTGTTCATTTGTATGCATGTGTGCTAGATACCGTGCTAAGCCTACCAAAAGTACCTTGAAGCGGTTAAGCGGGTCTTTCGGTATCTCCAAGGAACCATTAACATGGGACTTTGGTATCAGAAGGATTCGGTATGTCTCTAACGGCCTATCAGATCTTGACCATGCGGGATGTCAAGATACACGTCAAGCACGTCGTCGGTGGTGCTCAATTTTAGGTGACAAGCTTGTAAGTGGTCTTCAAAGAAACAAATGAGCACTTCCATATCCTTTCTGAGGTGAATACATAGCCATGTCATCTGTTGTGCTCAAATCTTATGGATGAGATCCCAATTATCGACTATGGCTTTGTATTCAACAAAGTGCCTATGTATTGTGATAACAAAAGTGCCATTGCTCTCTGCGCAACAATGTTCAACACTCTAGAGCAAAGCACATCGACATTCGACATCATTTCATCGGGAACAAGTTGAAAGCGGTGTGGTTGAACTATACTGTAAGGACCGAATTTCAACTAGCGAGACATCTTCACCAAAGCTCTTTCTCGAGAACGCTTTGAGTTTATTCTTCCACGACTAGGCTTAAAGAGCCTTCAACGAACGCTCAAAGCGTCTTGAGAAGACATCGAGGAGTAAAGGTGTTCGACTCTATCTATTCTTGTATATATCTTTTCAAAAACCAAATACAAAAATACAAAACCAACAAAACAAAAATAGAAAATTATAAAACTTTTCAAAATCCATAAAAATCAGAAAATCTTGAAAACCTTCATAAAAATATTGTTTATTTATCATGTTTTTCTTGTCGATTCGATAACATCTACGGACTTTGAGTTGTCACTCAAAGAATGGCACGGGTTTCTAGATGAAGTTCGAATTAAAAAAAAAAAAAAACGAGATGAAGAAAAATATTGGTTTATTGTCATTTCAGACTGTAACCCGTTTTTCAAAGAAAGAACAGACCATGCTTTATCATGTTTTTCAAATCTCATGCTCTGATTCTATAAACATTTTTCTGCTATCTAATGAAAACTAATTGCTTTGTAAAATAACTCGGACTCAAGTTTGAAAATCATATGGACTTAAAAGTTTGTCAAAATATCTATCACTCAATCAACAACTTATGTCATTGATTGAGGGGGAGAATGATTTCAATCAAATCAAAAGGTTATTTGTCGTACAATTGTTTTCAAAAGATAATCATGCATGTTTTATTCAATGGAGTTTAAAGTCTCTAAATCCGATCCTTATCAGTTAAAACGTTTTCATAATCAAGTCACAATTCTCCTTAAAAGCTTTCAAAATCAATTTAAATCTACAGAGATCACAAATCTCAAATGATTTGATAATTGTGATCGGGGGAGAATTTGTGATTTAAATTGGATATAATCTGATATTAAAGAAATGGTTTTACAAGGATGTACAAGCTTTCCTTCCGACATGTGCCAAATGATTTCAAGATATTCCATGCACATGTTGAGGGGGAGCATCTATCTTAAACCACTATGTTTTGAAACGTGGTCAATGTGCAGGTTTCCTCTTGTATGTGCAAAACTATTTCAAACCTCAAGGCACATATTGAGGGGGAGCAAACTTATGAAAACCTCATCCTTCCCCAAAATGCTTTATCTACTTGATTTGATTAGGGAAGTGATGTTGATATCTGTTAGAAAATGGTAATCAAAGAAGTTAATTCCTTCTCTTGCCTCCATGTGCAAAACGATTTCAAATACTTGATGCACATGTTGAGAGGGAGCTCTTGTTCTAAAAATATCAAAAACAATTCAGGTACAAAATGCTTTGATAATATATCATAAGTATCTGGATTGATTTTCAAATGGTTTTCAATTGGTTCCAATGGCAGATGAACAATACCAAATAGACCGACCAACTTTACTTTATGTATGGTGATATAAGGATGATAAGGTTAGGTATTTGTTCCCATGATCCGCTGTAACGAGAGGGATCTACCGAGGACAATCCACTAGTTAGTGTAGAAGTCCTTAGGTATGATGATAAAAGGAGAAAATGAGATATGGGAAGAGTGCGGTGAGTTAGACCTAGTCTTGGAATAAACCCAACAAGGTTCTAGATATGATGTCTTGGTAAGCAGAAGGGTTGAAGAATGAAAAAGAATTGAATGAGAAAAGGGTGAAAACAAATAGCCTCCATTTACTCAACCTTAGGGTAAACCGGGTTTAATTCATTTGCTCTTGGTGGTTACCAAGGTAACATCGGTATTGAAGACAAGGCGTCATGGACCCGGTGACGATCTGCACTTCAACCTCCCAAACCACTCAAGTTCCTCTTAAAAGGACTTGTTTCATTCTCACGAGGAACCGACATTATCTATCGACTTTCTCTTAGAGATTGTTGATAATTGAAGAAGGAGACCCTCTCCTAGTCTCCGTCTGGGATCCAAATATGCACAAATTGAGTCTAGAGCCACGAGATCATCAATAAATCTCTTTAGGACACTTTCAATGAAGACTCTCTGTTTCACACAATGTGGAAAAGAGATTATATCTTGAGTCCCACGCATTATCCTTGTGGTAACGCTGAACATCCGAGTGATATGCAAACATATTAACAATGAAGATGGAAAGCCTCTGGAGCCAACATCAAACAAGCTCACGGTGGGTGGCATGTGAGATCTATTCAATAGATCAACCATGTGACAACCGAAGAAACAATGGGCGATTCAATCTTTTGAATCAATCACAGTTCGAGTTATGGATTGACGGATACCTTTGAAAAACGGTCATTGTGCTTAAAACTCTTTTCTTTAGCACATTGACCGTGTTCGAATATTTCAAATCAAAGGTGTTTTATGATTGATAATTGATTTTCATTAAAACCTTGTTGTATTGCAAAAACAACTTCTATTGAGCAATACGATTGTCTTTCAAATCTCTTTTCATCAATCGGTGAATCTCTATTCATTTGGTTCACTCACACCGTGTTGTCTTCTTTGAGATGTTCGGTTTGAGAACGATTAAAGCATTGCGAAACCACATCAAGGAAATTCTTGAGTTATACGATCACAGCAAGACTTGTCTTGATCAACGGGAAAGTGGGCGTGTACCTCAATTCAAAGAAAGTGATCAAAGACACTTTCGTGTGCTTTATTGCTAAGCTGTTTTATGCAGCACACCCGATGTTTGCGATTGATCGTAATGAAGCGGTCAATCCATAGCCGCATGCTCACACATTATATTCATCTCTAAAGAAATCATGATAAGTGCATCAATGACTCGATGTTTTCACTCCATGCTTACCTTTCTGACTGCTGCAAATATCATGAATCGCCTAAAGCTTCCGCTACTCTGATAAGAAGATATCATGATCCAGAATGTGAGCATGTCGGTCCAATAGTCACAACATCACATACTATCAACACCACAATGGATGAGTCAGAGATTTATGGTTACTGATAATCACAAAGCTGGCTCATAGACTCAATCATCACGTGGATCAGTTTTAAGACCTCCACTCAATTTTTCAAAACATGCAGAACATGATGAATCAAAGACTACGAGCTAAAGAACAAAAGTGCTTAATCAAAGAAACCAAGAACAACGAAACGTTATATCAGTTTGCAATCATTGAAAGTTGAGGTGACCTCCCTTAGGGGGAGATTGTTGGGATTTAGTAAATCCAATACTTAAAGTGTCGGTCACCTCAAGTATGTATACTCGTTAGAAAGCTCGTAGTCGTAGTTATTCAGTGTTAGTATTTAGATTACTTTGTAACACCGTGGAGGACGGATGGGTCTTTACCCTTTGTATGCGATCCATGACCTAAAGTAGGCGTCATGCTTGTACCTATAAATACCCTTTGCCTCCAAGGCAAAGGGTTGGGCTCATAATACATTTTTCTTTGTCTCTCTAAGTTCCCATCCTCTCTCACTTTCTCTCTCTAAACCCTAACCCTAGCCGCCGCACATCTTGTTTAACAAAACAAGATCCTACACCAAGTGTTCAGGCTTTGACCTCAAAGGATACTCAGACTTAGACTATGCAGGCTGTAACATGGATAGAAAAAGCACCTAAGGCTCTTGCCAATTCTTTGGGGGGGAAATTAGTGTGTTGGAGCACTAAGAAAAAACAGTCAATGGCTATGTCATCCGCAAAAGCTGAATATGTAGCTACTGCAGGCTGTTGTGCAAATGTAAGCCAACTCATTCACTATGACATCCATTACAAGATGGTACCCATCTTTTGTCACTAAAAGAAAAGGGGGTTTTTAGGACGAAATTTTTTGGAACGGTAAAAAAATCTATTTGGCACTTGTGGGGCAACCGTGACAAAAAAAAGTGGGTATTTGGGACGACTATTTAAAAACTGCTCTAAATACGTATGCATTTGGAACATTTTCTAACAATGGTGCCAAATACATGTGTATTTGGAACGGTTTGAGTTTCCAGTGCCATATATTTATGTATTTAGGACGATTGGTACCACCGGTGCCAAATTTGTATACGTATTTGGAACACTATATGTTGTTGGTGCCAAATACTCAAGTATCTGGACCAGTTGGTATGAAAGGTACCAAATAACTATATGTATTTGGAATATTATTTAATGTTCGGGCCAAATACTTTATGTATTTGGAACGATTTTTATAGGTTGTGAAAAATACAAATGTATTTGGGGCGATTTTTATAAACTATTTTAATTGTTATGTATGTGGAATATCTTTGAAAACTGACCCAATTTACATATTTTTTGCATGTGTTGACTTTATTTTGCTTTTATAATTTTGGACATCAAATTATATTTATAATCGATTTTATTAATTTATTCTAATATTCAGTAGCGCTTTGTCATTAACTTTTAATCTCTATAATCAATTTATATATCGAAATAATATCTATCATACACTATAAGTAAAAGCGGCAACACCCGCAAATTTTTCTTAGGGAAAATTTTTAAAGGAAATTACCTAGGGAATTCCTATAATTGTTCCAGTGATTATGTGCACAGTTATTAGTGACGTTCTTCTTGGTGATTTCCCAGCAATTGTGAATAACCTGGCCTTGAACCGTCACTTTTAAATTTTATTTTAGGATTTGTGAGATATGGTTTACATTAAGATTTGTGAGATATGGTTTACATTTTCATGGTGGATTCAAGTGTATACTGAATTCTTTGAAACATGTTTGAGGCTGATGTTTTTTGGATATTATGTATATAATAATGTTCTAGACGAGAACCCGTGCATAACACCGAGATTTTATAGCGGTATATAGTTATAATGATAGTTTGGTTATGTGTTTTGTCTAACCAAATTATCACTCTAACTATTTGTCTCTATAAAATCTCGATGCTATGCACAAATACTCGTCTAGTCTTGTTAATGGATATAAATTCACTTATTTTCAAGTCATCAATGCTTAGTATTACTATTACGTTACATCAATGGTGTTTTTTAAACATTTGAAGAAAAAACACTAGGAAATATATAGGTGTTGGTTGTAATTTCCTAGAGATTTCCGACGGGTCTTATTAAAATTTTGAATATATATTTAATGCTATTTGTCAAAAATCCATAGAAAATTACAACAATCACCTAGGACTTTCCTAGTGATTTACTAAAATTCATTTAATAAAACAACCATATGTGTATGTGTGCGCATATGTAGTTTTATATAAGTATGAAAAGCATAAAAAGCGGAGTTCGTATGAAGGAGTTATGACCAAAACAATACAAGTATGTGTACTTGTATTGTTTTGGCCATAACTCCTTCATAAGAACTCAGCTTTTGATGACTTAAGCGACCACTAAACCTGAAGAAAGATATCTACAACTTCTGTTTAGGTAAAATAGGCCATTCTCGTCACCCGACTATTCTAGCTAAGATTTACATAAGCAAATACACACAAAGATCAAAAATTCAAAAGTTTGGGGTATATAATACTCCCTCCGTCCTAAAATATAAGTTCATTTTTTATTTTTCAAAGTCTTTTTTTCCAACTTTTACCTTAATTTTTTTTTTGTATTATATAATACTTGATGAAAAGTATACCAATGAAAATGCATTTAAAACACAAATCTATTTGTATATTTTATATTAAGTATTATATAACACGAAATTTAAAAAGTTAAATGAACTTATATTTTGGGACGAAAGGAGTAGCAAAAATAAAGAATGATACACACAATTAAAAAAAATGACAAGTTAATTATCCTGCATATAAAAACCTCCAAAAACACATAGTGTACACCTTAAAACACACAGAAACGCTCTCAATGTATTTTTCTCTTTTCCTCTCTACGACACCACTACCACCTTCAACTGTCTATCACACCCACCGCCACCACCTTCAACCACCGCTTCTACTTAAACCATTACCGCCATATCTACACCTAACAAATAACATCCACCATCGGTAAACGCGAATCCGACACAGGATCTACACCGCTAAATGGAGCTCGCGTAAGATGTACTTAAGTTGACTGATACTGTCTTAACCGATACCTTGAAATAAGGTTATAAGTTATAATCAATGTTTAGTATCAAAATTTTATCTCATTGTTTCTCGGGGGTTTTCAGGGAATTACAATATACATAAATCGTTGAGAAAAATTTGAATCAGAATTGTTTAAGTTATTTTTTAATTGTTGTGGTAATTAAATGAAATTTTTGTTTGTTATATATTTTTTAATGATTTGTTGGTGATTAGCGAATACATCTTATTTTAAATGAATTTGATTTCCTTTATTGAATTGTTAAAAAGGTGATTGTTGGTTTTCATACGATCTTTTTTTACTGTTAACTATCATAAGAATATTGTGGTAAATATGGATCTTCGTTATTCATTTTGTTGTGTTTTATATTGTTTAAATTGAATGTGTCATACGCTGTTGTGGTCATGGTTTTAACTATGTCATATGTGTACATTATTTATAGTTTTGATATAAGGAAGATAAGAAATTAGTTTAGGGGTTTTCGTTTTCGGATTAACTATAGATAGGAAAATTATAACTTCACTAACCGTGATTCAAGAGGAATGTGCATTCCATAGTTTGCATTGAATATTTTATATCTGATAGTATTAGCTATCTGGCGTAATATGTATAGAGGGAACCCAATGACCCATTCAATCAAGAAGAAGGGCCATTAGCATACCAGTATTTGGGTGATTCCAATTATACCTATTGGTTCTTCTTCTGTGATGATTCTTGGATACTATGGGTCATCTGATATTAGCTCATTGGATCAGTTTCTGATTATTTTTAATATTCAAACTCTGTACTCTTTTTCCTTGTACAATGTTTTTCCCACAGGGTTTTTTAATTGGCAAGGTTTTTTAATGAGACAGAGTTCTTGGATGATCACTTATCTGGTGTTCATCTTGTGGCAAGATTGTTCCATTTGGAGTGATACAATCTGGTTAAAGATTATGGTTATTGATGATATTTGGAAGAGCTTTGGAGTTCATTGATGAGTGTCTAAATACTCATCATTTTTGTACAATATAAACTGCAAAATCATCTGAAAACACTCAAAAATGCATCAAAATGATGAAAATATCACAAATCAGTGTTTTATGTGTTTTAAATGCAAAAATATCAAAATCAGATGAAAAACGAGCTAAGTTTGCATAATTGGCGCTTCAATCCCCAACTTTCAAAAAAATAGCAAAACAAGTCCCGGGATTTTAAAAATGGAAAAATGTTATTTATGGCCCTTGGTTAATAAAGTTTATCATTTATGGTCCTTATAACAATTTTGGAAAAATTCGCCATCCTTCAAGTTTCACAATTTAGCAGATTTGGTCTTTATATTATTGGAGATTGTCAAGACTAGCCCTTGGATTGTAAAATCAGAATCTACATGTTTAGTCCCTGGATTTTCAGATTGTGCAATTTTGATCCCTAAAATACACCTTGGACTACACTTCTTATCCTACACCCAATATCTACACGTTATTAACCATCCTAAAACCCAACCACTGTCATCCCAAACCCAATCCAAATCCACCCACGGCCCAAATAAATCCAATCCAGTCCACACTTATACCCAGTCCAAGTTACCATTTACCCGGTCAACCCTTAATACCCCGGTCAATGGTTAACACAACACCACACCCAACTTTTCTTCTTTCCACGTTTCCCGCCCAAACTCTCAACACCAGACACGAGACCACTGACAAACCCTTCAACCCATACCTTATCTCTTCCACAAAACCCAACACACAAATAAAAAAAAATCGACAATCCCATCCTTCCCCCACACCCTGCTACCAGTTACCCAGCTTTTCCAGCGAAGAAAAAGAAAAAAAAAATAAAAAGAAAGAGAGAAAAAGTAGCATTGAGCAGAGAGAGAGGCATGCGTGTTTCTTTTGGTTTGTTTATCTCGCACAAGGGACAGAAAAGACAGAAGAGAGAGAAGGCAGAGAAGAAAGAAAGAAGAGTGAGAGAGAGTACCTTGGTGGCATATATATGGAGAGCCATAGCATGAGCCAGAGGAGTCAGTTTAGTTTTTAGTTAGTTTTTTTTTAGTTTCTAATTTTAGTCTAGGATTTTAAAATTCTAGTCATGCTTTAATTTCAGTCTTTTAAATTCATGTAATGTGTTAAGTTAACTTTCAATTCAATTCAAATTCTCAGCAACTCGATTTTGTTTAGTGATTCATGTTCTAATGTACCTTTTTTAAGTTGTTGTCTCATTGATGAAAAAAAATAAAAATCATTCAACTCTTGTGTAAGCTGTTTTAAGTTAGAAAGAAAAAAAAAATGTTTACAACAAAAAGTTCACAAAAATTTCTATTGTCAAAACAGTTTCATGATGTTCTTCCCTTTACGAGGGTGTTTGGTTAAGCTTCCCTCATGGATCAAGATTCGTATTGACCCATTTTCGCTCTTAACTAAGTTAATTCAGTTGGTTTGGTGGATTTTAAAAGTTGTTGCAAGAAATCTCTTAGGTACATGTCATCTCGCTGTTTCAGCAACCGCAAAATAGCCGCTGCATCATTCTTCTCGGCTTATTTGTATGCCGTAAACAGCTTATTTAGGCCAGGTTTGGGGGGGCAAAAGCAAGTTAGGTGGGTGGATTCTATTTTCCCAGGAGCTCAGGACCCAGTTCCCTATCTAGCTTATTCAAAATAAGCTCCAACGAGCACCCTGTGGCTTGTTCTTTTTCAATCCAAACAGCAGCTAAGTAATTCTTTTTGTTTTGTTTCAAGTGCTCATTAGGCCTAACTCTCAGCTTATTTAGGCTTGTGCTCATTAGTATAAATAGATTAGTTTAGCTTTTAGTTTATTGGTGCTTATTTCTAGACTTCAAATGCTTATTTTACCATTTTAGTAGATTAAGGATTTCCCTAGTTTAAGTTAATCTGCCAACTGTTTCCCCCATCATGAGTTGTGGTTTGAGCTTATTCTCTTTTTCTTGTTGCTTATCCATGATCTCTTAAGCAACCTTGAGGATTAGTGTTAGCCTTTAGTAGCCCGTAGGTGGATTTTGATAGTTTTTTGTGGCAATTTATGTGTTCGTGACCTTGTCCCAAACGGTCCTTTAGGTCGTTTTCACTAAAGCAATGATGTATTAGCTTATAAGCTAGCTGATTTAGGGTCCTTTAGTTTTATTTAGGATTAGTTAAATCAATCTTGTTTGTCATTAGCTTGTTTATTGTCTTTTGGATAGCTGTTGTATCACTTAATAATACTTTATACTCATAAATGTTTTTTTTTAGTCTACTGTTGTAGTCAGCAGCTAATAAGCTGATGCAACAGCTTTATGGAAGCCTTTTGTTGCCTTTTCACCACTGTCCCAAACGCCCCTTTAACATCCCTTAGTTTTTTTAGCTTGTGTTTTTTTTATTTGCTGATCTGCAGTTTTTTTTTTACAGTTTATAAGTTTATTTGTTTAATAAGTAGCTTGTCTTCTCCCTTTTTAGTCCAAGAAAGAAAATAAAAGAAGCAAAAAGAAGGAAACTGGATTCAACCAATGACCTCAGATGCCACGCAACACAACACCAAAGACCATACGCTCTGTTGGACTCTTTTGTTACAAACACGCATCATTAATTCCTTAAGGATTTTGAATTCAAAAGTTTAAAAACACAAAAGAAAATAAAAGGCAAAAAAAAGGTTGAGGTGGGAATCGAACCTGTGACCTCCTGGTTCCCCAAGCACGCACACAACACACTCCCTTTAACCACCTGCTCTTGGGCGTTCTTTGTTTCTAATATTACTCAGTTAATCTTTTAAGGACGTTTGGCAGTTTTATTTTTAAGTTTTTCCTAGCTTATTTTATGCTTATTTTCCAAAACAAGTTAGTGTTTTCTTATTTTTATTAGATTGAGCATTAGTCAAAATAGATTCTATGAATTTTTCATAATTTTCTAAATTAGCTTAATATTTTTAATAATTAATTTAGTTTTAAATCGTTTTAATTCATAATAAATAAAATAAGAGTCGAAAAAATACCCGCTTTTTCCTAAAATTTTCTTTTGTCATGCGAGACGTGAGAAAATTGTTTTACATTCAGAGGACTTTTATTTCACAAATTTTACGTTTTATCTTGCGCTCAACAGTAATTTTCGTACATAACGACGTTTTCATTTTAGGCCACGCTTTTAGATATTTTAAGTTTACGTTTTAATTAAAATAGTTTATTAAGTCATTTTGTTTTATAAAATCACAAAACATCATTTTAATTATAGTGATAGCGTTTATTTAATATAGTTTATCTTTTAATTTTCTTAATTTGTATTTAAGTCGCTTTAATTTATAAACTTTTTCAAGAGTGTAATTATCCATTCAAATCCTTTCTCGATCACTATCATTAGTGATCATTCTACCGTCGATCAAGTGTTTACACACCATTGAGTCTCAAGTGGGACATAACGACCGGAATCCACTATATTCCCCGATCTTCATTTGCATTTTGTCTCGATTTGTTTTAAGTCATTACGATCCGCCATTCACAAGTAGCCGGCTTGTGTGATTAGACTTGACTGCTCGGCATAGATCAAAATTTTGGCGCGCCACGGGAGGCTATAGCGTGTGTTAAACCGTTTCGGATCCATTCTTGCACATACCCCATCTTTTGTAAAAGTTTTTGTAAAGTTTTCAAAAATCCAAAAGTCCATTAACACTTTTCCTAAAGTGTTAAAAGCATAAAAATATTTTCATTCTTTGTTTTTATCATCATGTTTTCAAAAATCCAAAATATCCATCCTTTATCCTCCAACTGCTTAATTCTACATTTCTTTATCCTCAAACTGTTTAATTCTCCATTCCTTATCCTCTATAACCGTTTAATTCTTCATCTCTTATCCTCTTATCCGTTTAATTCTCTATGTCATGGTATTTGACATGTTCACAGTGTGGAGGTCCATTTAGCGGTGAAAATTGTCATGATGTACCAATGTGGGTTTCGGAGACAAGTTTGTCGATAATCCCGATCCCCTTTCTAATAATGAAACACCCGATTTTTCCTACCTACCTCCACAACCCCAATACGAATCCTACTCATGCGAGTTTTGTGGGAATGATTCTCATTACGGTTTTGATTGTCCACCACGGGTCCCGCTTGTCTATGAGGAGCGATTGTTACAATCGAACTTTGGTGAAAGTTATTTTCCAATTATCTCTGTTGTGAGAATGCGGGGTCCTCATGAGACTTTTGAATGTCAACCAATGAATCAAAATTTTCAAAATTCCAATTCTCCGGTTTGACAATTTCCAACCTCACAAGATTCCATCGGTCATCGACTTCCGAGCCTTCACATCATTTCAATGATTATGAGGAGTGTAATCTTCCTCAAAGTTCGAAGAAATACGCATTCGAAAGAAAGCGCAAATGAAAAGAATGGTGTGTAAGCTTCAGAGATGAATATAAGAATCGAGATATGATGACGACGATGATGAGGATAGTATTCAAATGAAGGAATACTATGATTACGACGAGGAGAGTGTTACTCAATTGAGCGATCTTATTTCTCAACTCCCCGTCTATTGCTATCACACCTATCTTACCTATTATTGCTTCCAAAGACTCTCTCATAATGGAGGATGATCATCTCAAAGACTATTTAGGAAGCGGAATCATCAAGTGTTGAGGATCTTGTCCCAATCCCAAGTGAGTCGAGGATATATTCGATAGTGATTGTGATTTGCCTTTTGTGATTCTCTTGACATTTACGAGGTTACTTAGGGATTTTCTCAAATCCTCTTTTGAATTTAATAATAACTACACTTTTGAGAAAGTAAATCCTCTTTTCGATGAAATGTCCGAGGCCGATCTAGAGACCATCACGGAAGTGGTGGAAATTGCTAGCTCTCGAGCACACCACTTGTCCCACCTCTGTATTCTATCTTATCTCTTCCATCATGTGATGATGATTCTATCCTCATCGATGAGATTCATGATCCAAAAATCATGAATTCTCCTTACGATAATGAGGAGTTAGTCATGATCATCATCATGATTCTCCTTCTTTTCTTCACATACGGTGTGACTTCTCCATGTCTTAACTCCTTGGAGTGAAGACATTATCTTGACCCGGCATTTTCATTTATCATTTGTGAGCGGGTGCGTCTTTCTCTGTATATCTCGTCGGTGTGGAACTTTCGCGTGCTTCAATGTTTATCCAAACATCTTGAATGAAAGTCCGATGGAGATTGTTTCTTCCACTTTGCTTCCCCATGAACCAATGAATTCGGGGTCGAGTCAAGCTAGCGACTCGGTAATCAAAAACAGTAGCTTAACATGGGTTTTCACCCGTGTGTAATACCTTAGTGTGGGGGAGTTACCCCACATGTTATATATGTATATATATTATCTAAAAAAAAAATAATAAATAAATAAAAATAAAAAAAATAATGGCCGTAGTATTTCCCTTTTACGTTCTTTGTTTCGGCATAACCGCCGGTACTTTGAATATTGAGGGCAATGTCATTTCTAAGTGTAGGGGGGAATTCTCACGAATTTTATCATATAATTATCCCAATTCCCCCGGTTTTGGCCAAATTTTTTTTTGGAGTAAGTGTTCTACACTTACTCATTTGGTTATCGATCCGCCATGTTTGATAAACAAAAGGTTGGCTAATCCAGAGCAAACGGCACTTGGTAAAGATATATCAAATCCGTTTATATGGCTTGCAATTTGCCCAAAATTGTATGATATTCAACTCACCATATCCTAAAAAGTGAAGAGTTGGCTAGCCCGCAAGGTTATGGCTTGTGGTAAAGGCGATGGAAAATCCATAATTGGTATTCACTCACCAAAGATAATCGATAATTTATCTAAGAGTTGGCTAGTCGTAAGGTACGGCACGGTAAAGACTAATCAAATCCGTTTGACTTATGATTTGCTCAAAATCATTTGGTTATCGATGTACCAAGGTTCTTACTTGAGCTGAAACATTTGGCTACTCGAGTGATGGCTTTTGGTAAAGAGTTTTAAAATCCATTAAAGTTCAAATCATTGCTAGGGACTAGCAATAGTTTAGTGTGGGGGATTGATGAGTGTCTAAATACTCATCATTTTTGTACAATATAAACTGCAAAATCATCTGAAAACACTCAAAAATGCATCAAAATGATGAAAATATCACAAATCAGTGTTTTATGTGTTTTAAATGCAAAAATATCAAAATCAGATGAAAAACGAGCTAAGTTTGCATAATTGGCAGTTTCAATCCCCCAACTTTCAAAAAAAAATAGCAAAACAAGTCCCCGGGATTTTTAAAAATGGAAAAATGTTATTTATGGCCCTTGGTTAATAAAGTTTATCATTTATGGTCCTTATAACAATTTTTGGAAAAATTCAGTTTCAGTCCTTCAAGTTTCACAATTTGGCAGATTTGGTCCTTATATTATTGGAGATTGTCAAGACTAGCCCTTGGATTGTAAAATCAGAATCTACATGTTTAGTCCCTGGATTTTCAGATTGTGCAATTTTGATCCCTAAAATACACCTTGGACTACACTTCTTATCCTACACCCAATATCTACACGTTATTAACCATCCTAAAACCCAACCACTGTCATCCCAAACCCAATCCAAATCCACCCACGGCCCAAATAAATCCAATCCGGTCCACACTTATACGGTCAAGTTACCATTTGCGGTCAACCCTTAATACCGGTCGATGGTTAACACAACACCACACCCAACTTTTCTTCTTCCCACGTTTCCCGCCCAAACTCTCAACACCAGACACGAGACCACTGACAAACCCTTCAACCCATACCTTATCTCTTCCACAAAACCCAACACACAAATAAAAAAAAATCGACAATCCCATCCTTCCCCCACACCCTGCTACCAGTTACCCAGCTTTTCCAACGAAGAAAAAGAAAAAAAAAAAAGAAAGAGAAAAAGTAGCATTGAGAGAGAGAGGCATCGTGTTTCTTTTGGTTTGTTTATCTCGCACAAGGGACAGAAAAGACAGAAGAGAGAGAAGGCAGAGAAGAAAGAAAGAAGAGTGAGAGAGTACCTTGGTGGCATATATATGGAGAGCCATAGCATGAGCGGAGGAGTCGGTTTAGTTTTAGTTAGTTTTTTTAGTTTCTAATTTTAGTCTAGGATTTTAAAATTCTAGTCATGCTTTAATTCGATCTTTTAAATTCATGTAATGTGTTAAGTTAACTTTCAATTCAATTCAAATTCTCAAAGAACTCGATTTTGTTTAGTGATTCATGTTCTAATGTACCTTTTTAAGTTGTTGTCTCATTGATGAAATAAAAATAAAATCATTCAACTCTTGTGTAAGTCGTTTTAAGTTAGAAAGAAAAAAAAAATGTTTACAACAAAAAGTTCACAAAAATTTCTATTGTCAAAACAGTTTCATGATGTTCTTCCCTTTACGAGGGTGTTTGGTTAAGCTTCCCTCATGGATCAAGATTCGTATTGACCCATTTTCGCTCTTAACTAAGTTAATTCAGTTGGTTTGGTGGATTTTAAAAGTTGTTGCAAGAAATCTCTTAGGTACATGTCATCTCGCTGTTTCAGCAACCGCAAAATAGCCGCTGCATCATTCTTCTCGGCTTATTTGTATGCCGTAAACAGCTTATTTAGGCCAGGTTTGGGGGGGCAAAAGCAAGTTAGGTGGGTGGATTCTATTTTCCTGGAGCTCGGGACCCAGTTCCTATCTAGCTTATTCAAAATAAGCTCAACGAGCACCACATGGCTTGTTCTTTTCAATCAAGCAAGACTAAGTAATTCTTTTGTTTTGTTTCAAGTGCTCATTAGGCCTAACTCTCGACTTATTTAGGCTTGTGCTCATTAGTATAAATAGATTAGTTTAGCTTTTAGTTTATTGGTGCTTATTTCTAGACTTCAAATGCTTATTTTACCATTTTAGTAGATTAAGGTTTCCTAGTTTAAGTTAATCATAACTGTTTCCCCATCATGAGTTGTGGTTTGAGCTTATTCTCTTTTCTTGTTGCTTATCCATGATCTCTTAAGCAACCTTGAGGATTAGTGTTAGCCTTTAGTAGCTCGTGGGTGGATTTTGATAGTTTTTGTGGCAATTTATGTGTTCGTGACCTTGTCCCAAACGGTCCTTTAATTTATTTTCACTAAAGCAATGATGTATTAGCTTATAAGCTAGCTGATTTAGGGTCCTTTAGTTTTATTTAGGATTAGTTAAATCAATCTTGTTTGTCATTAGCTTGTTTATTGTCTTTTGGATAGCTGTTGTATCACTTAATAATACTTTATACTCATAATTTTTTTTTTTTTAGTCTACTGTTGTAGTCAGCAGCTAATAAGCTGATGCAACAGCTTTATGGAAGCCTTTTGTTGCCTTTTCACCACTGTCCCAAACGCCCCTTTAACATCCCTTAGTTTTTTTAGCTTGTGTTTTTTTTATTTTCGATCTGCGGTTTTTTCTGATTTATAAGTTTATTTGTTTAATAAGTAGCTTGTCTTCTCCCTTTTTAGTCCAAGAAAGAAAATAAAAGAAGCAAAAAGAAGGAAACTGGATTCGAACCAGTGACCTCCTGTATGCCACGCAACACAACACCAAAGACCATCTGCTCTGTTGGACTCTTTTGTTACAAACCTGCATCATTAATTCCTTAAGGGATTTTGAATTCAAAAGTTTAAAAACACAAAAGAAAATAAAAGGCAAAAAAAAGGTTGAGGTGGGAATCGAACCTGTGACCTCCTGGTTCCCCAAGCACGCACACAACACACTCCCTTTAACCACCTGCTCTTGGGCGTTCTTTGTTTCTAATATTACTCGAGTTAATCTTTTAAGGGCGTTTGGCGCTTTTATTTTAAGTTTTTCCTAGCTTATTTTATGCTTATTTTCCAAAACAAGTTAGTGTTTTCTTATTTTTATTAGATTGAGCATTAGTCAAAATAGATTACGTGAATTTTTCATAATTTTCTAAATTAGCTTAATATTTTTAATAATTAATTTAGTTTTAAATCGTTTTAATTCATAATAAATAAAATAAGAGTCGAAAAAATACCGGCTTTTCCTAAAATTTTCTTTTGTCATGCGATGCGTGAGAAAATTGTTTTACATTCAGAGGACTTTTATTTCACAAATTTTACGTTTTATCTTGCGCTCCAGCGTAATTTTCGTACATAACGTACGTTTTCATTTTAGGCCACGTTTTTAGATATTTTAAGTTTACGTTTTAATTAAAATAGTTTATTAAGTCATTTTGTTTTATAAAATCACAAAAACATCATTTTAATTATAGTGATAGCGTTTATTTAATATAGTTTATCTTTTTAATTTTCTTAATTTGTATTTAAGTCGCTTTAATTTATAAACTTTTTCAGTAGTGTAATTATCCATTCAAATCCTTTCTGATCACTATCATTAGTGATCATTCTACCGTCTGATCAAGTGTTTACACACCATTGAGTCTCCGTGGGACATAACGACCCGGGAATCCACTATATTCCCTGATCTTCATTTGCATTTGTGTATCGAAATTTGTTTTAAGTGCATTACGATGCGCCATTCACAAGTAGCCGGCTTGTGTGATTAGACTTGACTGTTCGGCATAGATCATTCATGCTATTGCTATGCCTTTTCTGTATGGTCAGCATTGTTCTATTAGTCTTAGTGGTATTGCTTTCTTTTTGTCTTGTCATATGGTGATGGTTTGGTGGTGCATTGGTTGGTCCCTTTGCATTTTATCCAAGTATTCAGAGTATGATAAGGCAATAGATATAGCTTGTTTTCTACTAAGATTGATGGTTCATGTGAGGCCTTGGTTATCTTTGTATCTTTTGGTCATTGTTTCTATTTGATATGTAATGGTCTGATTCTGATTTTGGCATTGGTAGCTTTTGGTTATTTTTGTTGTTTGTTTTTTCTCTTTATTAGGCAAGGGATGGAATACTTAGGGGTTGTCCTAGTATTGTCTATCCCTTGTGCTATTGTTTGTATATAACTCCATTTTATTTATTTTATTTTACCCTTTAAAGTTAAAAAAAAAAAAGATGAGACAAGTGTCGTATGATTGAATAGTTTACATTTTGCCATAATATGATGTTGAACGTTCAGTAACAAGTTTTGATTTATATTTTTCAGATGGCTGCATAACTTGAGGTTTTAGAGGGAAGTTCAGGCAATTCCAAATTCTTCCAGGTTGGTACACATGAGGCATCTCCTATGATAGCCACTTCTTTGGTGATGGTCCCAATTTATTTTTAAGATTTTGGAAGGTTGAGTGGCCAGAGTTGTGGGGAAGCTGTGTACTTTTTTCATTGACAGTGTAGAATGATATATCATGATCTAGGTGAAGTTCTATTGTATCTTTTGTTAATTTTGAGTTTTTGTTTGATTATGCATGAAATTGTTGCCTTTTAAACATTTTACATATAGTGTGTTTAAAGTTTAGTATAGTATTTATGCCCATAATGAAATTGTGTAAGTATTGTCAATTCTTGAGAAATTTCACTCTCCTCTGATGTTTATGCAACTGCATTACTGCATATTATTTGTTGATCCATTTTGTAGTTTGAGGTTTATCATTCAATATGTGTCCTTACTTTGGTATCCATGAATAATAATTGTCAATTTACATGAGTTTAGCTCGACTGCGATGGGTAAACCTTTATACATACATTATCCTTTGATTCATGTAGACTTCCAGAGTCCCATGTGCAAAATTGTTTGAAGTTTATTGAAGTGAAAGTAACATTTATAAAAGACAACGTAAAACTTCAAAGCTTTGAGCATGGTCACTATTATAGATGGTTGGTTCGTAGGTACAAACACACTAAAACGATATTAGAAAATTTTGAAGCAAGCTATTTGGCCTATTAGAAAATCTTATGTTGTAATCATGTATGTCATTCCCACCGCTATGCACGGGTATCCTACTCGTATGAATAAAGACAACACAATCTGCTGTTGGTCTATTGTAGTTGTCTATTCTTCTCTGAAACATATTTAGAATCGAGATTATCACAAAACGTTTGAACTTAACTCAATTTATTTTACTTTCAGGTTATGCTCGATACAGTTGGTGCTGAGATGCAGGTTGTGAACAAGAGTGAGAAGGCCATTTCCCTTCATTAGGATGATAATGTTATCCTGACCCCTGGCAATGGTGAGGAAGCTTCTTCTCAAGTACTACCAATCAACTTTGATGGACTTGCTAAGGTAAGTATATATGCTCGTGCATATACATAATTTCTACTATCTATATTGCCTTTCACTTAATTAAATGATGCCAGTCATGTAATAAGGACGCGATATCAACCTGTAGCTTAACGGGTCTGAAACCTATGAATCACTAAGTCTTGCTTGCTTGTTAGAAGAAACATGCATCTAAAGGCGTCTTAATTTTTCACATGAAAATTTTACTTTTAACCATCAAGGGCATGCCTGATTGATCAGTGTCCTATTATAATTGTACAATCTACTAACGTATGTTCTGTTCATAGAACAATAGCAGTGCAAACAAAATTGACTTTCTCTCGTTGTCTAATACTTACCATGCGGAAGATGTTCGTGAAGTAAGTCTGCTTTTACATATTCTCTTTGTGTTATTTCATATGTGCTATTCCTCCCCTTCACATTATATAGTTATTCATCAATGTCATGTAACGGGTTAAACAAGTCATTTGACTATTTACGTTTGCTGATTTTCGGATTGTTTGGCAGCTTGTGTTAGCTGATTGTATACCATTTCTATTTCTATTTTGTATATTAAACTTTTTTCTTGTTTCATACATATTTCTAATGTTGTAATATTATATTATGTATGGTTTCTGATGAAAACGTGATCGGATGAGCTTTATTCATTTCCGTTAGTAATAAATTGTCTTAGTGATTTATATTTCGTTCTAGTTATGTTAGACGTATTGGTTTTTACATTATGGTATTCAAGTGACCATGTTGACTTGATTTTATGGATGATTAATAAAAATTGAGTTCAATTTATTTTTGGCTTCGATTGAATTATATTTGCGGCATATATGAGATGGTTGGTACTAAAACCTATTTGTAACAGAAAATGGTGTTAATACACGTTAGCAATGATTATACAAACGGCGACAAATGATTTTTATAAAGAACACAAAAGCGTGCCAAATGTCTTTTGGCATGGCAGATAAAAATGTGCCAAATATGTTTGGCACAAAAAACTGAAACCGTGCCAAATACATTTGTCACGGTAGATAAAACCGTCCTAGTTATTTTTTAGGCGGTAAATAAGAACTATACCGAATACGCATTTGGCACGGGAGATGAATTGGTACCAAATACGCATTTGGCACGAGATATAAAAGTGTGACAAATGCCCATTTTGGAACGTACGATTGTCAACAGTGCCAAATACCTCACCCATGGCACCACAACGTTAAACCGTCCCATGAACCGTGCCAAATACTATTTAGCATGGTTTCAACCCGACCCAAAGTATTTGGTACCCTTATATTTAGGACAGAGCCAAAAGCGTGCCAAAGCCGTGCCAAATAGCATTTGGCACGGCTTTTTGAGTATTTTGCACGATTTTCCACCCTCCCAATTACCAGTTTTTCTTATAGTGTGTGACAACACAAGTGCAATTGCCATCTCCAACAACCTTGTACTTCATCAAAGAACCAAACACATTGACATTAGGTATTATTTCATCAAGGACCATATCATGAAAGGTGATATTGAATTAAACTTCATCCCCACTGAATATCAATTAGCTGATATCTTCACGAAACCCCTGGATGAACCCACTTTCACAAGACTGAAAGCAGAACTTGGGATGTTGAACATTGATTAACAATTCACTGATTGATCATGTTCCACATTGTGTACATATTCAATGAATAATGGTCTCTAGATAAAATTAAAACCTAAATCAATCAATGAATGGGCAAAAATCATTGAGGGTCCCTGACATTGGATGCAGAACACATTAAATGAGTAACTAAATGCTATAAGCATTCAGTCACTTAATGTCCTAGGTTGGTAAACAAGCTAATTTAATATAGAAATATATGTTCCTAACCCTTATGTCATCCATGTCATGGGCCCCTACATTCCTCACCTTATCCCACTTGGCATTAAAAGCCTCTACACACATCAAATATCTTAAGGATATTTTATTGGTGACATCACCTCTGCAATAGCACTTTTACTGTGCTATGCAACTGTTTCATCGAGAAATACGCAAAAAACTACGGGTACTTGAGTGGTTGCATTTAAGGTGGAATATCAAGCGTTTGTCAAACACAGTTTTCTAAATTCCACATGTGCAATATCAACCCTTTTCACCACTCTATAAATACCCTCTTCTCAAAAAAAAAGGACACAATTTTTCTTGCTAAGAAACTCTGTCAAAATTTCTTCAAAACTCAAAAATTGTGTGTGCTTTGTTGTTTAAATTGGTTGATTCAAAAAAATACTTTTCATCTTTGCTAACACATAAAAAGGGTTTTTTCTACAAATCTTGTTCCTTCAAACTGATAAAAAATACCTCTTGGATCTTATTGTCAAAACAAAAAAAAACTTTTCAGATTAAAAATGGCAAGAACTCAAAGCTTTTTGTTTGCACCATAGTGGGTGGGGGCTTAGAAAATGTAAATTTTAAAACCAACAATGTTATAGGCAACTTGAATACCCTAATGATGTCCCAGCCTATAAGGGAAATATGAAGTTTTTGTTCAACTGCCCACTGAAAAAGGCCTTTGTTAACTCACCCTCTATTTTGTACCAAAACTACCTCATGGAGTTTTGGGCAATTGCTGTGGCCTTTGACCCGACACCCTCCACTGATGAAAACAGGCCAAGACCCCTCAGGAAGTTTCTCATCAAATTTTCAGTCTTAAACGAGGAAAGACAATTCACTTTGGACTTTAAAACTTTTTGCTCTTCAACAGGGCTAGATTATAATAATGGAAAATATGTTGAACACCCTGACTCAGCTGTGGCGAAGGCTGGGTTAGCAAAAATAACTTTTGATCCAAAGTCACTAGACAAGCACCTTGTCACCAAGAACTCATTCCCCGTGGCTTGGAAGATCCTGTTCACTTTTGTGGTTTAGGTTCTCGGCGGGAACCACTCATCCACTGAACATATCAATTCTATTCAGTTAATGATGGTCTATTGATTGATGACAAGGACCACTATCGACATAGGAGAGATCATTTACAGTGATCTCATAACCAAACTCACGAGCAAGTCTAGGGTGAAATATGTTTCATACTATAGATTTGTCTCTTGTGCTTTACAAGAGTTGCTGGGATGCAATTACACTCAGGACTATCATTTTGGTGTGTTACATGCCGTCCTGAGTGCCTCAATTTCACAAGAATCCCATTCTTAGTCATTGATATTGAATTGACGGCCCATATGGTTGCTGCAAAACAACGAGGGGGATTCAGTGTCTCCAAACACTGCTCCTAAAAAGAGAAAGGGGAAGACTCAGACTGGGACTATGACCAAACCCAAGTCCTAGGGCCTTGAGGCTTCTAGAACACAAGCCAAAAGGCCAAAGAAACCCAGACTGATAAGATACCCTTGGGTGACCAAACAACATTGTGGAAAACTAGAAGGGGGGGGGGTTAAATAGTTTTACTGATTAAAACTTCTTTTTAAAATATTTAGATCGACTTATGTCAATCTATTTGGAATGTGTGTTGGATATTGATAGATAAGCATATAAGTAAGTAATGCAAAGATAAAGAGTAAAGGAACACAAAACCACGACACGAGTATTTATAGTAGTTTGGCTACAAGGACACCTTCCTTGCCCTACTCCACTCCCCGAGTACCCCACTCGAGAGTTTGTAAGCACTACACAACACAAGATCCTTAATGTGGCGGAGAAGCCTTCACAACGTCTCCTACTCTTTATCCGGTACAAGGCTAGACACCAAGTTCTTCCACGAGGTAGAACCAAACCTATCACAATGTTACGTACACTTTATCCAGTACAAGGCTAGATACCGAGTTCCATTACAATGGAGGAACTACTACCCAACACTACACCACAACATAACTACCCCAAAGGAGACACACTCCTTGTTACAACACTAGAAGGATATCAACAACCTTTAACCCAAACTATCTAACTTGTACATCGATGCACCATATCGAATGTACACCTTTGGCACCATTCACTAGTGCCTTCAACACGACCCTTCGGCACCTTTCACTAATGCCTTCAACACAACACTTCTATGGAGGAAGGAAAGAACTATCAACAAGATGCACTTCAGTGGTCTTGATGATGACGAAGCTTAGCAACTCATGACTTGAGCTTGCAAGTCTTCAAGAGGTGGTGGTCTCGCCTTTAAGAAGAACCTAGAGAATCACACAAACATAAAACTACATAGAATGATCCTTTGGATCAGTGGTTAGAGATGTTAGAATATTGGGAGAAATTATATCTAAGAGTGGTAGTGAGCAAGGGAGAAATGACTCACTATTTATAGACAAAACATGTCTACTGTCCCACGTTTCCCACGGATCCCTTCCGGCTAGTGCAAAACTTGGGATCCAGCTACTGGGTCAGTTTTGTTTGGATTTCGGGTTGCAAACCGGTTTATGGGTTATGGGTTATGGGTATTGGATTATGAATACCCAACAAGATGCAATGTACCTAGTCATTGGGTTATGGATCTTGGGTCATGGATCATGGACTTTGGGTCATGGATCATGGATAATATCCAACATGACTTCATACATGATGTCATGCAATGGGTCATGGGTTATGGATCATGCTCCATGGGTTATGGGTTATGGATCATGCTCCATGACTTCAAAATTTTGATCTGTGCTAAACCAGTCAAGCTACCTCACACAAGCTAGCCACTTGTGAATGGCTAACCGTAAGAAGCTTAAAACTGCTTAAGACACAAATACAATGAAGATCAGAGAATACAATGAATTCCCGGGTCGTTAAGTCCCACGGAGACTCAATGGTGCGTAAACACTAGATCAGATGATAGAACGATCACTAATGATAGTGATCAGTAAAGGTTTTGGATTGAATATTACACTACTGAAAAAGTTTATAAAATAAAGCGACTTAAATGCAAATTAAGAAAATTAAAAAGATAAAATATATTAAATAAACGCTATCACTATTTTTAAAATGATGAACGTTTAAAACCTAAAACATACGTTTAAATAAAATTACGTAAACGTACAAAATAAAAAAATGAGATCTAAGAAATAAAAGTCCTAAAAATATGAAAATGACATTTTTACAAACCTAATGATAAAAGAAAATTTATAGAAAAAGAAAATTATTTTTATAACTATTTATCAAATTATTATTAATTAAAAACTATTTTTAAGTATTTAATAATAACCTAAAATATGATAAAATATGAAATAAAGCTAGAAAAATAAAATTATGACTTAAGAAAATCTAAAATATTATAAAACTTATTTTAAAACTTAAAATATATTTTTTACACTTTTTATATATTTATTACTAATTTAAAACTATTTAAAACTAATTAAAATGCTAGAAAATACTATTTAAACTAAGAAAATTATGGAAAAATATTTTTTGACTTTTATATTTATCTAAGCTTAAGAAAATGAAAATTATTTTTTTAAAACTTTTCTTAATTTTTTGTATTAAATGCTAATTAAAAATGCTTAAAAACTAATTTAAATTAAGAAAAATAGCAAACAAGCTTGGAAAAATATGAAAATTTCAGGAAAAGTCTAAAATAATATAAGGAATCTAGGAAAAATAGAAAAACAAGTGCTTGTGTGGAGGAAAATGAAACTGATGTGCAAAGTGCTTATGAAATAAGCACTTGGATAAGCTAAAGGGACAAAACAAGCACCAAACTGATACACAAGCTAACATATGCTAAAAGTGACCAAATGCAACTAGAATCAACAAGCTATAACCTCTGGATAGCAATCTAACAGATTTGGCTTATTTGAGTTGAATCACAAAACAGTTTTTATGGTCTACTGCGACTTAAAAATAAGGCACCTAATAAGCTAGAAACTGGAAAACCAAAGTGGGAACCTCAAGAGTACCTGGCTAGCTATGTCTAAACCAAACTTCAGACCTAAATGAGCTAAAATGAGCTCTGTGCAAGGTTTGCAAGAACTGCACAACACCTGTGCAGTTCAAGCACCTATGCACAGGGCACTTAAGCCCTTCTTGACAGGCATTTTTGAAGCTTAAGAAAAATTCACAAAATTATACAAAATTGCTAATAAGAAATTAGACCAACATGAGATTTTAAAACATCAAGTTTCACTTGAATTGGCTTAAAGATGAAGCCAAGAAAAATCAACTTAGATTGGCTAAAACTGAGTAGTTTACATTTTTGACTTTTTGAAAGATATGGACAGTTGACTTATTCCAACTTTGAGCTTAATTTATGGACTCATTATGATGTATTAAGATGAAATGATACTGAAATAAGATAGTTCTAAGATTTCTAAGCACAAAACAAGATTTTACTTCTCCAAAATCCAACAGATGAGCATCAAAGAGTTAAATGGGATTTTGACTTTGAGAGATTGCAAGTGCGTAATTAAGGCGAAATGGATCAATATAAGCTAAACAAACATAAACCAATAAGTCCTAACCTATAAACAATCCTCAAACACGGTTATGCTACAAAATCCAAACACACCTTAATGAGTCGATATGCAATCTTAACAAGACTAACTACTAATCTAGCTATATCAGACACTCAAACTGAGTTTAAATACTTTAATTATCATTAAATAGACAAGACTAAACTAGTGGTTACCACAGATACATGAACAAACAAAGACTGCAAATTGACTTGAAAATGAAAAGTGAAACAGTTACTTACAACTGTCCAGCTGGTGTGCAGGCTAAAACCAAACCCAATCCTAAGCTAACCTATCTATTCCAACCCATATCCAACCTCTGCAACAACAATATCCATCACCATTCCCAATTTTGCATCACAGTTGACTTTTGTTGACCATGAATGAAAATGGCTTGAAAATTAAATGTAAGCTTTTCAAAAGCTATATAGAGATTAAGTGAGCTGATTTGAATGATGAAATAAGCTTTTGGAAGCTTAAATGTAAGAACATTAGTTTGAAAATCTCAACAGTAAACACAAGATCAATAATTTTAACCAAATCTTGAAATTAATTCTTAAAAACTGATTACAATGATAAAATAGCTTTAGTTTGGATCATAGAAACAACAGATTACATATTTTAAGCTAAGCTAATACATTCATAAGAAAAACGACATTAAGGAAATTTAAAACTAAATTCTACTGCCCTCCATCTCTCCTCTTGCATCCTTTTATATTCCAAACACCTTTTCCACTTGTTCTGATCAATTCCCACTTCTATTTTTGACCTTTGGATGAGTTGAAGCATTCTTGGCCGTTTGATTAACTTTTGGCGGGAAATGGTTATATACCAGCTGTGGGTTGAGTGATAGGGTTGAGAATGCATTAAATGAATCTTGGATGTTGTGGAGGTGGGGGGGACATGGAAGGGATAAGGTGAGGAGGGGGGATGGGATATGCTTGGGTGAGCAGTGATAGCAGTTGGAGGGGAAGACTTTGGTGCCATTGGTGTTTATTTGACCAAAGGGTTGGTAGGTTGGATTATTAAAAGCGGGGGTCCAAAATGCAAATGACGGGGGTCCAAGGATAGGCGAGGTCACAATTGTTGACAAGTGGTCTAAAATGGCATAAAGGGCAATTAATAACAAGGACTTGATATGTAATTTCTGAAAAATCAAGGGCCAAGGCTGCCAATTAAGCAAAGAGGTTTCAAGGGACCAAAAGTGACAATCTCACAAAGTACAAGGACCAAACTTGCCATTCTCCAATTTCCAAGGGCCATTTCTGCCACTTTTCAAAGTTGAAGGACCTAAGTTGTAGTTTTGCAAATTTTAAACTTTGAAGGGTTTGTTTTAACAACTTTTGAATCCCATGGACCTTAAATGACATTTTTCTTTATTTTGATTTACCAGGGACTGTTTTTGACAACTTGTGAAACTTGGGGACTAAAGCGCCAATTTTGCAAACTTGATCGTTTTCATCGATTTTGATCTTTTTGCATTTAAAACACATAAAACACTGATTTGTGATATTTTCATCATTTTGATGCATTTTTTAGTGTTTTCAGATGATTTTGCAGTCTAGATAGTACAAAAATGATGAGTATTTATACACTCATCAGTTATGGACTTTGGTTTTTACCCAACAACATTCATTGTACCTAGTCAATGGATCATGGGTCATGGGTTGTGGACTTTGGTTTTTACCCATTACTTACCCATTACAACATATACAAAGTACATATATATTTCTATAAAATATAAACACTAGTTGTTATACATATGCATTTCTATAAGATATAAACAATATTACTTACTAGTGTTTTATAAAAATGTCTATGGTTTTATATAAATTATTTACTAAACATGTTTTGATATAGTTTTAATATGTTTAGTAAAAGTGTGTTAGTAAACTATTGGCTCAAACCTTTTACGTATTTTATTTATTTCGTTAAAATGATTTTACGTTTGTTATCGACAAAACATTAGAAGATCGTAAAATATAAATAAACGTTTTATGGCTTATTTGTATTAACAACCCCCTTTTGCTGATGACAAAACATAATATTATTTTTAGAAGAAAATAAAATTCGTAAACATTTGAATTGGAGTTTTTTCTCTCTTATCCCCCTTTTTGTCGAAACAAAAAGTGCGTCGAAAAGAAACTAACACATTGTTTTGAGAAAACCTTGTGAAAAGTAACAAAATGAGAAATAAAATGTAAGATGAGAGAAAGATTCTCGTCTTAGCTCCCCCTTGACGGATGCTCCTCTTTGTTGAGGGCGTCAAGTAATTAGGAAGGCTAAACGAGTGTGTTGCAAGTATTTTTGCAATGGTTTCGTCTTTGACGAAATGCTCCCCCTTGAAGAGTGCTCCCTTTTGAGGAGGACGTCAAGTAATAAAGAAAACCTAAGTAAATGAATTGCAAGCATTTTTGCAATTATTTGCTTTGACGAAAAAGCTCCCCCTTGTTGAGGGTGTCAAAGTCTTGTTGGGTTCAGTAAATACCCAAACCCCTTAAGTCTAGGATTTGAATAGAAAATATCCTAAGTGTTTAATCCTTTAAACATTAACAAGTCACTGAGCGCATAGTCTCTCAGTGAGTCATCTTCGAGGATACTCGAAGAGACAAAGATGAAGTCTCTCCCCGCAGGCGGAACTTAAGGGTTGGAGGCGAGTCAAGAAGAAGATGGTGGATTCGGTGGTGATGACAATAACTCACCGAATCCCAAACTCCTCACCAACTACTAACATGAAGAAAAACTAAAGATCAAGATCAAGGCTATGAAGATTGAAGAATGAGCGGACAAGGCGGGATAAGTTTAAGCAGATAAGGCGAAGTCCTTATCAACCAAAGTCAACTTTCCCGAATGTTAACTATCGGGCTCGGTGTCATCATCGACAAGAAGAAAGCAACCTTGTCACTTACCCAATATAGCCAATGTAGCAGAGACAAAATACATCAAGATTTTGTCTTTCAGAATCTTTGTCGATTTATCATCTAGGAAAGAGTTAAAAACCATACTTGTATAAATAACATAATAGTTGGAGTGGAAGATTTTAAGCTTGTGGATTAATTGTAAAACACACATACAAGTCATCTTCCACTCCTCCAAATACAACTCTGTCCCTAAGATAGCTCAGTGGTTCCTTTGTAGTTGTGCTCAGACTTAGCCTGAGCTTAGTGAGGAGATACCATACTTGTCATTTCAATCCCAAGTACTATTCCGCAAGTACTTGGGTAATGTATTCTTTTTTATTTGTTTCTAATAAATAATATTAAGTTGAAAAATTATTTAGTGTGTTTTTTACTTGCATAGTTTTAGTCATTGTTCACAATCTGTTTGTTTATTACTTTTTAACTGTTTTATACGATTGTTAAACGGGAACAACAAGTGGTATCAGAGACGGCTGATTATAAACCCTTTTAAGCCGCTCAAAAATGTTTTTAAATCAGGATCCTAATGGCTGAAATTGATGTGCCCCAACTTGTCGACAAAAGGGTGGATCTTATTCAAGCTGTTGCCCCTCAACTCGAAGTTGGTAAATTTAACAAATGGAAAAAGCGAATGCTTTGCTATTTGGTAGGATGGAACCTTACTACATAAAGTGTATTAATGAAGGTCCATTTATCCCAAAGATCTGAAGGTTTGCCTAAACACAAGCTCGATGAACTCGTGGATGAGAGGAGAGTGGTCAACCAAGACCAAAGGCTCAAAAGCATCATCATATCTTGTCTTCTGATGATGTCATAGAGTCTGTTATTGGTCGTAGTATGGCTAAACAAACACAGGATGACTGGTCCACATCATGAAGGTCCCTCGATACCAAGGAGAGCAGGATTATGGGCACGAAACTTGAGTACAACACCTTGTGGCTAAGGACTCGAAACTCGTCTCAAACTTACACCGTTACAAAACTTTGTTAAATGAGCTGTCAAATGATGGTGTTAAGTTGTCCAAACATGAAATCAATGTTGGTTTTGTCAATAGTCTCCACGAGAAGTGGTTGAATTTCTCTCGGGGACTTAGGAATGCTAATCATATCCGAATCTTGAACTTCACGAAATATATGGAAATTTGTCTATGAGGAAAACCTCATCAATGCAGACGATACCGACTTGAAGAAGTATCGAAGTCAAGAAGTCCCCACCACCACTTCAACACCAATTTCTCGCTTTTATTCTAACGATGTGGTTCAAGATTTTCAAGAAAATTCGGATGATGAGCCCGATGAGAGATCAACCGAGGAGTACCTAAATGACTTGAACATTGAATTTCAGAAAGGGCACTCCTTGCTAACTCTCGGAGGTTTATAAAAAGAAACAAAGGTTTTCCAATGCTAAAGCTAATGAGGACACCGAGTGCTTTAAGTGTCACAAAAGAGGTCATTTGCCAAAGACATTTTTCAAAACAATTTACGAACCTCTTACAAACCATCGTGGTCAAATCGGTCCTCGGGCTTTAGCAAATTTCAACCAAAATCTATCGGTCTCATCAAAATTTTCAAAAAATCTTATCAAAATAAAGCTGTTGATTTTGAAGCTAAGTAAAGGAAAGTCAAAGCTAAGCTAGCATGCTTGAGGCCACTCCCTCGAAATAACAAACATCATTAAATGCATGCGGGGTAAAACAAGGGTCTAGTTCTTTGAAGTCTTGACTTGGATGAAGAGCCGAGTCTCCTCGAGACGATGAAATGGTGCAAGTCGATTGCATCGATGGCTCTCTCAGAAGAGGACAAGCTAGCTGTTGGAAAAAATCATGCCAGAAATGGAGAATAGGTCAACATCACAATGAAAAAGGTAAATATTTTAAAAAAGGTAAATATTTTACTTTCTATGGATGGTGACTCTGATTGGCAGTCTTATATGAATTATATCAATGTTGACCTTAAGTTTGTAGAAGAGCAACGATTAAATCTTTTTTCAAAATACAATAAGTTAAGTTTTGAAATGAACAAGTGTAGGAATGAACTACTTCTTTTAAAACAAGCTAAGCTTGAGGCTGTCACACTGCAAATTCAAAACACTGAACTAGTTAAAAGAAATCAGGCTCTTCAAGATGAACTTAAAAAGGAAAAAGATATCATTGAAAGTTGGATCGCTAAGAATCCTAGGGTCTTTGATCTTTGTGGCGCCTTAGTAGCAAAAAGAGAGTCATAGGTGAAGATCATCTCACGACTCTCACAACAAAGACCGAGTCCAAAGCCATTTATGTCCGGTGGCATGATTACCAATATCTTGTCAATTCCCAAGCCCAGTGATTGGATTGAGCGGGTTAACCCTAAGAGTAAGCTTCCAAATTTCGATTACGGAAGAATACTAGTGCACGAAAGCCAAGCTTTAAAGAGCATGCTTGGACTCACGATGTTCCCGGTGGTATCGAACATATCTCACGAGTGCAAGCGAATCTCAAGCACCGCTTCCACCCCGAAACCTCTTCGTGGTCTTTGCACCAAGCTCGAGCTTACTCTATTGCAATTCAATCCTCACTCACCAAAAAGGTCGGACTTGGTAGAACCATCACGAAAAGACCAACAAAACCAATCCAACAAGATTCTACTCCCATCGAGACTTCCACATCTTCGTTCCTCTTCAAGCGAGACCAAATTCAAGAATCGATCGAACTTGTGAGGAAGCCGACTGATAAGATGGAATCTATCGAAAAAGCTCCTGATTCAATCAAGGAAACTAAGTCAGCCTCCTCTAGTTCATCAAGGTCAAAATCAACCAACAAGCCCAGGAAGAAGTGTGATTTGTGCCATTATACCAGTCATACCACTGATAATTGCTACAGAATCCTTTTTGTATGATCTGCAAAAAGGATGATCACAAAACTTCTGATCACTTACAGTATGTAAGTTCATTCAGTGAAGCAAAACATACCAAAGTTGGTCATCAACATGCTTCAACCTCTAAACAAGCTCACAGGAATAGAGCAAAACCTTTTCCTCCTTGCCCACATTGTGGCTTTAATGATCATCATCCTGATGATTTTCTCATGAACTCATGCTGTGATATTTGCGGAAATCCAGCTCATGAGACATCCCAGCATGACAGTGTCATCCAAGCAAGGAGAAGTTCAAAGCAACCCCGAATCACTGAGTCATCCTCAGTCATCAAATGCAAAACCTGTGGTAGCACAATGCACTTAACCACTGACCATGAGTCAATTGCCAAATTCAAGCAGACCTTTAGACCCAAGCCCACTAGCATTTGGGTCGACAAGAAAACTAATTAGGTTCTTGACACGCCTGGAGCCTATTTGGCATCTAGGCGGTGGATGCTCAAGAAGCATGGTGGTGTTAAGGAGTATATGCACAAGTATGTAAAGGAACCGGGACCCAAGGTAGTATTTGGTGATAACTCATCATGTTCCATGAAGGTTCTGATTCGATATCCGCAATGGAATAGTTTTTCTAGAATTGCTTATGTCAATGGTCTAAAATACAATCTCATCAGTGTCAGTCAATTATGTGATGCTAAGTACATTGTGCAATTCAATGACAAACAAGGTACCATTTTCAATGCCAACAAAGAAGTTGTTTTAATAGCTCCTAGAAGAGATGATGTTTATGGCTTAGACATGTCAACACTCTCTCAAAATGGAACTTGTCTCTTTGCCAAAGCCACTGAAACTGTCAACTGGCTGTGGCACAAGAGACTCTCTCACTTAAACTTCAAAAACATCAATAACTTGGCAAAACAAAATAAAGTCCTCGGCTTACCATCACTGGTCTTTGCAAAAGATAAACCATGCTCAGCCTGTGAAAAAGGCAAACACCACGAGCATCATTCAAACAAAACAAAATTTCTATCAAAAGTCGCTTCACCTCCTACACATGGATCTCTTTGGACCGGTCACCCAAGATCAATCCAACATGAGAAGTATACCCTTGTCATTGTTGATGAGTTCTCAAGATACACTTAGGTATACTTTCTTTCCAAGAAGAGTCGAAGTGATACAATAATGTCATTCATAAGGAAAATTGAAAACCGAATGACATTACTATTAAACAAATCGAATCGACAATGGTGCGAGTTCGAAATCAAGAGCTTGAGAATTTCGTGATAAAAGGAATCTCCCAAAACTTTTCATCTCCTTATTCCCCGAACAAAATGGGGTAGTGAAGGAAAAGCAGAACTCTCATTGAGGCTGCCAGAACTATGTTAAATGGCTCAACACTCTCAAAACATTTCTGGACTGAAGCAGTCAAAATAGCCTGTTACACTCAAAATAGGTCCATCATTGTCAAAAGACATAACAAAACCCCATATGAGATATTCAAAGGTAGACTTCCTGATATCAGCTACTTTTATGTGTTTGGGTGTCTTGTGTTCATTCACAATCACAAGGATCACCTAGGCAAGTTTGATGCAAAAGATAATGATGGGTATTTCCTAGGTTACTCACTAACCTCTAAAGCCTTCAGGGTGTTTAACACCAGAAGACAACAAGTTGAGGAAACCTTTCATGTCACCTTTGATGAAAGTTCTAAAAGCATCAGATTTACCAATACCTCGATGGAGGAAATAGGAATTGATGACTCATCAAGATATCTTCCTGATGAGTTCAACACTGAAATCAATTCCTCATATCAAGCTTATGCTGACATCTCATACTATGTCTTACCCCACAACCTTTCTCAACCAACCATCAGTGAAGTCATTGATAATCAATCAGTCCCCACTGGGATAGGTAATACTGAACCAAATGTTCAGGAACCTGTGACCCCCAACCTGAATAAAGCATCTCAACAGATGATCTTAATGATTATGTGGCTCCTGCACATGAACTCACTCCTGAGTTTCCATTGACCTCTTCAAGCTGAGATCCTAGACCACAAAGTAAGTGGACAAATTCTCAGGACATTGAGCTTGTAAACATCATTGGTGAACCCACTGAGGGCATGCTCACTAGAAGCATGGTCGCTAAGTTAGCTGCGACTTGACCAATGAATGTCTATATCTCGATTTTCTATCGAAATAGAACCCAAAAGTGTCATTGAGGCTCTAAAACATCCAAGCCGGGTTCAAGCTATGCAAGAAGAACTTCAGCAGTTTGATAAAAACAAGGTCATGACCTTGATCAAATGTCCTCAGGATGTCATTGTCATAGGAATGAAGTGGGTTTTAGAAACAAAAGCGATGAAAACAGCCTTTGTCATTAAAAACAAAGCCGGACTTGTAGCCAAAGGTTCTGATCAACAAGAAGGCATTGACTATGATGAGACATTTGCTCTGTTGCAAGAATGGAAGCCATCAGATCTTTCTTGCATTTGCAACCTACATGAACTTCAAAGTTTACCAAATGGATGTAAAAAGTGCATTTCTGAATGGTGAACTTAAGGAAGATGTGTATGTTCAGCAACCTCCTAGCTTTGAGAGTAGTGAATTCCCTGACTATGTCTGCAAGCTTGACAAAGCCCTTTATGGACTTAAACAAGCTCCCAGAGCATGGTATGAGACTCACTCAGCCTTCCTGATTCAAAACAAGTTTGTCAGAGGAAAGATAGACAACACATTGTTTATCTACAAGACAAAGCAAGATGTGACATTGGTCCAAGTATATGTTGATGACATCATCTTTGGCTTAACAAATTATACTCTTTGAAAATAGTTTGAAAAACTGATGACAAAGAAGTTTGAAATGAGCATGATGTGTGAACTCACATACTTCCTTGGACGACAAATCAGGAAAACTGATAAAGGAATCTCCATCAGTCAAGAGAAGTATACCAGAAATATCTTGAAGAAATATAAGATATATGACTGTGCCTCAGTGAAGACACCAATGGTCCCTCCTAACAACCTTGGACCTGATCTCACTCGCAAATCAGTCAATCAAACTCATTTCGGGGATAGTAGGTTCACCGATGTATCTAAGCGCTTCTGGACCGGACATACAATTCTCGGTCTATCTAATAGTAAGATATCGGCCAATCCCAAAGAATCTCATCTCACCGCAGACCAAAAGAATCCTCGGATACGAAAGGAACTCCAAGCCTTGGACTTTACTATCCAAAGTGCTCGTGGTTTGACCTCAAAGAGTATTCGACTATGATTATGCGAGGATGCAACATGGATGAAAAAAGTACCTCGGGGTCTTGTCAATTTCTTGGAGGAAATCTAGTTTTTGGAGTGCTAGAAGCAACAATCGGTGGCTATGTCTTGGTGAAGGCGAGTATGTGGTCTTGCAGGATGTTGTGCCAATGTATTATGGATGAAAAGTTAACTTAGTGACTATGACATCCATTACAAAATGATACCCATCTTTTGTGACAACACCAGTGCCATTGCAATCTCCAACAACCTTGTCCTCCACCAAAGAACCAAACACATTGATATCAGATACCATTTTATACGGGACCACATAATGAAAGGAGACATAAAACTTCATTTCATCCCTACTGAATATCAACTTGCTGATATCTTTACCAAACCCTTAGATGAACCTACCTTCAGGAGACTGAAAGTTAAATTGGGAATGCTTGACATTGAAAGTCAGCAACCTGAAAATCAATCCCAATCTCAGTGAGTTCTTTCTGAAATGGTCCATGATTCCTGAACAAAACCCCAAAACAAACTTCTCACTGAATGAGTAAGACTCATTCAGGGACCTTGACTTTGGATATTGAGCATTGGATGAGTAACTAAATGCACCAAGTATTAGTTACTTAAATGTCCTAGGTTGGTAAACATACCAATTTAATATAGGAATATATGTCTCTTTATCCTCCTGTCATCCAAGTCAATGGTCCCTCAAACCTTACCTTATCCCACTTGGCATTAAATGCCTCCTCTCACAAGAAATATCCTAAGGATATTTTATTCTTCGCAAAATGCACTTTTCTTGACCGCAACTGTTCCTTGAAAACCAGAAATTCTGCGGGTAGTGGGTGGTGGCATTAAATGAGGTAAATGAAACGTTTTCAAAACCAACTTTACAAATCCTCATTTATCCAAAATCTACCCTCTCACCACTCTATAAATACCCCCCTCAAAACATCAAAAACACACACGAATTATTTCTGCAACATAACGCTGTCAAAATTCTTTCTCAAACCCATAAATACTTGTGTGTTCTTCAAATCTTCAACCGGTTTTTACAAAAATCTTCTCTGTAAACCATTTACAAAAGATTTTTCTTCACAAAACTCAAAAGTTTTTCAACTTGTTGATTGTTCTTGACAAATATTTTCTAAAACCCTAAAAAATCTTTCAATGGAAACGGCAAGAACACAAAGCCTTCATTTTGCACCTCAGTGGGTGGAGGGTCTTAAAAATGTGGAATTTAAAACTAATAATGTTATAGGCAATTTCGACTACCCCCTGATGTCCCAGCCTATAAAGGAATCATGAAATTCTTGTTAAACTGCCCACTTAAATAGGACTTTACTCAGTCCCCTTCAATACTGTACCAAAACCTCCTCAGGGAGTTTTGGGCAACAGCTGTGGCCTATGACCCGACACGCTCTACTGATGAGACAGACCTAAGACCACTCAGGGAGTATCTCATCAAATTCAGTCTTTTTAACGGGGAAAATTCAGTCACCCTGGACTATAAAAAATTTTGTACATCAACAGGGCTTGACTATAACATTGGTAACTATGTTGCTCATCCTAAACCTTCCACAGTTAAGGATGGGTTGAAACAAATTGTTTTAGATCCAAAATTTTTGGACAGAACCCCAGTCACCAAGAACTCTTTTCTCGCGGCTTGGAAGATCCTGTTCACCTTTGTGATTTAGGTTCTCGGCGAGAACCACTCATCCACTGAACAAGTTAACTCTATTCAGTTGATGATGGCGTATTGCTTGATGACAGGGACTGCTGTCAATATAGGGGAGATCATTTACAGTGATCTCGTAACCAAGCTATTGAGCAAAACTAGAACGAAATACATTTCGTACACTAGGTTTGTCTCATGCGCTTTACAAGTGTTACTGGGTTGTAATTATCCTCAGGAATACAAATACTGTGCTTTACCGGGTATCCCGAGTCAATCAAATTTTCAAAAGACCCATCCCAAGTCACTAAAACCGAATTGGCCTATATGGTTCTTGTAAACAACGAGAGGATTGATGTCTCCAAACCCTTCTCTAAAAGAGAAAGGGAAGTCTCGATGGGACTAAGACCAAACCCAAGTCTCGGGGCCACGAGGCTTCAGAACACTGACCTAAAAGGCAAAGAAAGCCCAAGACTGATCTGACACCCAAAGGAGACCAAACATCATTGGTATGTGCTAAAACACATACCATTTCTTTACCAAAATAGACCCAAAATAACCAGAAAAGAGCCGTTAATGCCTAATATTTGTTGGTTTCTTGAGTTTATGCATGTGCAGATACGGATATGACAAAATAGACAAAAGAAAGGCAAAACCAAAGAAAACCGAGCACGAGAGAGAGAAGAAAGCAAAAGGCAATGATGGGATGCTATTTTATGGGATTTGGATGCTCAAAAGATCTATTTACGGAGTTCTGGGACATATTTTGGAAGTTTTCATATCATCACCTTCACTTTCCCAAAGTTCACAATTTACCCTCAACTTTCACACATTGACACTTTTCACCCCTCAACTTTTACATATTTACCTAATATACCCTTATAACCCTCATATAACCAATTTCCCATTTACACCCTCATCTATTTATAAAGTACACCTTTGGTCCTTGGTAATTGCAAAACATACATAAAATGGTCCTTGTTATTTGTATTCGGATCCAAAAAAAAAAACAATACCAAGCCCAAAACATTAACACTACCTATTTCCCACCTACAGCCCATCCCAAAAGCCCTAATCCACAAATAAAACCCACACCCGGTCCATATCCTTAACCGATCTGACCCTTCATAATCCCACATGACCTTTTAGCAAACCTTTGAACCCTTTCAAATAACCGGTCAAAGCCTATTTATCCCTTCAGTCAAACCTTAACCTCACCTAAGTCAAATAAAAATAAAATAAACCCAGAGAAAACCCAAGCGCGCCCAAAGCCCCCATTTACTGTTTATCTCCCACAAGTAAAATTATCCTGCTCCCTTGATTTACCCGTACTTTAAAAGGTTTCTAGAACCCTCTGACAACGTGTGAGAGGGTGTACACGCTTGGATTGCCAAGGTGGCAAAATGGAGCAATGTCATTGGATGGAACACCTCATGGAAGTGATCCTAGGGCTGTAAGATGAGGTGGTGATGCAAGATTGAAATCAAAGGCTGAGATCAAGCATCTAGGACCTTCTGAGATCAACCCAAGGCTTCTCCCATCAGCTATATAAAGACCACTTCAGTCACAAAGCAAATCATCCAGTTTTTAGGTTTTTAGAAAACTGTTACCATTTTAATTTTTGTCATTTAAATGTTTTCAAGTAGTTAATTAGTTATTAATCTCAGTTGTAATTTGTATTTTCATTTTTATTAATGCAAGCTTAATTTCCAATTTCAATTTCTTGTCCCAATTTCATTTCAAGCTTACATAATTGTTAAGTACTGTGTCATTAGCTTCTTTTCCTGATCATTAAGCTCACATAAGCTTATCATAACTTATGTGAACTGATTGTTGCTTCACTTTGCTTTAATTTCAGTTTTCTTGAAAAGTCAACAGAAGTCAATATTTAAAAAGTCAAAGAAGTTTTTAGTCAAATTCTGTTTTAAAGCTGTCAATTGGTTGAGTTTGATATTATTCAGTTGGTTTTAAAATCAGTTTGATCAAGTTTCGTTTAATTCTCTTAGTTAAATTGCATTTTAATATCTTATAAGGGTGTTTGGTTTAAGTTTTTTTCGCCCTATTGGAATCATTTTGGTAAGTCAAATCTGAGTTTAGTGAGTTTCAAAAACTATTTTATAGCTTTAATAAACAAGTTTTCAAATGTTCAAGCTTCAAATAAGAGATTTATGTTTCATAAGTTGAATCTGTTTTCAGTTTGAGTTATGTCCAAATAGTCCCTTTTATCAGTCCATTTTAAGGTAAAAATCAAGTTCAATAATAGTATAGATTGCTTTTTCTTAATCTTAGTATATCCAAGTTAAGTTGTCTTTAGCTTATTTGCCATGTAGAAGTTTAGATAGTTCATTTTTCTTTAGTTATAAGTAGTTCAGTTAGTACCTTATCCTGGCCCAAGTAGTATAGTTTAATGCTTGTTATCTGATTATTTATTAAAGTGCACTGCATAATTTTTGATGTCCCTTGTAGTTTTTAGTATGTATTTAATCTATTGTCCTTTAGTCAGCTTAGTAGAGTTTAATTTGTAGCTTAATTTTGGCCTGCAAGTACCCCCTTAGTCCATCTTGTTTAGCTGTTGTCTTATTAATCTGTCCATATCAGTCTCTTTTCTAGCTTTATGTCTACTTATTTTGCTATCCTTATTGCTTGATGTTTGTTTCCTTTAGTAGCCCATAGTGTAGGCTTTATCTGAATTTGCTTTTGAAGTAGATAGGAGTTTGTCTAGTAGCTTAATTTTGGTCTGCAAGTCATCCTATATGTCCCTAGTTTCTGCTACTGCACTCAAGTTGGCCCATATCAGCTTATGGTTAGCTAAATGTCTGCTTATCCAGTTGCTATTTTTGTTAGATTTTTGATTCTTTGAATAGTTCCTAGTACTAGTTTTAATTGTCTTACCTTTAGATGCCCTTTAGAGCTTATCCTATAGCTTAAATTAGGTCTGCAAATAGCCTTATTTCCCTTTTGACTGTTGTTGCAACAACAGTCAATTCCATTGATTTTTGGCCTTCAGTTTGAGCTTATTTGATCATTTTCAGTTGCATTAGGTATAATCTAGTCATTTTATACTTATCTTAGCTTAATGTAGAGTCTGGTAGCTTTTAGTGGCTTATAACTTATTTTCCATATTGCTTATTCATTTCAGTTGTCAATCAAGTAGCTTAATATGAGTTCTTTAGTTGTGTTTGATATTTTTCATAGCATCTCAGTAGTATTTAGGACTTTCTTGTAATTTTTCATAATTTTCTGTAGCCTTTAACTATTTTTCTGCAATTAAAATCAGTTTTTAGTATTTTTTAAATAGCTTTTAATAGAAATATATCAGAAAATGTTCACAAAAATAAAATAAAATTAATTTTCTTAGGTTTAGATAAATCAAAAAGTCGCAAAAAGTATTTTTCCAGATTTTTCTTAGTTAAGATAGTATTTTCTAGACATTTAATTAGTTTTAATTAGTTTTAAATTCATAATAAATAGAGAAAAAAATCAAAAAAATGTAATTTCGGTTTTTAAAATTATTTTTAGTTAATTTAGATTTTTGAAAAATAGTTTTGCAATTTTCTTATAAGTTTTCATAATTTTTAGCATTTTAAATCTATTTTAAAAGTTCAAAGTTAGTTTTTAATTCAAATAAAATCAAGAAAAACCAAAAAAATTAGTTTTAAATTTCAAATAATTTTCAAATCATATTTTTAGCTGTAGAAAAGTATTAGTTCACTTTTGGGTGTTTAATTAGATTAGTTTGCATTTTAATATACGTTTTAATAATTACGTTATTTGCGTTTTTAGTTATAATTTGCATTTTTAGTTATAATTACTTGTTTGCATCATAGATTCAGTAGTTTAATTGCCTTTTATTATAATTGCTTGTCCGGTAGTTTAGAAATCATCAAAAATCCCTTTTTATCCATTCAAATCCTGAATAACGCGACGCGAGTTTATAACTCCATTCATCCCTCGCTAGGAACGATCCGGGGATTCAAATCTAATATATTTGAGTCTCCCAATACTACAAATACTACAATTGATCTCTTTCCTAAGAATCAATCATCCACCCCGGTGACAACGAAGGACACTGATACATCACAGTCAGTGCCCTTGGTCCCAGCTACTACTCCCCAAGATCCAGAGGGAAACAAACAATCCGCTGGTAGGGGAGCGCCTTCCACACTGCCTAAGATGGACATTCGCCAATCACAACTTTTGTCTGAGGGCCAAACGAATGATCCCAAAGACTCAGGGGGAAACACACAACCCATCGATAGGGATCTCACCGCCATTGCTTCTAGGGATAGCAGGAATAACCCACCGATGCTTGAAGGAGCAGGGGACAAAGACTCGAGAGGACAAATACCACCACGATATGGAACCCATCACCACCACCGGCACATTAATTCTTTGAGGTTACCGATATATTATTCTCGATGAAGAGCTTGTCGACAAGTGAGGAAGAAATACTTTCAGCAGGAGAAGAAATGGACGTTGATGTTCAAACTCAAGAACAAGAGCATCAACCTGATCCACAAGAGACTGAAGAGTCACCTGCTCAACCTGATGAAAATGACTCTGGTTCCTCTACTTCATCCTGTCCTGAGGAATTTAAAAAGTTTGACAGAATTCTTCTTCTCACTGAAAGACAACTGGTTATGTGGATTACAAAGGCATCAAGGAAGTTATATTCTGGTGTTACTGATACTCTATGGGATCAACATGTTGAAGCGGTACCGCTAGCTATGCCGATCTAAAAGTCAAGTGATTCTTCGCCCATACAAATCTTGATGAGCATGTGGATTTCATGTATGATAATTTAGAAAGGCTGGATGACAACCTGAAGAAATTTCTCAACAACCTTCAGGAGTCTCACACCAAGCTGGATGAAATCAAGGATTCTGTGAAAGAAGACCCATCACTTAACTTCAAAGTGCTGGAGGCTACTGAAGCTTACATGAAGAATTCCTCTAGCCTCGCTGAATTGATCAACATGCTTCAATCTGCAAATGTTCAGGGTCTTCAATCCTCCATTTAGTCTCTTCAAACAACACTGGGTTCTTTGGATGCTCAAGTTACAAATCTGGCTAAGGCATCATCTTCTATGGCCTGGAATTATCTCAGGCCAATCTTGTTGACAAGGTCACCAGTCTTCAACAAGATACAACTGACATCAAGGCCATGGTCACGGAGATATACCAAGCCTTCAAAGGTCAAGCAACTCCAACTCCCTCAGTATCTCAAGCAACTCTTGCTCTCACTGATGTTACATCAACAGTTGAGGGGGAGAGAGCCACTGAAGAGACTCCCTCTCACACTGAGGGGAGCCAACTCAACCAGTATCAGCAACTCCTATCTCATCAGTCCCACCATCAACAACAACAACAATGACAATGACATTAACAACACCACCAATCATCACAACAACACCTCCATTGGTAGCATCTTCTTCATCAAGCCAGGATAAAGGAAAAGCCATAATGAAAACACCAGAGCCTGAGAAGATTCCCTATGTCATCGGCAACACCAAGTATCTGCTCACTCCAGCACAACTTGCTAACTACCTTGAAAAGGAAGATAAAAGAAAGAAACGGGCTGAGGAAGAAAAGAAAAGCATAGAAGCCCTGGTTCAGGTAGTATCCGAGGAAGCTGAAAACATTGGAACCGATCTGAAAAGCTTGAAAAGGGACAGACTGGACAAAAGTTCAAAGATGCTTAGGCTGCTCAAATGGCTGCCATGAGGAAGAAGCTGGATGAAAAGAACAGGAAGGCTACTGCTATCAGGAAGGAAAGGATTGACCACTATAATTGGTCAATGACAAGCAGAAGGCTACATGAAAAGATCACTGATGTGAGAATCATCCCAAGTCCAAACCATCGGCAATGAATGTCTCTGGGGGATGATAAAAGGCACTTTGAGGTTCATGATCCCATGAAGTTCACCGACTTTGGGATCACCGAACTTGATGAGCTTGGTCCCATCATATCAAAGAAGCGAATGCGATGGTCAAGGAGGCGATGAAATCCCTAAGAAAGCGGTATGAAAGGCGAGGAAGCACCAAGACAACTTGGGATTGACCGACTTTAATCGCACCTCAAGGATCTCAACCTCAATCATCCCAAGGCAAAAGAAAGAGGGTTGAATCTGAGCCTGAATTTAAAGTACCTGGCCTGGACTGCAACAGGGAGCTACCAGAAGGTGTGAAGTTTATGAACTGTCTTTTGATGAGTGTCTAAATACTCATCATTTTATCTCGTCTAGGCGCAAAAACATCCGAAAACACTCGAAATGCTTCAAAATGATAAAATATCACAAACAAGTGTTTTATATGTTTTAAATGCAAAACATCAAAATCGATGAAAAGCGTATCAAGTTTGCATAATTGGCGCTTTAGTCCCCAAGTTACAAAAGTTGTCAAAATTAGTCCCTGGTAATTCAAAAACTTGTAAAATGTCATTTAAGGTCCATGAGATTCAAAAGTTGTCAAAACAAACCCTTTAAAGTTCAAAAATCACAAATTACAACTTTAGTCCCTCAACTTTACAAAAATGTCAAAAATAGTCCCTGGGTGTTCAAAAATAGAAATTATTCAAACATCACCCTTGTATTATTAATAAATGGCATAATTGGTCCTTTATGATAAGTTTAGAGAAAAATTACAAGATTGGTCCCTGGAGTTTGAAAATTGACATAAAAGGCCCTTGGATTTACAAAAATGGAAAATAATCAATATTGGTCCTTGTACTATTTACATATGGCAGGAATGGCCCTTGTATGAGCTTTGGAAATATTATAGGTTCAGTCCTTGAAGAATTGGCAAATTACAATTTCGGTCCTTGTTATTAACACTAAACCAAACGGACCCTATATATTATCTAAAACCAACTCAGGCCCAAATCCAATCCAATAACTTAACCCGGCCCAATTTTTAAATTTGAAAAAACCGCGCACTGTACACTGTCTCTTCCACAGCTGTTTGAGCCAAAACCAGTGGTTTTAACCACTTGATTTTCACTCCACCTCACCCCAAAACACCTTTCCACCTCCACCTCCACTCTACATACAACCAAACCCCATTAATGCAATAAACACCGTCAGAGGAAATTTGGCGCCAAAATTGACAAATGGCAAAATGGTGATCCGGTTTAATCCAATTGCTAGAAAGTGGTGGGATTTGCTCAAGAGTGTCGACGAGTTGGAAAAGCTCAATAAATAGAAGGATGGTGCAATATAATTATCAATCTAGTGTAATTTATTTTAAGCTTATGTCGTTTTAAGTTTTCAAGTCTTCCGATGTAAATTTAAACTTTCAAGCATTTTGTAATCATATTCGGTGTGTTTTAAACCATTTTCGATTATCAATTCCAAGTCTTAATCTGGTTTGGTTTATGTCAATTTCCATAGTTAAAATCTCATAATATGCAAAAGTGGTTAATGGTTGTTGTTACTCTTGCTTAAGCTCATATAAGCTTTTGATAAAGCTTATAAGCTATTAGAAACAATCCAAAATCAGTTTAGAGCCTAAATTCAAAAAATCACAAAATACTAAAAATAGCTTGAAATTCAAAATCAATGGAGAAGGTACAAGGGGTCAAGCATGGTGGTAACTTGGATTGATTATGGTCTAGAGCTTAGTGGTAAGCATATAGGAGTGATTCTCAGTTCTTGGTTCCTTGTCCTGTGCATCAGTTCAATTTGTAAGCAAATTCCTTGAAATTTGCATTTCTTAATATAAGTTCTTTAATCTTGTTAATTTTAACTTTAATCTGTTTAAAAATAGTTAATATAAGATAATAAACAGATTTCTCGGTTTAAAACTAGTTTTGGTAATTAATTTTCAAACAGTTATATAAAGGGTGTTTGGTTTTGTTTGTTCTCTTGAACTAGAGGTTGTTTAAACCTGTGTTTTGTTTATTGCATGTTACATTAGCTCTAAATAACTTAGTTCAAGATTAAAACCGGTGGTCACTTGTGGTAAAGTCAAAATTCCTTTTGATCTCCTCTTATTATCTATCTGTTTGATTTCATTGTTTTATGATCATGATTCCATGTTCATAAGTTGTTACCATTGATTAAATCAGTTTTCTTTCACCTTAATACATCTTAATTAGTTCATAGAATCAGTTATAATCTCATAAAAGTCAATCTTTCAGTTTAATCAAAAAGTCAAAATGATGCCCTGTGCACAGTGAGTAGGTCCAATTTGATAAGCTCACAAATAGCTTATTAGTTGGCTTCATCCTGTGATTTTTAATTCTTTGGACAGCTAACCGGGTCATCTTTAAGTTTCAAGCTTAAAATTTCAATTTTCAGCTTATTTGCTAAGCCTGCTAGTGCTTACTAGTTTGTCCAAAATCAATCATCATACACTGAGTCATACTCAGTGTTTTTCTAGTTTTTTCAACAGCTTCTCACAATCTCATTTTAGCTTATTTGGGTCTCATCTTTGGTTTATAGGTAACCAACCAGGTCTAGTATAAGACCCAACTTTTGGTTTTGAAGCTCAGCTTATTGAGTAGCTTATTCTTGGTCTTAAACCTAGTAGCTGGAAACTGTTTTTGTACTTGAGATTAAATCATCATTTCAGTGTAATCAGTACTTAAAAGGTTTATGATAGTTGTATTTAGTTGCTTTTGAGTATTTATAGCTTATTACAGGTTCTGTGATAGATTGGTACTTATCTGTGGCTTTTTGGCTTATTTGGAGTGCTTATTTATAAGCGATTACCTCATGATTGCATTTTCCTCCACATAAGCATATGTTTTATATTTTTCATAGATTAAGAATAATATTTTAGTATTTTCCTGAATTTTCAGATTTTTCCATCACTGTTTAGTATTTTTCTTTATTTAAAATAGTTTTAAGTCCTTTTAAATAGCTTTTAATACAAATAAATCGAAAAAGCTTAAAAAATATGTTTTCAATTTTCCTAGATTAAGATAAATATAAAAGTCATAAAAGTATTTTTCCATAATTTTCTTGGTTTAAATAGTATTTTTAGCATTTTAATTAGTTTTAAATAGTATTAAATTAATAATAAATTCATAAAAGTCTAAAAATATATTTTCAGTTTTAAAATAAGTTTTATCATATTTTAGATTTTTCTAAGTTTTAATTTCATTTTCTAAGTTAATTTTGTATTTTCTTATATTTTAGTGCATTTTAAATACTTAATAAATAGTTTTAATTAATAATAATTGAATAAATAGTTTTAAAAATAATTTTCTTTTTCTAATAATTTTCTTTTATTATTAGGATTGTAAAAATATCATTTTCATATTTGTAGGCCTTTTATTTCTTAAAACTCACGTTTTATTTTGTACGTTTACGTAATTTTATTTAAACGTACGTTTTAGGTTTTAAACGTTCATCATTGTAAAAATAGTGATAGCGTTTATTTAATATATTTTATCTTTTATTTGTTTTAATTTGCATTTAAGTCGCTGTAATTTGTAGATCTTTTCTTTAGGTAATTATTCATCAAAACCATCGATCACTATCCTTAGTGATTATTCTATCATCGATCAAGTGTTTATACACCAATTCATCCTCCGTGGGACTTAACGACCGTGAATCCCTATATTCCTTTGATCTTAATTGCATTTGGTGTGTGAAATTTGTTTTGAGTTTCTTACGGTTGGTCATTCACAAGTGGCTAGCTTGCGTGAGATAACTTGACGGTTTTGCACCAATCATCTTTGCATAGAAGAGCCTGAAAGAGGACTCTTCTTTATTGATGTCTATGGAAACCCAACATTCCAAAGGTGGAGTGATATTGATCTTGCAGGGGTGGGTACAATGGCAAGCTACCTACCAGTGGCCTCTCAAATCCAAACTCCAGAAAATATCAGGTTCTGCATTGACCTGAATGCAAAGATAAGAGAGAACCCTGGCAAAGAAACACTCCTCAAGAAGAAACCAAAACTAGAAGTACTGGGAATCCATCTTGATTGACATCTTATGCTGTATCATCTATCTTTTGTACTAGTGATAGAAAATATGTAATTTGATCAATAAACGATGTATGTTTTGTTAAAATATCCAGTGTTCCTTATTATGTTCATTAGCACATTCAGTGTAAGAAGAAGCCATTTGCTCACTTACACTGATCAAACACTTAGGCTATTTGTATATCCAAATACGGGGAGACTGTTGGGTTCAGTAAATACCCAAACCCCTTAAGTCTAGGATTTGAATAGAAAATATCCTAAGTGTTTAATCCTTTAAACATTAACAAGTCACCGGCGCATAGTCTCTCGGTGAGTCATCTTCGAGATAGTCGAAGAGACAAAGATGAAGTCTCTCCACTCGAAGGCGGAACTTAAGGGGTGAAGACTGAGTCAAGAAGAAGATGGTGGGTTCAGTGAGTGATGACAATAACTCACTGAATCCCGAAACTCCTCACCAACTACTAACACTGAAGATAAACTAAAGACTGAAGACTGAAGGCTATAAAGACTGAAGAATGAGCAGGACAAGGCGAAATAATTTTGAACAGATAAGACGAAGTCCTTATCAACCAAATTCAACTTTCCCTGAATGCTAACTATCAGGCTCAGTGTCATCACTGACATAAAGAAAACAACCTTGTCACTTACCCAATATAGCCAATGTAAATAGAGACAAAATACATCAGTATTTTGTCTTATGTAACTTGTCAGTTTGTCATCTAGGAAAGAGTTAAAAACCATACTAGTATAAATAGCATAAGAGTTGGAGTGGAAGATTTTAAGCTTGTGGATTAATTATAAAACACACACACAAGCCATCTTCCACTCCTCCAAATACAACTCTGTCTCTGAGATAGCTCAGTGGTTCCTTTGTAGTTGTGCTCAGACTTAGCCTGAGCTTAGTGAGGATATACCATACTTGTCGTTTCAATCCCAAGTACTATTCTGCAAGTACTTGGGTAATGTATTCTTTTTTATTTGTTTCTAATAAAGAATATTAAGTTGAAAAATTATTTAGTGTGTTTCTTACTTGCATAGTTTCAGTCATAGTTCACAATCTGTTTGTTTATTACTTTTTAACTGTTTTATACGATTGTGAAACTAGAACAACAAGTCTTCATGTGTATTTTGAAAATCTATAAAACAAGGGTTAGAAAACAAGTATATGGTGATTTTTTTCCTGCAAATGAGATTCTCATTAGTTTAAAAATGTGCTTCTGTTAGACGGTTCTGGCAGATCCTTCCTTTGTGGGATCCGTCTAGGCTAAAATATGGGAACCGTGTACCTGTAATCTATTGGCAGCAATGTAGATGTAAAAAGGGATGTAAACATCCAAATGAGTTATGTATTGTTGCACCAAACATATTCTCATAACTATATACAACATGTGTTTCATTCAATAAAACAAGAGAAATGATATACAAATCTCTAAAACTAAGAAAATGATACAAACATGTAGTATATTTCCTAACAATTCTAAGTTGCGCCTAAGACTAGAGGAAAGCATCACTTGTGCTTATATTCCTATGTTCTAGGGACGATTAGATTTGTTGACCTCATCAAAACGTTTGAGAAGGTGATAGAACATGAAACGTAATTCGTCACGTACTTCATGGACTAGTCCTTCGACATGTTGAAAATGAAAGCAATCATTGTCATGGCTAGGGAATGGTGGTGGTAGGAATGGAGTGGTTTGAGGTGGAAGATTTGATGAAGAAGGTGGAGGTTCCACAAAAGATTGAGGGATTTGTAGAGGCACGTTTGATGAGGTTGGAGGTGGTTCAACTAAGGGTGAAGGTGGTATGGTCTGGTTGATGATTTTGGCGATTCCTCATAATCCAAAATGGACCATTTAAGGGTGATGGAGAGTAGGTTACGGGTGCTATTATGGTTTCAATACCAAAGTTTTGGTGAGAAGGTTGTTGTGGCACCATTTTCTCAATTGAGAAAAATGTTGGCAATGGTGGTGGATGAGATGGCCTAGGTGGTAAGTCCTCTAAGTTGTAAAGGTGTGGAGATGAGAGTGGAGCGGTGAAAGAGATAACTCTAGGTACTAGAGGTGATGGTTTAGTGGAGGTATGGATGTTTGGCCTAGGAGGTATGGTAGTGTTTGGCAAGGGTTGTCCTGTGGGAACAATCCTTTTGGGAGTTGGTTTGATTGGTAGAGTTTGTTGTGAGGGAGTTCTAATGTTTGAGGCTTTGACGGGTGATGATTCGGTTGAGGAGATTTCATGAACAACCCGAGAAATTTTCTTGGGAGGTCCTTTAGTTGATGAGTTAACATTAGGGGATTTCCTCATGGTGAAATGGTAGAAAGGGAAGGTGTAAAAGGAAGACTTTTGCTACTTGAGAATGAGTGTGTGAATGGTGATTTGGAAGTCTTAACACAAGTGGTTTATAAAGAAGGAGATTTAGCAAGTGAATTAAGGCTTAAGCCACTAAGATCCTTCAAATTGCAATGATTAGCATGCACAAGAATCAACTACAGAGTTGTACTGATCTAGGAAGTCATTTAAGAAAATGTGGAGTGTTGAGATTAACAAAAAGGGTTTGAAATGATTATATCAAGTAGGATTTGTTAGTCTGTGCAGACGATTCCAATGGATCCCTCACTTGAGAGATCCGACTAGGCTAAATCCAAGGATCCGGCTCTCAGGAACCAAGAAAAGGATTGATGAGGTTCTAGTAAGGTCTAGTACCTATGTATATTGAGTGTTTTTAGTCTCGTCAGGTGTCTTAAATGATATGAGACTTAAATGATCATGTGTAATGAGTGAGGGTAGCTAATGATGTCCTTTATGGAAATAAATGGAGTTCTTATGAACACCAATGGGTGATCAAGGATGACACTAAGAATTTTGAGGGTGTTAAGTGGAGTCAAATGATCCTAGAGATCAGATGACGATCTAAGGAAAATCTAGAAAATTCCTTTAAAATTACAATAAATGAAAAACTAGTTTTAGACCATTTTAAGATCAAGATGACTAAAATCAATTTACTAAAATTGAGATAAATATCAAACTCTGTGTTTTTAGGATAAGAGGGACAATGTGTGAACATTGGAGCCAAAAGATGGTGAGTTTTAAGGTAATGACAAATCAAAAAGTACTTTTGTATGTGATCCTAAGTCATTCATGAGTGAGTGTGAGATCAACTGAGCCTAAGGATAGTTAAAGTGATCCTAATGAGACATGTTAAACTAGTTCTATAAGGTCTGGAAGGTTGAGTTGATGTAATAAAAGAAAAACATTTCTTCTGTTTGCCCGAATCCCACGGATCCTTCATTTGAGGGATCCAGCTAGTTATAAACTAGGGATCCGGCATCTGGACAGATTACTTAACAGTGAGTATGCAACAATTAGCTTTATGTGTCGAATTCTGAAACTGATGATTTCTACTGGAAACATACATGTATACAAGTAAAAACACAGAAGGCATAACATATAGAAACAACCTATGGGTGAGCAAACTAGATAAAGATCATATATCAAAATGAAAACAACAAAGTAAGTCTTGCACAAAGTTACGAGCATACATTGTTTTGACATTCATAAAACCTCTAAATAACCATAAAGAAAGTCATGGAGCACAATGTTTCTTTTGTCAATCTCTTCACTTTTTCTTATTTCCCGAGTTCATGAGGAAATGAGTTAGACACTTGAACATCCCTTTTGTTTGCTTGAATTCTTCAAATTCATTTGAAAGAGTGGGAATTTGTTCATAGTAAGTCATGGGGTCGATTTGATAATTAGAAACAGGGTCGACTTCAACATCTTCTTCTTCATCTTCATCCGAAGAGTCCGAGAGAGCACGAGGCCTTTTCGCATTGATCATGAATCGTTTGGAGGGTTGTTTGGTAAGAGGTACCACAACATGGTTAGCAAGAAAATGATCATCGGTAATAGGAGTAGGTTGCATTGTACTAACATACTCACGGAGTCGTGTTAGGAGCATACCATAGGGGAGAACCATTTTGTCGGTTTTGAACACACCTACCATTCTTTTGACAATGTAATAGGCGAGATTGAAGGGTTTTTGGTGGATGAGACAATAGATCATTTGGACAAGACACGCATTGGGATGGTCTTTGTTTCCAACCAAGGAAATGACATTTTCTCTAAGGATTTCTTCCAACTTTTTGTAAATGGGAAACATCTCAAAGAGTTCCATTTGATAGGGATCACGATGGATGAGTTCTTTGTTGCGGTTATAACGAGATTGGTCGACTCTCTTTTTTAAAGATGGTGTCTCGAACAACTATGGGGTCGTCAAGTGGAGTGTGATAAGTAGGATTAGAGTCTAGTGCGAAGGATTGAGTAGCAATTGACCAATATTTGGAAAACATACAAATTCCTTCACATGGTATGCGAAGGATTTGTGAGAATGTGTTGAGGGGTAAGGTGATACTTTGGTTGTTGTAATGAAGGTGATTAAAATACTTTAATCATTGTTTCGGATAATCCTAACACTCTTGTAAAATTCGAAGATGAAGACCGGACAAATTTTTTCATCAATTTCTAGGAGACAATCAAAGTTGATTGCGGAAAAGATTTGGGGAATGTCGGTATTTTCAAGGAAACATTCCTTAACTACACAACCTTCGTGAATAAGTCATTTTTGGAGCATTTTGTAGGTTTTGCAATCACTTTTTGATAGCCCTTCTTTGCGATAGTATATAGGAAGGTAGTGAACGGTGTCATGATGATCTTGTTGGGTAGCTTTAGGCATGTTTGATCCTAGAGAAAAAATATTCCAATTAGGTAAAAATTTTCAAGATGGGTTTATGAGTTTATTTTGTATTAACAATGTCGTTTTGAAAATCCTTGATTACGTAGAACAATTTTGCAAAACAAGTTCCCAATTGGTGATATGAAAAATTGAGACCAATTAAAAGTTTTAAAAACATAAACCCTAGGATGGAGATGATGATGAATAGTCAATATGAATGTAATTACTTATAATGATGTTTAGGATTGAGATGCTTGAGAGTATGGAGCCCTAGGATGATTGGAACTGAGATTAGGTCGTTCTATGCTTTTAGGAAGAGGGAAAATGGATTGTTTTGGGTTTTTGAAAACGAGTTACCTGTTGTTTGTTTACACGGTTCCCCCGGATCCCTTGTTAGAGGGATCCGGCAAGTACAACTCGTGGGATCCCGCTCTGCAGACAAATGTTGGAGTGTTTTGGATTATTCTTTCTATTGTAACAAGTTATACAATAACTTATTTTTTGAAAAGAACTTGTAGAATGAGATTTTGATTATATTCCTATTTGAAGAGACGTTTGGCTAAGATGTTTTGAAAGAAAGGAAAATTATTTATCGAATGATGGTGGATCAAGACTTTAACTATCAATAATTTATTTTTGTGATGACGAAGCAGGTTTGACAAACTCACAAGTTTGTAAGAGAATCAAAGAATACTATTCCCGATGATGTGTTAGGATGGAAAGTAGTGAAGAGATACTTTTTAGAAACTTGCGACTTTGATGTTAAATGCCTAATTCATGTACACATATTATTACTACATGTATACAATAATTAGTTGTAGGTAAGAGAACATACCTTTGCTCTATTCTCTTTTTGTGGTTTGTAGAAACCATAGACCCGAAATGCTTCATGAGCATTTAAAGTAATCCTCTGTACTTTGTGAAAGTAGGTTGTGACTATTCTTTGGTTCTTCCTTGGATGTTGACTTCATTTTTCTTTGGAAAGAACAAAGTCTTTGGAAGAATCCTAGCATGAAGACTTCTTAAAGAGAAAGTGTTAGAATGACCTATCACTGTCCAACATTTTGTTAAAATTAAAAAATATTTCTAAAACATGAACTTTTGTTTTAAGAAATTTTCTTTTTTTGTAATTTTCAAACATACACGGATCGTATCAAGTTTTTAAAGTACAATATACTCTAAGAAACTTGGTAACGAAGCTTTGATGCCAATTGTGGAAAACTAGAAGGGGGGGGGGGGTTGAATAGTTTTACCGATTAAAACTTCTTTTTAAAATATTTAGATCAACTTATGTCAATATATTTGGTATGTGTGTTGGATATTGATAGATAAGCATATAAGTAAGTAATGCCAAGATAAAGAGTAAATGAATACAAAACCACGACACGAGTATTTATAGTGGTTCGGCTACAAGGACACCTTCCTTGCCCTACTCCACTCCCCGAGTACCCCACTCGAGAGTTTGTAAGCACTACACAACACAAGCTCCTTAATGTGACGGAGAAGCCTTCACAACGTCGCCTACTCTTTATCCAGTACAAGGCTAGACACCGAGTTCTTCCACGAGGTAGAACCAAACCTATCACAACATCGCCTACACTTTATCCGGTACAAGGCTAGATACCGAGTTCCATTACAAAGGAGGAACTACTACCCAACACTACACCACAACACAACTACCCCAAAGGAGACACACTCCTTGTTACAACACTAGAAGGATATCATCATCCTTTAACCCAAACTATCTAACTTGTACATCGATGCACCATATCGAATTTACACAATTGGCACCTTTCACTAATGCCTTCAACACTACCCTTCGGCACCTTTCACTAATGCCTTTAACACAACACTTCTATGGAGGGAGGAAATAACTATCAACAAGATGCACTTCATTGGTCTTGATGATGACGAAGTTTAGCAACTCATGACTTGAGGTTGCAAGTCTTCAAGAGGTGGTGATCTCGTCTTTAAGAGGAACCTAGAGAATCACACAAACATAAAACTACATAGAATGATCCTTTGGATCAGTGGTTAGAGATGTTAGAATAATGGGAAAAATTATATCTAAGAGTGGTAGTTAGCAAGGGAGAAATGGCTCACTATTTATAGACAAAACATGTCTACTATCCTACGGTTCCCACGGATCCCTCCCCAAAGGGATCTGGCTAGTGCAAAACCTGGGATCCGGCTACTGGGTCAGTTTAGTCTAGATTTCGGGTTGCAGACCGGTTTATGGGTTATGGGTTATGGACCATGGGTTATGGGTATTGGATTATGAATACCCAACAAGATGCAATGTACCTAGTCATTGGGTTATGGATCTTGGGTCATGGAATTTGGGTCATGGATCATGGATAATATCTAATATGACTTCATGCATGATGTCATGCAATGGGTCATGGGTTATGGATCATGCTCCATGGGTTATGGACTTTGGTTTTTACCCAACAACATTCATTGTACCTAGTCAATGGATCATGTGTCATGGGTTGTGGACTTTGGTTTTTACTCATTACTTACCCATTACAACATAAACAAAGTACATATACATTTCTATAAAATGTAAACACTAGTTGTTATACATATGCATTTCTATAAGATATAAACAATATTAATTGTTAGTGTTTTATAAAAATGTCTTTGGTTTTATATAGTTTATTTACTAAACATATTTTGATATAGTTTTAATATGTTTAGTAAAAGTGTGTTAGTAAACTATTGGCTCAAACCTTTTACGTATTTTATTTGTTTTGTTAAAATGATTTTACGTTTGTTATCGACAAAACATTAGAAGATCGTAAAATATAAATAAATATTTTTATGGCTTATTTGTATTAACAAACACCACCCCCGGTGACAATGAAGGATACTGATAAATCACAGTCAGTGCCCTTGGTCCCAACTACTACTCCCCAAGATCCAGAAGGAAACAAACAACCCGCTGGTAGGGGAGCACCTTCCACAAAGCCTGATGAGGACATTCGCAAATCACAACTTTTGTCCGAGGGCACACAAACTGATCCCAAAGACTCAGGGGGAAACAAACAACCCACTGCTAGGGATCTCACTTCCACTGTCCCTAAGGATGGCACTGGGAAAATCCCACCAGTGCTTGAAGGGGCAACGAGGGACAAAGACTCAGAGGGATCAATACCCCTTACTGATATGGAACTCACAACCAATCCTGACCCTAGAGAGGACAACAGGAAACACCCATCAGTGTCTGAAAGGTCCTTGGGGGACAAAGACTCAGAGGGACAAAAACCACCCGCTGATACGAAACCCATAACCTCCACTGGCTTTCTCACTGTTGTAGATGTTCAGAAGTTTCGTATGTCCGATGATGAACTAGAAATTAAAAGTGAGTAGGAAGAACTTGCTGTTGGTGATGATGTGGACGCTAATTTTCAACCCATTGAAGAAGAACATCAGCCTTATCCAAAAGAGACTAAAGAGTCACCTTTCCAACCTGACAATGACTCTTTTGACTCTGCAGCATCCTCATGCCCTGAATATCTGAAGAAATATGACAAGATTCTTCCTCTCACTGAGAGACAATTGGTTAAATTTCTGAAGAAGGCTACTCAGAAGTTGTATGATGGTGTCACTGATGAGTTGTGGGATCAGCATGTGGAGGTTGCTGCAAGTTATGCTGATCTTAAAGCTGCTGTCATTGAGAACTTTGAAGATAATGGTGAACACATGGAAAACATGTACCATTCTCTCCACACCCTGGATGAGCATCTGAAAATGTTCCTCAAAGATTTTCAGGATGCTCACACCAAACTTAACCAAATCAAAGAAGCAGTAAAAAAAGACCTTGTCCTGAACAAAAAGGTGCTTGAGGCTACCGAAACTTATGTGAAGAACTCCTCAAGCCTCACTGAACTCATCACAATGCTCCACAACTCCAATTTTCAGGGTCTAAAGTCATCAGTAGAGGCAATCCAGTTCTCTCTTAGTTCGTTGGACAAAAATGTGGTTGAACTGGCTAAGTCTTCATCTTCTATGGCCTGAAATCTTGGGCCTAGAATGACTGCACTGGAGACCTCTCAGGCCAATCTATGGCCTGGAATCTTGTGATTGTGTTGAGATCTTGGAGATCTCTTGTAGTTTGTGTGATAGTGTGTTGATCAAGTGGATCAAGTCTAGATCATGTGGATCTAGTAGGTTGTGTGATTAACAAGGATCATATAGATCGTGAGTGAGATTGGTACTAGCTAGATTAGTACTCGACATTTAGCTTAGTGTCAGAAATTGTGATAAGAGACGTTGTATGGTTTTCTCCGCCTGAAGAGAGTTTGTTGACATAGTGCTTAGAACTTTCAAGTTGGGTACTCGGGGAGTGGAGTAGGGCGAAGAAGAGCTTCGTTACCGAACCACTATAAATCTCTTTGTCTCGGTTTGATCTTTCCATCTCTTACTCTTTACATTCATTACTTATTTTCAATAGTTGTAGTGTGTTTATTGTAGTATTGTTAAGTAGGATTTCACAAAGGATTGAATCAAAGTTTCTCGCCACTAAACTTTTATAACTAAATTAAAAAGCGGTGAAACTATTCAAACCCCCTTCTAGTTTCCCACAAATATGGTATGTTGTGTAACATTGTTGTACCTTACTATAGCAATATACCCTCGCAACGCTTGTATAGCTGCGAGGGGATGCTAGACGTATGTATGGGTATAAATACCTCCTTACCTCATGGGTAATGAAGGGTGTGTTATCCAAATGTCTTACGAGACTTTCTTATTTTCTCTCTAGAATAAAGTGTCCACACCCACTTTATATCTTAAAGATTAATAGTAGATGTGATATTGGGAACAACAGTTACTAAAATTGATTTAACTTGTGCTTTTCAATTAATTGACATTATTTGGGACAACTATTATTTCATCCTCATTCATTTCCTATCAAGTGATAAGACAAACATATATGTTGGGAATTATATTTTGCAAAACAAATTTAAGTATGTTTAAGTCTGTTCAGTGTTAAGTCTGGTAGCTTTAGTAGTTAAGTCTGGTAGACCAGACTTAAGTCTGTTGGTAGTTAAGTCTGCCAATACTAAGATGTTAAGTCTGGCAGAACAAATAGTCGTGAGTTAAGTCTGTTTATGTCTAGAACATAATAGTTTGTTAGAGTTATATTAGGAATAGATATGTACGAGTAAAGATATCTTAGGAGAAGATATATTTACCCTTCTACAAGTTTGTTAGTCGATTAGGGTTTTCTTGGTGTATAAAAGGATTCCTAAGGTGTTAGGTTAATGTACGAGTTGTAAGCATTAGCCTTTGAGCAAATTAATAGAAAATAAAAAGTTAGTAATTCTTGTGTTCTTCATACTTGTGTGTTAAGATTCCGCATTAACACATTAAGCTTTTGCAAAGAGTTTTTCATATAGTAAATTGGATTTATTCAAGTTTACTATTAGTCATTCAAGGCTACTTGGATCCATAAAATTTTGGACCTACAAGTGGTATCAGAGCCTGTTGAAGGACTCTGAATTGAAGAAACAAAACACACCAAGAACACTCATCTCATCTCACTTAAAAACCCTTAAGAATGTCTCTTCATGATAACTTCTTAAATCATCATAGCGATGAAGAGGTCTCTGAGCAGGAAACTAAAGCATCAGAAGCAGGATCTAAGAAACAACAACAGAAACAGCAACAACAACAACTTCCTGCAACAACAACTATCTCCAACCTCAAACTTCCTATTCTGAAAAAAGAAGAGTATGACATCTGGGCCATGGAGATGGAACATTATCTGGAATATGTAGATTATGAGGTCTGGAAAGTGATCCAGAATGGGAATTTAAAGAAGAGAATTTCCAAAGGTAAAGATGGCATAGTCTGGATCCTTCCACCAGTCACAACTGTAGAGATACTTGCTGAGGAGAAAGAAAGAAAGGCAAGAACTCTCCTAAAGATGGCCATACCAAAGGAACATCTCAGAAGGTTCCACAATTTAGAGGATGCTAAGGAGATATGGGAGGATATTAGGACAAGATTTTGAGGAAACGCCAACTCTAAGAAAATGCAAAAAGCTGTTTATAAACAACAGTTTGAGGCATTTATTATTAGCAGTTCTGAAGGCCTGAAGAAAGGCTATGACAGGTTCCAACACCTCCTATCACAGTTGGAAGCACATGAACCTGAAGTGTCTAATGAAGATGCAAATATGAAGTTTCTCAGATCATTGCCCAATGAATGGTCAAATCTAGCAATGATCATGAGAAATAAAGAAGATATTGACACCTTGTCAATAGATGACTTGTATAACAATCTCAGAGTTTATGAACAAGACATCAAAGGGAATTCAAAAGCTTCTTCAAGTGACAAAAATATTGCTTTCATCTCTCAAGGCAAGAACACAAAAACCAGAGTTATGTCTGGTAGTGGTTTTAGTTCTGGTAGCTATACAATTAGTACTGGTGTAAAGGAAAAGGATGGGGCTACTGGTTTTGCTAATAAGATCATCTACTCTATGTTTTCAAATCAATCTGAAAACATTCTAAATGAAGAATTGGATCAGATTAAAGATGAGGAGATGGATATCAACTGGCAGTGTGCTATGATTGCATTAAGGATGAGGAAATTCTTCAAGAAGACTGGTAGGCAAGTGCGTTTTGATGGAAAGTGACAAGGATTTAACACGTACACTTTTAAGGGGTCATTTAAGCCCTTAATCGCCCACTTTTATATCCGTTACTGCTTAATTTCGTTCCTTTTCACCTTTTAGGTCTCTTGGAAGCAAAATACTGGAATGATGCATATTTGAACGAAAAAGAGTGAAAACATGAAGAAAATGGCAAAGTCAAGATCGAAGCCACTCAAGTCTGCCGGCAAGGCGACGACGTCCCAACCAAAGGCGGCGACGTCCCTTTCTACGGATTTAATTAAAATACATCGGCGACTCGGTAGACTTTTGCTAAAATACACCGACGGCGTCGAGCTTTGAAGAGGAAGGCGTCACCAAGACCTTTCATCTCGGGCGACCCGGATCCGAATCGACGACGCCCTATCAAGCCCGACGACATCATAACTACAACGTGACGCCGCCCCAACGATAACTGGCCAAGGCGAAACCCTAATGACGGCGATCGACGGCGTCCACCTATAAGCGACACCGTCGCAAGTGTAAATCTATATATAGAATTCGATTTTTCAGTTTTTAAGGAGGTAGACTTGTCGAGTAAAAACCCTAAACGTTTTAGTCTGACTTGGAAAGTATCTTAGGTTCCCAAACCCTATTTTACACATCAAGATAAGTGTTTTATTCCATTAATTTCATTATGTCTTCCATTGAATGTGTGTATGCTTTCTTGTTTAAGATGTCCGGCTAAATTTCTTGTGTGTTTGCTTAGATCTATGAAACCTAGTTGTTAATTATTGATTGGTTGTCTCTTATCTTAATTGTAAATGGCTTAGGAGTGCACTAGGCTATCGTTGTGTTTAAATGCTTGAGTAATCTTTGTGAACATTAGTTTATGAAACACTTAGCGGATTTCGTAGTCTAAACATCCAAAGATAACCTTAAAGTTAGTTTATGAATCATCTAGAGGACTTCGTAGACAATAACCTAAAGGTATTCTCAAAGAGTTAGGGCATAAGCGTTCCCTACGACCTTAGAAAACACAACGCGTTAAGAATAAGGACGTGACAATTCAACCACCAATAAAAGATAACTAGGGAGTAATAGTATCTAGGTAAACACATTTTAATCATCATACGAGCACATATCAAAAAGACATAGACTACCCGTAGTGTTATATAATTAGAATAGTAGAAGTAATCGGTATAAGTACCACCCCCAAATCCATTGCCCCAAGATTTTACCCTTAGCTTTATAAAAAATATATAAAAGATAAAAAATAATCATCCTCAACCCCAACCTTAGCGTAGTACACTTCTTACTAGCATTCCTATTCCCCTAGAGAACGATATCAATACCCAAGGCTTACCCAATACTACACTACAACGATTAGGTTCACTGCCTAGGGTGTTGAAAAACTTGCTCGATGAAAAGGAAGTTCCTTTGACCCCGAACGCGCTTCGTACGCGCATCAAGTTTTTGGCGCCGTTGCCGGGGAATAGAATTGCTAGTTAGATTTTTATCTCGTGTAGGTTCCCTTGCTTGATTCCTATCAAGTGAGATTTTTTCTCATTTTTAGCTTCCTTGTAGTCTATCCTCCTTATTCATGACTTTGTTAATAACCCCATCACTTTTCATCATGGAAGGTGATAACCCGCCACCACATCACCCAATTCCCATCGACCCACCACCAAGTGATCCGCCAAGAGGCCGTACCTTGGTGAATACTCTAGTCTGAGCCACCAAGGCTATAGGAACACCATTGAGCTACCCGATCAAGCTCAAACTACGGCCCTGCGATCCGACACCATCCGGTTGGTGCAAAACGGATGTGCATTCCATGGACTTCATTCCGAAGATCCTAATCAGCATCTCAAGGACTTCTTTTAAATCGTTGATTCCATCGACCTTGATGCTACCACACGGGAGACCACGCGCGTCTCTTCCAATTATCTTTACGGGACCAAACTAGTAATTGGCTTGAGCGACTTCCCGCCGGATCCATCTCAAGTTGGGATGATCTTACCTCTCGTTTCCTTGCCCAATTTTTCCCACCGAGGAGAACTACTAAACTTGGGAATAAAATCTTGATGTTCCAACAATGTCAAGGTGAATCTCTCTACGAGGCATGGACTCGATTCAAGGACTTGCTCCATAAAGTCCCTCATCACGGCATTGATCTTTGGCTTCAAGTCCAAATATTTTATGATCATGTCAACTTCTCAACTAAGCAATCCATCGACCAAGCGGCCGGTGGCAAACTTAGTGATCTTACCGTGGAAGAATCGTGGGGTACAATAGAGGACCTTGCCCTATATGACAACGAAAGTTGGAATGACCCCCGTGAGTTGCCTAAAACCGTCAAGGCAATCTCCTTGCCTCCCATTGACTCACAAACTTCCAATCGTAGGATGCTCGAGCTTGAAGATCAAGTCAAATTCCTAATGAGCTCCTACGAGAATCCTAAGTCTTCACAACAAGTGAGCAAAATCACTCTACCTTGTGAGTTATGTAGTGGTCCTCACGACACTTGTGATTGCACAAGACTCCTCGAACAAGCTTTTACGGACTACACCTCCACACGTACCGACGGAGCGGGAGAGAAGTGGTACACTTTCAAGCCCGAGCAAAACAACTTAGGAAATTCCTACAACCCCTCATGGATAAATCACCCTAACCTTATGTGGAGCCAAAACTCAAACCCGCCCCAAAACTCATATAGTCCACCCAATAGGTCCAACCCTCCAAATACCAGGAATTTCACTAGTCTTGAGGCATTTGTGTCTAAGTTCATGTCATCTCAAGAAACTCGATTGACTAAGCTTGAAGCCGATTTCAAGCAACGATAAGGCGAGATGACAACCAAGCTTGACGCCCTCTTAAAAGCCTTCAATGACCGGGAAATTGGAGCACTCCCGAGTGACACTATAAAGAACCCAAAAGTAAATTCGATTTCACCGACTTCATGTTCTTGCTCACCATGGGAGAGTGCACATCCATGCCCTTCACACCCAAAGGTTCACTCGGTCAACGCCATCAACACGGGTTCCAAGCGATCCCTCATGAAATACCAAGGACCCAAACCAATAGTCTATCCAACTCGTGAGAAACCCATCAACCAAGTACCCAAACCTAATCTAGAAGAGGAGTACAAAGAACTCCACCAAGAAAAACCGGTTCTTGAAGTCTTGACTCACGCGCCTTATTATAATGCATTAAAAGAAAAATATAAGCAAGAACTAAAATTAGGAGAACGCGGGTCCGTATTTTTGCAAAATAAGTTACCTAAGAAGTTAGATGATCCCGGGCTATTCATTCTTCCGTGTAGACATGGAAATTCCAAATCTTTCGACACATTAGCCGATTTAGGATCAAGCATCAATCTTCTTACGTTGTCCTTCCATAGAAGCCTTAACCTAGGTAAGATAGAGCCAACGGAAACCATCTTAGGTCTAGCGGATGGTAGTATTGCATATCCGGTAGGGATAATTAAGGACATGGTAGTACACGTAGGTCAATTAACTCTTTTGGTGGATTTCCATGTGCTAGACATGAATAAAGACCCGACATGCCCATTGCTAGTAGGAAGAGGATTCTTAGCTACCGCTAGTGCCATAATTGATTGTAAGATGTCTAAGATAGTGGTAGGAGAAGGGAGTGCTAGGTCAATATACGATGTCAAGAAGCATATCTACTACAAAGAGGAAGAAATACCCTATGAGATCATGTTGGATAGGAAATCATCTAGATATGGACCTTGGGTTAATGGAAAATTTGTAGGTCCTCAACGACCTTTCTATCTAGAAGAGACCTTTGTAAGTAATTCAACTTTCCATGAGAAACAATTGGCTAGGGACATTGAAAGGACACCTTAGTGTTTAGGAAGATGACCGAGTTCCTAGGAGCCTTACCCGTTAATCTTAACATGAATAAGTGGAAAGTTGAGAGTGAGAAGCCTAAGCATTACTGGAATTGGGATAGACCACCTAGTGATGGAAATGGAGAATGGCACATTAGGATGACAATCTATGACCCCGATGGAGAAAAGTTTGAAAAGGCATACCGAACTAAGCGTACCAATAGGAAGTTAAATGATAAGTTTGATCCCTATGACATTCTTGAGGATAAACTTACTTACATAGGTACATAGGAGCACGACTTCGAGTCTAGCTACAAGACTCATAAATAAAGAAAAGTGCTTCGTGGGAGGCAACCCATGCTTAATTGTTTGCTTGTTTGTGTGTCATATATCTTTTTCATTGTTGTCTATTATCATGTTTGAATTTGTGAAAATGCTTTATTTTGTCTTTAACCTCGTCTTAATTATATATAAAGGTATTTTACAATAAGATAAGTGTACAGAAGATTACATACGTTTTTAAAAGAACGTGAACATGAGAATTACAACTATTGAAATTGATGTATATGTGTGTTTGTTAGAGTCAAATGCTTGTATCGAGTCATAATGGATGTTTTGCAGGAATTTTTCCAGATTTTAAAGGTGTAATTTTTCCGAATCTTTCCAGAAAACACATGCAGACCGGTTTACGTCGGGACAATCGGCGGTGTCAGATTAGAACACGACGACGTCAGTCAGCGAAACAACTTATAAAATTTTTCTCGTTTTCTGTGCTACTTATAAATTTTTGGAAATTCTCAAGTCTTAATTTTCCAGAAAATCTGCAAACATCCATTCCACAAGCATTATATCCTAGTTTAGTTGTGTCATATATAGTTTTACCACCGATTTTACGCGAAGGTTTCGTCTAATTTCTTAAAGTGTGCAGGTTATAATTGGAAAGAAGAAGAAATTCAACATTGGATGGAGCTTATCACGTACACATTCTTCTTGGGAAAGAATTTAACCACTACTTCACACGGATCCTACTGAGCTAATCAGGGGAGTACTAGTTTCTTTCTCTTTTAATTATCTTCCTTTATCATAACTTTGATACTTTCGGGGAACATTGGGGACAATGTTCAGTTTAAGTATAGGGAGGGAGAATAAAATGGGAACTTTGAAACTATGCTTATCCTTGAATATTTGTCTTGTCCTAGTTCATTTGTGTAATAAGTTATGAGAAATATTTGTTAGGGCAATTTTAGCACCAAATTTAAAATTTTTTATGACATGTACGAGCAAAAACTTTAGTCTTAATAAAGCGTCTCGTGGATATGAGTTATATGACTAGCACAAAAACCGTTTACCACTCAAATTCCACCCCAAAAATGTGAGGTTTGCCCTTAGATCTTTAGGAATAAAGCATTCACCTTTAATGCTTAGAGAGTGTAACATATTGGATTTCACAAACACATCAAACCATGGTTCTATGAGGCGTACCCCTTGAGGTTTTAGAGAGAGAAAGTTTAGAGGTTTAGGGAACTTAGAGAGAGAAAGAAAAATCTAATTATGAGCTCCAACCCTCTACCTTGGGAGGTAGAGGGTATTTATAGTATCTTACACAAAACGCCTCCTACGGGCTGTGGATCAGGCATACAGTGGGTAAAGACCCGTCCGTCCTCCACGGTGTTACTTAACTAAATACTAACTAACATTAAATAACTACGACTATGATTACATATACTTGAGGTGACCGACACTTTAACAACTGGATTTTATAAATCCTAACAATCTCCCCCTAAGGGAGGTCACCTCAAATTACACATAATACAAACAGATATTACATTAAGATTGTTTTGGATTCTTGTTTAAGTTCATTGCTCAGAGCTGTAGTCTTTGATTCTTCATGTTTTGCATGTTTGGATAATCCAAGTGGAGGTCTTTAAGCGATCCACATGATGATGAGTTTTGAGCCGACTTTGAGATCATCGACTTAGTAAATCTCGACTCTTCCTTTGTAGTGTTGACATTATGTGATGTTATGACATTGGACCGACATGCTCACATTACGGATCATGATTTATTCTCATCAGAGTAGCGGAAGCTTTAGTTGATTCATGATGTTTACAGCAACGTAGCAGAAGCATGGAGTGAGAATATCAGAGTCGTTGATGCATTTATCATGATTTCTTTAGAGATGAATGTGTTGTGTGAGCATGTGGCTATGTATTGACCTCTCAATTATGATCAGCTGCAGACGTTGGGTATACCTGCATACAACAGTTGGCAATAAAGCACACAAAAAGTATCTTTGATCACTTTCGTTGAATTGAGGTGCACGGCCCATGGTTCCACGTTGATCAGTACAAGTACTGCCTGTGATCAGGTATAATCCCAAAGAATCTCCTTGACAGGGTTTCGCAACTACTCTAGCCGTTCTCAAACCGGGCGTCTCAAAGAAGACAACACGGAGTGAGTGAACCGGTAATTGGGATTCGCAGTTGATGAAAGAGATTTGAAAACAATCGTGTCTTGCTCAATATAAAGTGTTTTGCAATACAACGAAGGTTTTAAGGAAAATCAATTATCAATCATAAACACCTTTATTTTGAAATATTAATACACGGTCAATGTGCTAGAAAAGGATTTTAAGCACAACGACCGGTTTTCAAAGGTATCCGTCAATCCATAACTCGAACCGTGATTGATTCATAATTTTGAATCGCCCTATTGTTTCATTCGGTTGTTACATGGTTGATATATTGGATAGATCTCACATGCCACCTACCAAGAGCTTGTTTGATGTTGGCTCTAGAAGGCTTTCCATCTTCATTGTGAATATGTTTGCATATCACTCGGATGTTCCGCAATACCACAAGGATAATGCGAGGACTCTTAAAATATATTATCTCTTTCCACATTGTGTGAAACAGAGAGTCTTCATTGACAGTGTCCTAATAAGATTTATTGATGATCTCGTGGCTCTAGACTCAATAGTGCACATTTGGTTCCTATGCCGGAGACTAGGGAGAGGGTCTCCTTCAATATCAACAATCTCTAAGAGAAAGTCGATAGATAATGTAGGTTCCCCGTGAGAATGAAACAAGTCCTTTTAAGAGGAACTTGAGTAGCTTGGGAAGTTGTAGTATAGTGCGTCACTGGGTCCATGACGTCTTGTCTTCAATACCGGTGTTACCTTAGTAGCCACTAGTAGCATATGTATTGAACCCGGTTTCTGCCTTATGGTTGAATTAATGGAGGGCTATTTATTTTCACCCTTTTCACATTCATTTCTTTTTCATTATTCAACTCCTTCAGTGCTTACCGAGACTTCATAACTAGAACCTTGTTGGGTTTATTCTAGTTCTAGCTCTATCTCAGTCCGCACTCTTCCCATTTCTCACTTTTCTCCTTTTATTTCATCATACCTAAGGACTTCTACACTATCTAGTGGATTGTCCCTGGGTAGATCCATCCGGCTCTGGCGGGATCGTGGGAACGAATACGTAACCTAACCATCCTTATATCTCCATACATAAAGTAAATTTGGTCGGTCTTTTTGGTATTGTTCTTCTGCCATTGGAACCAATTGAAAACCATTTGAAAATCAATCCCGGTACTTGTGATATATTATCAAAGCATTTTGTACCTGAATTGTTTTTGATATTTTAGAAAAAGCTCCCCCTCAACATGTGCATCGTATATTTGAAATCGTTTTGGCACATGGAGGCAAGAGGAAGAATTCACTTCTTTGATTAACATTTTCTAAAAATATCTACATCACTTTCCCGATCAAAATTAGTATTTTTCATACTTTGTTAAAGATATTTTTGGGAAGGATGTGGTTTTCAAAAAGTTGCTCCCCCTCAATATGTGCATCGAGATTCGAAAGTGTTTTGCACATATTAGGGAAATCCTGCACTTTGAGACAAATCAATCACGTTTCAATCCTTTTTGGTTTGATATAAATGCTCCCCCTTAACATCTGCATGGAAAATTTGAAATCGTTTGGCACATGTAGAGAGGAGAGCTTGTTAATCACTTACAAAACCGTTTTTCGAGTTATCAGTTTGAATCTAATTTAAATCACAATATTCTCCCCCGATCACAAGTTTCAAATCCATTGAGATTTGTGATCTCTATTGATTTAAATTAATTTTGAGAACTTTGGAGGAGAATTGCGACTTGCTTTTGAAAAATATTTTAACTGATAAGAATCAGATTTTGAGAGTTTAAACTCCAATGTTCAAGCATGCTTAAGTATCTTATGAAAACATAACATTAGTCAAGGTCTGAACCAATTGTATAAGACATTGCAATTGCAATTGAAATCATTCTCCCCCTCAATCAATGACATAAGTTGTTGATTGAGAAATAGAGATTTTGACAAATGTCAAGTCCAGATGATTTTCAAACAAATGAGTCCGAGTTATTTTTCAAAGCTATTAAGTTTTCATTAGATAACAAATATTCTTCAGAAGAATTTATAGAAGGAAAAATATTTGTGAAGGAAACATTGGTCTTTTTGGTGACAAACATTTGTTTTTAGAATCAGAGCATGAGATTTGAAAAATAAGATAAAGCATGGCTCTGTTCTTTCCTTTAAAAACATGGTATAGTCTGAAATGACTATAAACCTTTTGTTTTTCATTCTCTCAAAAAAAAATTTATTTTTTTTATGTACATTCGAACTTCATCTAAAGACCCGTGTCAGTCATTGAATGACAACACAAAGACCGTAGATGAAATCGAATAATAGAAAAGATGGAAAAATATTTTTTAGCTTTTCAAAGATTTTCGATTTTATGGATTTTTGAAATTTTCTATTTTTCTATTTTCTTTTGTGGGTTTTATAATTTTGTATTTTGCTTTTGAATAAATATTTACAAGAGATGGATGAAGAATAGCTTTTACTCCTCGTCTTCCTCTTGAAGGCGTTTGAGTGTTCGGTTGTAGAATCAGAGACCAAGTCGTGGAAGGATAAACTCAAACGTTCTCTAGGAAGAGCTTTGGTGAAGATGTCGTAGCGATATTCGGTCCTCACAAAATATAGTTCCACCACACCGTTCTCCACTTGCTCCCCGATGAAATGATGTCGAATGTCGATATGCTTTGCTCTTGAATGTTGAACATTGTTGCAAGAGAGAGCAATGGCACTCTTGTTATCACAATATGAGGATTTTGTTGAATTCAAAGCCATAGTCGATAATTGGGATCTCATCCATAGGATTTGAGCACAACAAGATGACATGGCTATGTATTCTGCCTCTGTAGAGGATATAGAAGTACTCATTTGTTTCTTTGAAGACCACTCACAAGCTTATCACCCAAAACCGAGCACCTCGACGCACTTCGACGTATATCTTGACACCGCATGGTCAAGCATCGCATAGGTCGTTAGTGACATACCGGTGTCCTTTGGGTACCAAAGTCCCATGTTGATGGTTCCTTGGAGATACCGAAGACCCGTTTAACCGCTTCAAGGTGCTTTTGGTAGGCTTAGCACGGTATCTAGCACACATGCATACAAAGAAAGAATGTACGGTCTCTTGGCGAGAAGGTACATCGGGGACCCAATCATACTACGATATTTAGTTTGGTCAACCGTGATCCCTAAGAGGTCCTCGTCCAGTTTAGTACGCTCCACCATGGGAGTGTCAACAGGGTCACAAGAATCAAATCCAAATTTCTTTAAATAGCATATTTAGATTGATTGATAAAAATGCCTCCGGGACTTTGTGAAATTTGTAATCCCAAGAAAAATGACATTTGTCCCATCATTGACATTTGAAATTTGGAGCCCATTTCCTTAGAAAAATGGTCACATTCATTGGGGTCAATCGAGGCAAAAATAACATCATCAACATAGATTTGAACATGAATTAAGTGTTTACCTGACTTTCTGGTGAACAATGTTGGATCAACTGCTCCTTTGCTGAATCCATTAGATAGAAGAAACTTTGATAGTGTATCGTACCATGCCCTTGGAGCTTGCTTCAAACCGTAAAGGGCCTTCTTCAAGCGATAGACATAAGTAGGATGCTCTGGATTCACAAAACCTTCAGGTTGGCTGACGTATCGACTTCTTTAAGATCTCCGTTAAGAAAAGCCGTCTTTACATCCATCTGATAGACTACCATGTTCTTACTTGCAGCGTTGGCTAGGAAGATTCTGATTGCCTCGATACGTGCAACTGGGGCAAATGATTCTTCAAAGTCAATACCCTCCTCTTGACGGTATCCTTTTGCAACCAATCGAGCCTTGTTCTTTAACACATCACCATGCTCATCAAGTTTTACTTTGAAGATCCACTTTAGAGAATGATCATAGCACAGTCAGGAGCAGGTACTAATTCCCATACATCTAGTCGATCGAACTCATGAATTTCTTCTTGCATGGTATTGAACCAGTTGTCTTCATTCATGGCAGTTTTAACGTCTTTTGGTTCGACCTTGGATGTACGGAGTTGAAGAAGCACCATAAGGCATCAGTTGCAAGTTGTTTACGAGTGGATACTGGATGAGAAGGGTTTCCAATGATGTTGTCCAATGGATGGTCATGTGTCCATTTTCTAAGGTGTTCGTGTGGTTGTTGTTGATGAACTGAAGTAGCGAGTTTGGATCTCCGATGAAGATGGTTACGAAGTTGGTTCAGAGCAAATATGTTCTCAAATGGAGCATCTTGGGAGTAGCAAAGGGTTATCTCCATCATAGGTGCGAAACATTTCGTGATGTACACTTGATGATTGAGGATTTGATGATGAGGATGAGTGATCTGCGGTTGGCGCTTCTTGACTCAATGACATAGAAAGCGAAGGGTTATCTCGTTGATCGGGTTAGGGCAGCCTCGTTGATGGATTTGGGCGATCATTAGCAATAGGCTCATAGTGTTCATCAAACATTGGATCAAACAATTTCTTCAAATCATCTTCCGAAAAGGTTACATATGGAGTTCTTTGGTGAGGATTTTTACAAGAGAAGAACTAATGGGACTACTTAATGAAGGTTGTGATGCGGGTCCGAACTTGATTGTCCGGAGCCATTTACCCGAACGACTCATCGAGCGTGGCGTGAATAGTTTCCATGATATCTCGAGTTCTTTTGTTGTAGATTCGGTAACCCTTCTTGTTTGATGCATAACCCACAAAACTCCAATGTCCGCTTTAGCTCTTAATTTACCTAAATCTTGACCGTCATTCGTTGGATAGCACAAAGCACCAAATACGAAGGTAGGAGAGATCGAGTTTTCGTTTATGGACAAGTTCGTATGGAGTTTTTCCATGAGTGGTGTGTATGAGGAGCGATTTTGGGTGTAGCAAGCGGTGGCAATGGCTTCACCCAAAGAAACATTAGAACCTTTGAGTAAATTAGCATTGTTCTTGCGGCTTCAACAAGGGTTCGATTTGGTCTTTCAACTACACCGTTACGTTGAGGCGTCGTGGAACACTTCTTTGATGACCGATTCTAATGCTTTCATAAAATTTACTTAGGTCTTTGTTAACAAACTCGGTGCCATTATGCATTCGAATAATTCTAACGGTCTTGTTAAGTCGAACCTGCAGCTGTTTGATAAGTTTGATGATGACATCTGGAGTTTCATCCTTTGTCCTCAAAACTTAACCCAAGTAAATCGAGAGTAGTCATCAACAACGACTAATACATATTTCTTCCCATTTATCATTTGCACTCTCATATGTCCGCACAAATCCATATGCAGAGTATGAAGAACTTCCATAACTGAGTTTGCGGGTTTGGGTTTGTGGGCATATTTCCTACTTTTTCCCAATTGGCATGCTGAACACAGATGATCTTTTTTATATTTCAATCTGGGTAAGCCTCTTACAAGGTCCTTTCTGGAAAGATCATTAATGGTGCCGAAGTTCAAGTGATTGAGACGACGGTGCCATAACCATGACTTTGTTTTCGAAGCCTTTGACAACAAGCAGATTGGAGAAGACTTCGTCATGTCTTCGATAGAGATGGTGTATAGGTTTTGAACCACGTATTCCTCTTAAAAGTTCCACACCATCAAGTTCTCTAACAAAACAAGTATGTTTTCTAAAAGCCACCTCTAGATCAGAATCACAGAATTGACCAACAGAAAACAGGTTATGACCAAGACCTTCAACATAATATACCCTGGAGATTATACTATCACCAATAACATAATCTCCATAACCCATAATTGCACCAAAATGATCGTTCCCGAATCTAACAGTCCCAATGAATTTACTCACGAAGTTCATGAGCCGTGAGCGGTCTCGATCATATGCTTGGAGCGACTGGGTCCAAGTACCACGAAACGATTTGAGCGACTGCGGTTGAACACGAGACAAAAATGGATAAGCTGGATAATTGGGATCCCCATGCAAGAATGGGTTCCATTTGGTTAGTAAAAGTGATTGGAACACCCACATCGAGCGAGAATCAATGGAATCATTAGGGATAGATGCAGTGCTAGTGTACGCATTAGACCTATTCAAAGTATGTTCACTTCTTAAAGGAATAGTTCTACCGGTAGGCATCCATTTCCTAATGGGCATTGACTTAGATAATTAAGGGCACAACTCATTAAGATTAAATTTGCGGCCAGCAGGTATCCACTGATAACCTACATTACTAAATTTTCTTCCTGTGGGTTTCCAATGTTTTCTAACCTTCTTCCACCATTGCTTTCTAGCCTTCTTAACTTGATTGTTGGTATTAACGATTTTAACTAGGTATTTAACAGCATTAATCAAATCATTCACACCACATACATGATTAGTAACAGAAACCAAGAAATCATCATTACATGTTTTGCCAAAAGTAGCAGAATTCGCATTAATTACATCATGCTTAGAGTTAAAACTAGAATCAACATGATTCGTTTTATTCAACATAGTTTCATTCTTCCTAAGGTGATCTTCTACTCTCTTCCACTGAACATTCCTAGCTTGCAAGGTCCTATCATTCTTTGTGTTGCCTTGATGCTTTGACCTGCTCGCTTTGGTGTCACTTTTTACTCCTGTAGAGGGAATGGGAACATTAGTTGGTTTTGCTACTTTTTGCATTTCAGGTTTAGAAGTGCTGGGATCTAAACTACTTATAGGCACATTAAAGCTCACATGCTTGACTTTCGGCATAGAATAGGTTGCATACTTAGTACTAGGCATAGAACAAGGCATCACAGCTTTATCTTTCTCACATAAGGATTTAGGACATGTTGCTTTTAAACATTCTAACATCCCCCTAGATCGTTTGGCATATAAGCATGCATACCTAATTTCACTATCAAGTGGCTTATTTATGCTATCCTATTAGGATCGTATGTATGGGTGATATGGTGAATCGGGAGGTCGGGGAAGATGAAAGAACATCATCTTCATGTTAGAGAGAGAAAGTAGAGAGAGAATGGAAACTAGTATGTGTTTATTGATAAGGAAAGGTGAATTACACAAATGAGTCTCACCCCTCCATGGAAGTATGGAGGGGTATTTATAGCCTAGCACATACATCTATTACAATATGACATAATAAGTCCATGTGTTTTGGCTAACTAGGTTAGATATTGTAATCCCGTAAATGTTGTTCCATTTCCCTGTTAGGAGCGATTCCAACAATCTTCCCCCAATGGGAAGACATAAGGGATTACTTACAACATTTACTACAGATATAGAAAACAAATAAAGAAAGGTCTTCATAAGCTCTTCAAGTGCTGAGGATGATGAAAGTTTACGCTCTTTGTCTTCTTCTGGTACCTTGACTTGAGAACCGTTTTCTTCACTTGTAGACAAATGATGTAATATGCATAAATTGGATTAACTTCCCCAATTCATGTCGCATGTCTTTAGCGACTTCTCCGTACACTCCTTTTGGCGAAGTTTCAATCGACTTCCCCAAACCGACAACCGTCTTGTTGATTCGAAACTTTGATGTAGTGAACATTTCCTCTAACTTTTGAAATTTTCAGTATGCAACGGAATTTGCAGATGAGCAGTAAACCACACAAGGTAAATCTGACTTGTTGCGGAAAATCCGTTCGGGGGTAACATGCAAGAAATCAACAAGATCTTCTCACGTATGTAGATGCTTCACACCAAATAAACCACGAAAGACGAAATGAAATGACTTCCCCCCGAATGTTGCGGTCTATCGGAATAATAGTTACCTGTGAATCTGCAATTACTCGATAAAATGACCGTGTGTGTGGCATCACAACATCATATTTAGGTAACTTCACACATGATAACTCTGTGAAAGTGAGACGATAACACCTACTCGAGAAATTTTAACCACTGATTGAAGAAATTCATGAAAGGAGAGGGTTTTCGAAAAAAAATCCAAAAACAACAAAGGAAGCAGACACCACCTATACTCTCTTCCCCCCGATGTTTTCAATGAATCAGAATCATACACCACGTATGTTGATGATGAAATTGGAGACATCGAAACCATGTATGTTCAAGTAATCGAACAATTGTGAAGTACCATAAATATCTTGTGAGGGTCAATTGCTGATAATGCTTCTCTACTTGTGTATACTCTTCTCAGTTAACTCTTTACCGACCCCATTATCATTCTGACGGCTTTTGTAGTGACTCTTGATGGAGCAAACCCAATATGACGAACTTGAGACTTAAGTAGTATAACCCAAACTTGTGACTTAAACTTGCACTATTGTCGACGAAGAACCATTTTTTAACTCCATCGAAAAAGGTAAAATTAAAGTTTCTCAAATTATCCACACCTTAGTGTGACACTTGAGCACAACAACGTAACTCCTTAAAAGTGATAGTTATAAGCTGTGAGCACAACAACGTAACTCCTTACATCAGGTTCAACTAGATAACTCAAGTCTTTGTCATTCAAAACGGTTAAAGCTCGAACAAGGATCTCGAAGAATCATGCATCCAACCAACCCCGATATCTTCAGATACTAAGTACACGCGTCCGTGATATCCCACTTCAACCTCAAATAAATAATAGTGAATTCGCGCCGTAGTCACATCTTGCGGTTACATGCCCAAAACTAGCCTTCGATAACGGTTTAAATGAACTATGATAATGGTTTTTCCCAATCTTGTTAAAAATTGTATCCCCGTGAAAATTTTCATGAACCAAAATACCATTCGAATACCAAACGTTACACCAAAAATGCACTCAATGTATAAAAAATACATTTAATAATGATAACTTTTCTGCTCATAATTTTTGATATAACCTAGCCTAACACAATCACTCGAGTCCATTGAAGCAACCATACGTTTATCACAAAACTGAGTGGAAATTATGTTCGGCCCAATGAAAATTCACGCAGCCCATTAGTATCCGATCCAACTTATGATAAACAACAAATTTCAGCCCAAACTCAATATATTAACCAACCCTAATTTTCGGGTATTAAAATCACTCAAAGAGACATAATCTTAACCCTAATCCATACACGCAGATAAAAATATCCGCCTACCACTAAATCCTCTCACCTACAAACAAAACTTATCTCAGATCTGGAAAAAACACTTTCGCCCCTAATACCTTCTCCACATCAACCGTATACACAACAAACACTTCCCCCTTCATCATTCTTTTATCCACTGATATTAAGGCCACGAAAAAAAATCATAACTTTTGATGTTTAAGGCTTAAGAAGATAACAAGATAGACGACATCGATATCCCTTTGAAAGGGTACCAGGTAGGGTGATTGTGGCTTTTTCTTTCTTGTTTATTATCAACAAACCACGAAAGAAGATAACTTTCTAGTTATCATTCTTTTAATTTGTGTTCGAAAACAAACAACAAAACAAAAAAACGAAGCATAACTTCTCAAGGATCTGTGATTATATCATTATTCGTGTTGAAGGACCTCCAAGGTCTTGATGTTACCATAATAAACCACGAATATAAATATGAGATCTTGTTTAATTACTTTGTTTGTGTCGAGTCTTAGTTATAGAGTGAAAAATCGGAGATGGGATTGAGATATAGAGTTTGGTTGTGATTTGTTGAAGTTGAATATTGGTTGAGTCTCGACTGATGAGGTGATAAACTGAGGTTGTTGTAGAGTTGTTTGGTATTTTGGTTTGGTAATAGTCGTCTTGTGGTAAAGGTCAATTTTAGTTCACGCATAAGTTGTTTGTCTTTCTTGCTCGTAAACGGAATTTTTTTTACGCGTAACGTTTTTAAGCGTAAACAGAAGTTACTCACTCTTTCTTTATTCTTATGCGTAAGCAGTGGGTCTTAAGCGTAAACGCAGCTTACGCGTAGGGTATCTTAGGCGTAAGCCAAGAGCTTATGCGTAAGTTTTTAACCTTATGCGTAACCGTTCTTATGCATAACTTCACAGTTATGCGTAAATATCACTGAAGAGGCTCCTTATGCGTAAAAATAGGGTTTTGACCCTGGTTGACTTTTTCCGGCGACCTTTTTCCGACCAGATTCAGACTATCTTCATATAACCCAGAAGAATACAAAGCTGACCCACTTTGACCACGAGTATTTGACCAGAAACTAACAATAAATTCACGGATATTGGGTTAAAAAAAATACGAGTGTAAAAAGATGACAAAAGCTGTTGGGCCAAACAGTTTGACCATTTCTTTCTTGTTAACCCATACTAATTTTAACCACACAAATACATATAAAACTTGTCAATAAATCTGTTTAGACAAAAAAATTGATTGAAAGGTTAAAACATTGTTGTAAAAAACAGATTGTAAGACAATATTTTGACAAGAAAGCATCACCAAAAATCAACCATAACTAAAACCAACCGGGCTCTTGATACCAATGTTAGGATCGTATGTATGGGTGATATGGTGAATCGGGAGGTCGGGGAAGATGAAAGAACATCATCTTCATGTTAGAGAGAGAAAGTAGAGAGAGAAGGGAAACTAGTATGTGTTTATTGATAAGGAAAGGTGAATTACACAAATGAGTCTCACCCCTCCATGGAAGTATGGAGGGGTATTTATAGCCTAGCACATACATCTATTACAATATGACATAATAAGTCCATGTGTTTTGGCTAACTAGGATAGATATTGTAATCCCGTAAATGTCGTTCCATTTCCCTGTTAGGAGCGATTCCAACATATCCTCTTCTACAATCTCACGGAGACATTCTAGATTATCCTTAAGGTGACAGAAATAGTTATGAAACACAAGTTCGTTATTTCTAAGATGAGGAGGAATGTATTTAACAGTCATAGTATATTTAGAATCTGTAGATGACTTTGATGCAACATTCTCATTAAAGACAAGTGGCATTTTCCCTTTTACCTGACTCTTCAGATTCTCAATTTCCTTTTGTAGCAAAGTTATTTTTTCATTGTTTTTGTCACGAGTGACTTTCATTGAATCGTATAACTCTTTGAAGTGTCGTTTGACCTTTTCATTTTCTTCTAGAAAACTCTCATTTTTTTGTTGTAATACGTTAATGATGTTTTGAAGATGAAAGTTTTGAGAAAATTGAGAATCTAAAGGAGGAGGCATTTGGGAGCCAGTCACATTGTTCTTTTCACCCTTTAATTTTGAAATTTGGGTTTTTAACTTTCTGATCGTGTTACAGTGAGCTCGAATCTGTTCATCACGTTTGTTTATTTCAAAAACTGCATCAAACTCTTGAACATCCGAGGATATCTTGATGTTTGAGGTTTTAACATTTTCTTTGAGATGTTGATATTTTAGTTGCAAATCAAAATGTTCAACTTCCAACTTAGAAAAGTGTTTTACCAAATTATCGTGATCATCCTGGTCAATTTTCTCATTTAGTTTTGAGTTTTTGTTTTCAAGCTCAATGACACGATCATGGGAAACTTTCAAAGAAACAAATAATTCATGAAATTGAGAAGCAGTAATAGAATACTTAGTAACAGTATAAAACACATCTTGAGCAACACAACTCGAAATCAAGTTCTCATTTAAGATATGAAGATTCTTTCTTTCAATTTCATTATATTTAAGTTCCCGTTCATAATTATTGACCTCAACTATCATTGCATCAAATTCTTTTTCCATTTCTTTAATCTCCGAGTTTATCCCTTTTTGAAGACTCTCAAATTGATTTTTTAGTTGTTTAAAGAAAGGCATGACTTGATTAAATAGCATTCTTTAGTTTGCTCAAAACCCCTCTCCCTTGATTATCCACAGAGGTGTGATTCTTTTCTTACATGTCTTTTCAAAATCAACGAATAGTTTATAAACAACATACAGGTGATTAAGGTCTTGCTCTTAGTGGGAATAATTCTAAGAACTAAATGCATTGGTGTATTCGGAGGATACATAGTAGTGGAGGCACTTTCCTAAGGGAGTGTTTGTTTCAACAAGTACATTTGCTTTTGCTTATCCATGTCTTTTTCCAAAAACTTGTTCGGGGTTAATTGAGTTTGAGGCTTAAACATGTTCGGGAAAGCCAATTTTCTTTTGTGTAATCATGGGGTTTGACCGTTATGTTTTGCTTTTTACACTGAGGATCTTTTAGCTTCTTATCCATTTTCTCCCTAGAGGCATCTTCTAATTCTCTATCCTCTTCCGTGCTTCCAATACATGATGGTGTTTGCCTAGGCTTGAGGATCTCATTACCATCATATACAATCGTATGGAAAGCGTTAGCCTTTTTACAATACTATGTATTTGGCTCCTCTACTAATGCAACACTATGTTTGTCACTTAGAACTCTATGCTTAGTGATCATGTGAGCAGTCTGAATGGTATTCCCTTGTATGTACAACTTATTTTCAAGCTTGTTTTTCAAAGTTTTTAGGTTGGAAAAATCAGTTAAAAGTTTTGATTCCTTAGCATTAAATTCCTGTTTAAGCACTTTAACATTTTCTTGAAGTTCTTGCTTTTGCTTAACATTTTGTTTAGTTTGTCTTTTAAGGAATCTAGCTCTTGTTTTAATATTTCTTCCCTAAAATTACTTTTTCTAATAATTGTACGCATTTGGTCATCCATTTCCGCTCACGGATAGTTAACTCAAACTTAGCACGTTGTTCATAAATGGCAACTTGTTCTTTATAAGCATTCCGTTCGAGATAACGAGAATCATCGAGGGCACATGCGGTGTATTCATCAAAACATAGTCATCATTGACCGCGGAAGATGCATCACTTGGTACGATCGACTTTCACTTTGTATCACATATTGATCATATGGGACAATATTACTATTACCCACATTATCAATATCGATTCATTAGTTTCATGTGATTGTACTTTGTTATGTATCTTTGCTCATCAACTTCATCGTATAGTTTTAATACCTGCGAAATGATAGAATCTTTGGATGGACCAGACTGTTGTGGTGATGAGACCTTTGGAGAGACCATTGGTGAAATGCTAGCCATGAAGATTGTGCAGGCGAGGGTTCATCATCGACATCGAGTCAAATGCATCACGATCAAGAACTTGAAAGGCATTTTGATGATTGTGACATATTTCTGAATTGGTCGCTCATCCACATCAACATCATATGTTTTGGCATTTCCTTAGCAAGAAACAAAGAACTCTTCTTCATTCAAAGCCGCTCCATTGTCCCGAGCTTGCACCAGTGACATCTTGTCCCCGAAATACTCGCATTTTGAGGACGTTTTGGAGATGTGCGTTCCTTGCAATATGTCCTTCACCACCACGGTTGTAGCACTTGATTGGTTTTCCTTGTCCTTGATTTGCATTCCTTCTACGATTACGATTAGCCACATACCCTCCACCTACTCCACCTTTTCCTTGTTCATCTGTCTTCCTTGCCTTGGTTGCACCATGATCTTACCATCTCGACAATAGCATGATTGTGTAGATTGGATGCGATTCGATATCATTGTTAGTGTGTGGAGTGAGGTTGATTTTGCTTAACCATAAGAGCCAGTTGATTGATGAAATGTTCCATGATTGTGTTAGAGTCTGGAGGCTTATATGCTGGATCTGGAATGAGCTTGTGGTTACCATTACCCGTTGGTATGACTTGAGAGGCTTTGGTGGTAATTCCCACATTAGTGTAGAATGCTGTTGAGTCATTTGATGAGCTTGCATCTCCATGATTAGATTTGAACTTTTCAAGAATCATTCTTTCAAACATAGCATGCTTCTCATTCTGAAGTAAGAAGGCATACAATTGCTCATAGTTGGTGTGCCTTAATCCTTTGGTTAGCTTGAATGAGGTGACAAATTTGTGCCATTCAGGATTCATGTTGTTCACAAACTTTGAATTGAAATGAATATTTGGCATGGTCATTTGATATTCCTCATATCATTCACAAGTTTGTGGAACCTCACATAGTATTCGATGACACTTTCTCCGTGGTTCATCTCAAAGTTCTCAAAATCATCATACAATTGAGATTCCCTGTCTTCTTTGGTCAATTCGGAACCGAGAGAAGCATCTTAAGATTGTCCCAAAGCGCCTTGGCTTCAGTGTTGTGATTGATTAAGTTGTAGATGTCTTTTAGAAGACCACAAGTATAATGTTTGAAGCCACGATATCGACATCGTATCTCTTTTCTCCTTATCATTGAGCTCATCATACGTCTTTAGTCCGTCCAAACCTAAGATCACTGTACCATCCATGACGGTTTCAAGTATGTCTCTTGTAGTCTCAATCTGATAAGGTCCTTCATCAATTGATTTGAGAATGTTAACCCCATTTTCCTTTCCCAAACAGTACAATCTAATTCGTTTAGCCCATGAGTCATAATCAGTTATGTCAAGCATAGGTGGACGAGTATCTGATCCAGCTGCTTGAACCTCCTCAGCTACAGAAGAGATGATTGTAGGTACGTTGGTAGACATAATTATAGATTTCACGGGATTTTATAACTCTATGATTAAACCGAGAAAATAGATTCTTTCACTGGATTTTACTAAATCAAGAGAAAACCGTAAAACGTAACACGAAGACAAACACTAAATTTCAATAAACAAATCGCTCAAAGTGACAAGTCGCTCAAAACAGACAAGTTGCTCCAGCAACAAATCGCTTATACTGACAAGTAGCTTGATAGGACAAATCGCTTAAACAATCAACTCACTTCAATAAGCAAGTCGCTTAACACTGCAAAACGCTTAACCCAGTAACTCACTAAATGGACAAATCGCATAAGTAAGACAAGTCGCTCAAACTTACAACTCGCTTAAATAAGCAAGTCGCTGAAAAGTGACAAATCGCTTCACCGCACAAATCGAACAAGTACAACCACTAACCGGACAAATCGCTTAAATAAGTGATTCTTAGCAGACACAAATCGCTTCAAACAAGGGACAAATCGCTCGTCAGAACACTTTAACGAGACACAAATCGCTACCTTAAGAACAACCAAAACGCCACTTATAAATCCAAAAACAATCCAACGATAGTGATTCAAGCCATCCAAATCACAACCTAACCACTTATGATGATCCTAAACACAAAAGTACAATCAAAATCCAAACTTTAACACTAGGAATGGTCCAAATGATGCAAATACCACTAAACGTTTTCAAAACCAAAAACCATATAAAACCACTAGAAATCCAAGAACATGTAAGAGGGATGATCAAACCGTGGCTCTTGATACCATTTGTAACATATTGGATTTCACAAACACATCAAACCATGGTTCTATGGGGCGTACACCTTGAGGTTTTAGAGAGAGAAAGTTTAGAGGTTTAGGGAACTTAGAGAGAGAAAGAAAAATCTAATTATGAGCTCCAACCCTCTACCTTGGGAGGTAGAGGGTATTTATAGTATCTTACACAAAACTCCTCCTACGGGCTGTGGATCAGGAATACAGTGGGTAAAGACCCGTCCGTCCTCTACGGTGTTACTTAACTAAATACTAACTAACATTAAATAACTACAACTATGAGCTTTCTAATGATTACATATACTTGAGGTGACCGACACTTTCACGACTGAATTTTCTAAATCATAATAGAGAGTGTACCGGTAGTATAATAGATTCTAGAACTTGTTTTGTGATGCATTCCGAGATCGCTAGTGAGACTACACTTGTGTAGTTAGGAATAACTAAATGATAAGAGGCATTAGGATAACCCTTTTTTGAAACCCGTATTATAATTACTTCTTCCACATCGATCGAGTAATTACCCCACACCCTTGCGATGTACTCATCTTTAGTACACGATACCCCTAGTTAACCCCTCAGAGCCTATCCTTTTCGCGGTTCTCGTGATGTTTCGGTTTTCTGGAATATCAATGAAGAGCATTGTTTACAATCCACCCCCAAATGTACACCCAAATCGCCTTAGCCTACCTTGTATGCACTCACCTTTAGTGCATTATTGTTATCATACTTAACCCTTAGTTCAATTATATAGTTACTTGCATGGTTGCTAAGTCGAGTCATATCTTTTGTACACAGTTTTGGGATGATTGGGACTCATGGGTAAAGTAATATTTTATGGAGTGACGGGAAAGAACGTTAAATTCAAATTCCCTTTATTTACGTAATTAAATACTCAAAGTGTTTTGATCTTTTCAAATCGGGTCAAACTAGTGTTAGAGTAAAAAAAACTCATGTGTAGGGATGCTCCTATAAATCCCTTATATTTTGATGTTATCTTAGAGGATGGTAGAGTAAAAGTGTATGCCAAAAAAAAAAAAAAAAAAACATACGGGCTATCATCCTACATCTATCTTTATGTTTATGTTTTTCAATTTATGTATGTTTGTTTCAAGTTATTTAGAGTTTAGTGAGTCGAGTCTTGGCTTAGCAACGCCATTCTTTTCATGCTTGTAACATAAGATTTTTGACTTGCCACCACTAAATCGCCTATCCAACCAAACCCTTTGTTTCCCTACTGTAAGCCTAACGTTACAACCCTTGAAAAGACGTCTTAAATAGTTGTTCCTAGGTGCTTACACCAAAGCGGTGGAGGTTTGATCTAGTCTCAAGCCTATGGTAATCTATGTACTATGACCAAATAATGAGTGTTTATCTTCCATTTCCATTTACTATATTTCATATACACCCGAGAGATGAGAGAATCCAAACACCCCTTGTGAGGTGCTAGTATATAATTTTCGTGCTTGTTATGACTATTGCGGTGCTTTTACTTGTTGTGGATTATGTTAAACCAATGCTTCATGCCCCCTAACTTATAAATTGATTGGCCAAAAGCACATTTGCTTGAGGACAAGCAAATACCAAGTGTAGGGATATTTGATAAGGATTTAAAATGTACACTTTTAAAGGGTCATTTAGGCCCTTAATCGCCCACTTTTATATCCGTTACTGCTTAATTTCGTTCCTTTTCACTTTTTTGGTCTCTTGGAAGCAAAATGATAGAATGATGCATATTTGGACGAAAAGGAGTGAAAACATGAAGAAAAGGGCAAAGTCAAGATCGAAGCCACTCAAGTCTTTGGCTGGAAGGCGACGGCATCCCAACCAAAGGCGGCGTTGTCCCTCTCACGGATTTAATTAACACTGACGACTCGGTGGGCTTTTGCTAAAATACACCAAGGCGTCGGGGCTTTGAAGGAAGGCGTCACCAAGACTTTTCATCTCGGACGGCCCAGATCCAGAATCAGACGACGTCCCTACTAAAGCCCGACGGCGTCACAACTACAACGTGACACCGTCCCAACGATAACTTGTCCAAGACGAAAACCCTAATGATAGCGCTCTAACGGCGTCCCACCTATAAGGCGACGCCGTCACAAGTGTAAATCTATATATAGAATTTGAAATTTCAGTTTTTAAGGAGGTAGACTTGTGGAGTAAAAACCCTAAACGTTTGTAGTCCGACTTGGACAGTATCTTAGGGTCCCAAACCCTATTTTACACATCAAGATAAGTGTTTTATTCCATTAACTTCATTATGTCTTCCATTGAATGTGTGTATGCTTGCTTGTTTAACATGTCCGGCTAAATTTCTTGTGTGTTTGCTTAGATCTATGAAACCTAGTTGTTAATTATTGATTGGTTGTCTCTTATCTTAATTATAAATGGTTTAGGAGTGCACTAGGCTATCGTTATGTTTAAATGCTTGAGTAATCTTTGTGAACATTAGTTTATGAAACACTTATCAGATTTCTTAGTCTAAACATCCAAAGATAACCTTAAAGTTAGTTTATGAATCATCTAGAGGACTTCGTAGACAATAACCTAAAGGTATTCTCAAAGAGTTAGGGCATAAGTGTTACCTACGACCTTAGAAAACACAACGCGTTAAGAATAAGGACGTGACAATTCAACCACCAATAAAAGATAACTAGGGAGTAAAAGTATCTAGATAAACACATTTTTAATCATCATACGAGCACACATCAAAAAGACATAGACTACCCGTAGTGTTAGATAATTAGAATAGTAGAAGTAATCGGTAGAAGTACCACCCCCAAATCTATTGCCCTGAGATTTTACCCTTAGCTTTCTAAAAAATATAAAAAAGATAAAAAATAATCATCCTCAACCCCAACCTTAGCGTAGTACACTTCTTACTAGCATTCCTATTCCCCTAGAGAATGATATCAATACCCGAGGCTTACCAAACTACAACGATTAGGTTCACTGCCTGGGGTGTTGAAAAACTTGCTCGACGAAAAGGAAGTTCCTTTGACCCCGAACGCGCTTCGTACGCGCATCAGAAAGAGACCAGTAGGATTTGACAAGTCAAAGTTGAAGTGCTATAGGTGTCAAGAGAGGGGCCACTTTGTTAAGGAGTGTACTGTAAAGGAGGATAATGAAGAAAAGAAAAGGGATTCATTTTATCCTAGGCATGCTGAGAAGGAAGACAAGAATCAGACGGGGCTGCTAACTTTGGAAGCTGGTGTGACAAACTGGGGAGAGCATCCTACAGAGGGGACATAAGTCAAGCATGGTCTTATGGCCATAAGCTCCAGCAGTGAGGTAACTTTATGCTAAAAAATATGCACTAATTCATACAATAAACTGTAGTCCCTTTGTGATGAACAGATGGGTCAATTGGGTGATCAAGATGTTAAATTACTTGCTTATGAAAGTGTTGTTAAAACATTAGAAAAACAAGTAAATAATCTTCAAAAAGAAAATGCATCTCTTAATGAAAAGATTACTTTCCAAGGTAATGAAATATTTGAAAAGGATGAGAAGCTTAGAAGATATAGGAGAATAGGAATGAAGGCAGCTAAAGATAAAGAAGAGTTGCAAAAAATAATTGAAAAATGGCAAAATAGTAATAAAAATCTATGGAGGCTAGTAAATTCTGGAATGAGCTTAACAAGCAAAATTGGTTTAGGGTATGAGGAAGAGGTGATGGAAACTGTTTTTGTTAATTCAAAAAGTAATTTTAAAGGTAAACCTATATATCATAGATTTGCTAAAACTAACAATTACAAGGGAGTTCCACCACCAATTAATGATGATTATACTACTAAACCTAAAAAAGAATATGATGAGTCCTTATTTGATTATAGCAAATGGAAGAATCCCAAGACTCTTGCTTCTCAAGACTATTCCATTGAATTCATTGACTGTCAACACAATGGCAGTAAAGGATTTTGTCAGAAAAGTTCTGAAACTAGTGTCTCAGAAGATAAGACCAGTGAGTACTCTTCCTGTCAATCTAATGATAGTGAAGGACCCACTGGAAGTATCTTTGAATGTTCTTTAGAACTTAAGTCTGAACCCATAAGGATCTCTAAACCAGTTTTAAAAGGTGAACCTTTTGTGCCAAAACACGCTGAATCTGTCAAAACTTTTGTGTCTAAACCTGAACCAGTTAAACCTAGTGTGTCTCCACCTAAGCTAAAATCAGATTTACCTAGCTTTGTTCCTTAAGAACAACTCCTAGGCAGAAAATTGAAATACATAGCACTGACAAGGTTAACTGGAATGCTAGAATGGAAAAGAAGTTAGCTGCAGGTTACTCCTTTGGGGTTAAAAGATGTTCTGTATGCTATAGCTTAAGCCATATGATTAGAGATTGTGACTTCCATGAAAAGAAAATGGCTAGAGAAGCTGAGTTAAGAAAGAAAACAACTGTACACACTGAAAATAGGTCTGTTAAACCAGTGTAGAATAATGTGAACATGATTAACCATGCTAATAAGTTTGTTACTAGACCAGCACCTGTTAATACTGGTAGTACTTATGTTAATTCTGTTAGACCAAGGGTGGGTATTGGTGTTCAAGTTAGTGCTGGTAGGAAAAATTTTAATACTGGTCATGTTAAGCCTGACCAAGCTAAAGTTAATTCTAGGTATATGAATTTTAGATCACAACCTACCAGTCCATCACCTAGTCCCAAGTTTATAAAACCACAGGTGCACCAGTTTAATCAAAGACTTCATTATGGTTCTCACTCACTTGTGAGAAGACCCATGTCTCAAAATGCAGCTCAAATTTTCAATCCTATGCTGCAAGGGGTAATTGGGGGACTGCTATTAAGCCCTTGGTAGGTTATACTTGGAGATAGACTAGACCAAACTTCAACTATAATAGTGGACCAGTTTCTTTTAATGCTGACAAATCTAAAGGTCCACAAGGCAGACCCAAGCCTCTATAGGCCTGGGTCCCCAAGAGAAACTAACTTCTCATTTCAGTGCAGGAACATCCTTATTTGAATATGGGAGATAAAGGAACCTTTGACAGTGGATGTTCTGGGCAGATGGCTGGTAATAAGGATCATTTGGAGGAGCTTGAGGAAGTCCAAGGAGTGTCTGTTACCTTTGGAGGAAGCATAGGCTAATCTATGCATAGTTAGATTTTTATGGAAGTATTATGAACAATTGCGTGTTGGTATGATTTGGTGGTTTTGTGGACATTTTTTTTGATTTATGTGTTTGCTGCAATATCTTTGGTGTGCTTGAACTAGTTTATTTAGTTTCTTTATAGATTAATTCTGGTGGGTTTGAGTTAATTCTGCTTGTTAGACTTGCATATTGTATTTCTCTTGGTTTTAGACTAATTTTTCAAGGAAATGCAATATCTATCAAAGATAGGGGAGGTATGGAAGCTATACTGATGGAAGTGCTACTATTCAGAGTTAAAACTGGCGATGTCATACTTAAGTTTGGTTGACTATTTTAAGTCTGGTAGTGCAAAAATAATATTTGTTAGTCCATATTTTAAGTCTGGTTGACTGCTCTGTTTGAGGGGAGGAATAAGCCTAAGGGGAGGCTTATTGTTTAAGGGAAGCTTAGTGTTATACATCTTTGTAAAATTTTGTATATTATGCACTTTTTGTCCACTAATATTTTTGCAGATATTGAAGAAACAATCAATAACAAATTAATGAAAAGAAGAAGTGAAAATCTATTCATTAAAGGCTGCATTCAAAGATGCAACATTACAAAAGAAGACTTCATTACATCAGAACAACAAAACACAACAAACAAACACCTACACCACCTATCCCATGGCCCTCTTCCCTTTTCCCATTGAAGTCAGGCATGCTCTGTTTTCCCCTCTTCCCAATCACCTCCCAAGCATGGCGACTAGCAAGGCCAAGCACTTGTTCTCTCTTCCCTGGTGTTGGGTTGGAGGAAGTTGGCCTTTGTACAGAGCTAGCCACCACCAAAGCTTTAGATGTCCCTGCTGCTTGCTCATCATCAGTGTCATCATAGCAGGAGACATAGCTGGGCATGGATCTCAACTCATAGTCAAAGCTAAAGGAACACCTCTAGATGTTGGTGTTGGATTTGGGTTCATCTAGGTTAAAGTGTTGTGATGAGGAGGAAAGTACTTCCTCCATTCATCGTTGGATGATGAACTGGATGATGAATTGGATGAAATTTCAATAATGTCAGGGTTACTCATTGTGTTTGGAGGATTTATAGGAAAAAAAGAAATTTAAAGGTGTGTGATGAGTTTGGTTTGTGATTCGAAGGCCCGTTTATAGGCCAAGTCCACTCAAATGTTTTCACCAGAAAAGTTAATGCAAGTAAATTTTTAGTTGGTGGAGGAGTAAATGTTGAAGATATTTTACTGAAGAGGGTTGACCATAAGAAGATATTTTTTAGTTCTGGTAGTTAATACTGGTAACTTCACGGTTAAGTCTGGCTCTTAATATTGGTGGTTAAATCTGTTACCATATTTTATGGGGTGATGATTATCTTTCCATACTTTAAACTTATTCTCTTTTCAAAGATAATTGAAACCCTACCAGTATATATATGAATCTATTTTCTCATAAGGGTTCCAAAACAGAGTCAGTCGTGATCATCTATATTCTTTGTATGATCATGGTTTCTGCAGCAGGTTGTGCTAAGAATGGTGTGTAGATTAATGATGTCTTGGATTTGTGTGCTACTTTGTCTTCTAGAGTTTTAGTCTTGGAACAAGATCTTGCTTCGACAAAATAGATTTTGGGAGCTAAGGTGATCAATTGAAAGAAGATATCCAGAACTTACAGGCCAGGCAGGGTATTCTTGATGAATCGACTCAAACTCAAGAGTCTGTGAATAATCTTCATGATCTTGAAAATTCTTCCAAACATAGGAGGAAAACAGAGTTACATCTAAAGAAAGTGATGGTTAAGAATCTTGATCCAATGGTCGATTGGGAGATTTATTGGGATCACTTTGGAAAAGCTTGGAAGGTAATCAGATACATTGGAAAGTTTGCTATCCACAATCATCTTAAAGATTTGATAAAATCTTATAATCGACAAGAGTTGGACCCTTTGTGGAGTCTGGTTCAACAGAAGCTCAAGATTGCTAAGAAGTCAGATCTTAAAGAGCAAGAACTTTATGCAGAACTTCAAAGATTATATGAACCAGATCCTACAGATGTATATTGGAATTTTCCATATCAAGATTCTTGTGTGTCATGGAAATTTTATGATAAGTGTAATGTTCATCACTTGTCCACAAAAGGTAGAGTTGATTTGTTCATGTTGGCAGAAGTAGAGTATCCATTGTATGCTGAAGTGCTTCAATTAATGATACTCTCAAAGCTTCAGTATGACAAAGAATCTGTGGCTGCTGAAAAGCTCATCCAAAGGATATGTGATCAATTGTTGGCCAGAATATGTGATCAGATTGAAGAAGAAACAGCAGTCAAAAAGAGACGAATGAGGTAAATTTGTTTGAAAGAATTTTAAGATGTTGTTGTGTATTATATATGTAATAAATGGAGTTTTGAGGGGTTTCACTTGGTGAAAGTACTTTGTACTGTCACAACAAATGGTAATCAGTTCACCATGTCTAACTCACACAAGAACTGACTAATCCATGAGCAAACAACTCTGGTAAAGATATCTCAAATCCGTTTATGGCCGACAATTTACCAAAAATTGTATGGTGTTTAACTCACCATATCTGTGTGGATGAAGAGTTGGCTAGCCCACAAGATTATGGCTTGTGGTAAAGGCTGTGGAAAACCATGACTAGTCCAAAAGGGTACAGCTTTTGGTAAAGACTAAACAAATCTGTTGATAGCTGCTTGTTTGCTAAAAATCAGATGGTTATCAATGTACCATGGTCTTATACACCAAAACATTGGCTACTCCAATAGTGATGGCTAATTGGTAAAGAGACATCAAATCCATTAAATTTTCTATGATTCACCTCTTACAGAAGTTTACACATCTGGAAGTGATGAGAATAGTATGAAACTTTCATGTTTTTATGTACAAATAGTCATAGTTGCTGAAATGACCAAGGAGTGCTAAATGTTTGCTGATATGATGCTGCACAGACTCCATAATGAAGACAATCTTAAGGATGCAGCTTAAAGATAATTCCAAGATCCTCAGGAGTTTAAAAGAACTTGAAGTTCACAAGTGAAGATCAAGTTAGGGGAGGATTGTTAGGAATTATATTTTGTAAAACAGATTTAAGTATGTTTAAGTCTGTTCAGTGTTAAGTCTGGTAGCTTCAGTAGTTAAGTCTGGTAGACCAGACTTAAGTCTGATAGTAGTTAAGTCTGCCAAGTACTAAGATGTTAAGTCTGGCGAGAACAAATTGTAAGATATAACTTTTCACATACACATCAAACCATAACACAAGGTGGCGTATAAGTATACATAAACTTAACATATACTATCTTATACTATCTTATGCCTCTCTCTCTCTCTCTCTCTCTCTCTCTCTCTCTCTCAATAAAAACACCCACCCACCCCCTCTATAACTGTAAGATATAACTTTTCACATACACATCAAACCATAACACAAGGTGGCACATAAGATGGAATTCTAGAGAGAGAAAGTTAGAGGTTTAGGGAACTTAGTGAGAGAAAGTGAAAAATATTATTATGAGCTCCAACTCTCTACCTTGGAAGGTAGAGAGTATTTATAGTCTTACATAACTCGCCACACTTTGGGTGTGGATCGGGCATCTGGTGGGTAAAGACCGTCCGTCCTCCACGGTGTTACTTAACTAAATTACTACTTAACTTAAAGAACTACGACTACGAGCTTTCTAACGATTACATATACTTGAGGTGACCGACTCTTTAATACCGGAATTTCTAATTCCTAACAATCTCCCCAAGGAGGTCACCTCAATAATGTACCAAAATTACATTGAATACAAATAGATATGACATTTAACAATTGATCTTGCATTCTTGATGTAGTCCTTTGCTCTAAGCTCGTAGTCATTGATTCTTCACAATGCATGTTTGGTTATTCCAAGTGGAGGTCTTTTCTTGATCCACGTGATGATAAGTTTGAGCCATCTTTGGAGATCATCGACTATCAAAAATCTCGAGACATCCATTGTGGTGTTGTGACTTTGGGACCGACATGCTCACATTACGGATCATGATATCTTCTCATCGAGTAGCGGAAGCATTTGTTGAATCATGATATTGGCGGCGTAGCGAAGCATGGTGTGAAAATATCGAGTCATTGATGCACTAATCATGATTTCTTTTGAGATGAATGTGTTAAGTGAGCATGCGGCTATGGATTGACCGCTTCATTACGATCATTTTGCAAGCGTCGGGCGTACTGCATACAACGATTAGCAACAAATCGCGCGAAAGTGTCTTTGATCACTTCGTTGAATTGAGTACACGGCCCACGGTTCCCGTTGATCGATATAAATCTTGCTGTGATCGGTAGGATTCCTAAGAATCTCCTTGACGGGGTTTCGCGGTTGTTCTATTTGTTCTCAAACCGGAACGTCTCAAAGAAGACAACACGGAGTGAGTGAACGGTAATTTTAAGTCCACCGATTGATGAAAAGAGATTTGAAAAACAATCGTGTATTGCTCAATAGAAATTGTTTTGCAATACAACGAAGGTTTTATTGAAAATCAATTATCAATCATAAAAATACCTTTTGGTTTGAAAAATGAGTACACGTCGATGTGCTAAAGAAAAGAGTTTATAAGCACAAAGACCGGTTTTCAAAGGTATCCGTCAATCCTAACACGAACGGGTTTGATTCAAGAGATTGAATCGCCCCATTGTTTCATTCGGTTGTCACATGGTTGATCTATAAAATAGATCTCACATGCCACCTACCGAGGAGCTTGTTTGATGTTGGCTCGAAGGCTTTCCATCTTCATTGTGAATATGTAAACACATCACTCGGATGTTACGGCAATACCACAAGGATAATCGTGGGACTCAAGATATAATCTCTCTTTCCACATTGTGTGAAAAGAGAGTCTTCATTGAAAGTGTCCTAATGAGATTTATTGATGATCTCGTGGCTCTAGACTCAATTTGTGCATATTTGGATCCTATAACGGAGACTAGGGAGGGTCTCCTTCTTCAATATCAACCATCTCTAAGAGAAAGTCGATAGATAATGTCGGTTCCCGTGAGAATGAAACAAGCCCTTTTAAGAGGAACTTGAGTGGTTTGGAAAGTTGAAGTGCGGTCGTCCTTTGGGTCCATGACGTCTTGTCTTCAATACCGATGTTACCATCGGTAGCATATGAATTGAACCGGTTTACGCCCTAAGGTTGAATAAATGGAGGCTATTTGTTTTCACCCTATTCTCATTCAATTCTTTTAATTCTTCAACCCTTCCGTGCTTACCGAGACTTCATAGCTAGAACCTTGTTGGGTTTATTCGATACTAGCTCGGTCTTAGTCCGCACTCTTCCCATATCTCATTTTCTCCTTTTATCATCATACCTAAGGACTTCTACACTAACTAGTGGATTGTCCTGGTAGATCCCTCCGATTACGGCGGATCATGGGAACCAATACCTAACCTTATCATCCTTATATCACCGTACATAAAGTAAAGTTGGTCGGTCAATTTGGTATTGTTCATACGCCATTGGATCCAATTGAAAACCATTTGAAAATCAATTCGGATACTTGTGATATATTATCAAAGCATTTTGTACGAATTGTTTTGATATTTTAAACGAGAACTCCCCTCAACATGTGCATCAAGTATTTGAAAATGTTTTGCACACGGAGGCAAGAGAAAGAATTAACTTCTTTGATTACCATTTTCTAAAGATATCAACATCACTTCCTCAACGGATCAAGTGGGTATAGCATTTCGGGAAGGATGAGGTTTCCATGAAATTTGCTCCCCTCAATATGTGCCTCGAGGTTTGAAAAGAGTTTTGCACATACTAGAGGAACACTGCACATTAGGATGAATGATCACGTTTCAAATCAAAGGTTTAAGATAGATGCTCCCCTCAACATGTGCATTGAAAAATTGAAATCGTTTGTCACATGTGAGAAGGATAGCATGTACATTCTTTTATAACCATTTACACGATTATCGGTTTAAATCCAATTTAAATCACACATTCTCCCCGATCACAATTATCAAATCATTTGAGATTTGTGATCTCGTATAATTAAATTGATTTTGAAAGCTTTAAGGAGAATTGTGACTTGATTGTGAAAGTGTTTTAAGCGATATGGATCGATTTTAAGACTTTAAACTCCATTTATAAAACATGCATGTATATCTTTTGAAAACAATTTAATGCCAAATAACTTTTTAATTTAATTGAAATCATTCTCCCCTCAATCAATGACATAGGTTGTTGATTGAGAGATAAGATTTTGACAAATAAGTCGATGATTATCAAAAATAGAGATCGAGTTATTTTTCAAAGCATTTGGTTTCAATGAGATAAGAGTTTATAGAATCGAGCATAGAATTTGAAAACATGGTAAAACATGGCTCTGTTCTTTCTTTTAAAAGCGGGTTATTGCACGAAAATGACAATAAACCATTTCTCTTTCTCCCAAAAAATATTTTTGATTTTTTTTTTTTTTTTTTTTTTTTTTTTTTAAATTCGAACAACATCTAAAATCCGTGTCATTCTTTGAATGACGACACAAAAACCGTAGATATAATCGAACCGGAAAGAAACATGACAAAATGACAATATTTTTGAAGATTTTTTTTTTTTTTTTGATTTTTATGGATTTTGAAGGTTTTATAATTTTGTATTTTGTTTTCAAATAAATATTTACAAGAGATAGATGAAGAAAGACCTTTACTCCTCGTCTTCCTCACGAAGGCGTTTGAGAGTTTCGGTTGAAGGCTTTTCAAACCAAGTCGTGGAAGAATAAACTCAAAACGTTCTCTTGGAAGAGCTTTGGTGAAGATGTCCGCTAGCGATATTCGGACCTCACAAAATATAGTTCCACCACACCTTTTTCCACTTGTTCACGATGAAATGATGTCGAATGTCGATATGCTTTGCTCTTGAGTGTTGAACATTGTTGCATGAGAGAGCAATAGCACTTTATTATCACGATGCGAGAGGATTTTGTTGAATTCAAAGCCATAGTCGGATAATTGTGATCTCATCCATAAGATTTGAGCACAACAAGATGACATGGCTATGTATTCAACCTCTGTAGAGGAAATAGAAGTACTCATTTGCTTCTTTGAAGACCGACTCACAAGCTTATCACCCAAAAGCGAGCACCTCTCGGCGTGCTTGACGTGTATCTTGACAACTGCATGATCGGCATCGCATAGGCCGTTAGTGACATACCGGTGTCCTTGGTACCATAGTCCCATATTGATGGTTCCTTGGAGATACCGAAAGACCCGTTTAAGCGCTTCAAGGTGCTTTTTAGTAGGCAGCACGGTATCTAGCACACATGCACACGAGAGAACAAAATGTCGGTCTACTAGCGGTGAGATACATCGGGGATCCAATCATACTCCTATATTTCGTTTGGTCAATCATGATCCACGAGAGGTCCTCATCTAGTTTGGTTCGGTCAATCATGGGGTGTCAACGAGGTCACTTGAATCAAATCCAAATTTCTTTAAAATCTCATTGCATATTTAGATTGATTTATGAAAATGCCTCGGGACTTTGAGAAATTTGTAATCCCAAGAAAAATGACATTTGTCCCATCATTGACATTTGAAACTTTGAACTCATTTCATTTGAAAACGATCACATTCCATTGGGTCGGTCGAGGCAAAATAATATCATCAACATAAATTTGAACATGAATCAAATGTTTGCACGACTTCGGTGAACAATGTAGGATCAATGCTCCTTTGATGAATCCGGTTGATAGAAGAAACTTTGATAGTGTATCATACCATGCCCTTGGAGCTTGCTTTAAACCGTAAAGAGCTTTCTTCAAGCGATAAGCGTGGTAGGAAGCTCTTGATTCACAAATCCTCGGGTTGGTGGCGTGAGCGACTTCTTTAAGATCTCCGTTTAGAAATGCCGTCTTTACATCCATCGATAAACTACCATGTTCTTACTAGCGGCATTAGCGGAAAGATTACGATTGCCTCGATTCGAGCAAGCTGGAGCAAAAGATTCTTCAAAGTCTATACCCTCCTCTTGGCGATATCCTTTGGCAACTAATCGAGCCTTGTTCTTCAACACATCACCATGCTCATCAAGTTTTACTTTGAAGATCCATTTTAGAGCTATAATCATAGCACGATCTGGGCGGTACTAACTCCCATACATCAAGGCGATCAAACTCATGAATTTCATCTTGCATAGCATTGAACCACTATCTTCATTCATAGCGGTTTAACATCTTTTGGTTCGATCTTAGATAGTACGGAGTTGAAGAAGCACCATAAGGCATCGGTTGCGAGTTGCTTCGGGTTGATCTGAGACGAGAGGATTTCCAATTATGTTGTCTAATGGATGATCGTGAGTCCATTTTACGAGGTGTTCATGTGGCATTTGTTGAGGCCGAGGTAGGCGAGTCGATGTCTCTGAAGAAGATGGTTCGATGATGATTCGGGAGTAGCAAATATGTTTTCAAATGGAGCATCTTGAGGAGTAGCAAAGGGATTAACTTCATTATTGATGTCGAAACATTTCCATGATGTACATTTGAAGAATGATGATTTGTTGATGAGGCGAAGGATCGTGACGGTGCTTCTTGGCTTAAAGATATTGAGGCGAAGGATTGACTTCATTCAACGGAATATGAGCATCCTCTGTTGTAGGGATCAACACCTCATTAGTAGTAGACTCATACAGTTCATCAAACATTGGATCAAACAATTTCTTTACATCATCTTGGATGGAGGTACATATGGCGTTTCTTGAGAGGAGTTTGGAACAAGGGATGAACCAATAGGATTGTTTTGAAGTGCGGGTCTGGTGGAGTGTCCGAGGAGCCATTTGACCGGTCGACTCATCAAGCGTAGCGTGAATTGTTTCCATGATATTTCGGGTTCTTTTGTTGTAGATCCGGTATCCCTTTTGTTTGGTGCATATCCTACAAATACTCCAATGTCGACTTTAGCTCTAAGTTTGCCCAAGTCTTGACCCTCATTAGTTGGATAGCACAAGGCACCAAACACACGAAGGAAAGATAGATTAGGTTTTGTTGTGGACAAGTTCATATGGAGTTTTTCCATGAATGGTGTGAATCGGGAGCGATTTTGTGTGTAGCATGCGGTGGCAATTGCTTGACCCGGAGAAACATTGGAACCTTTGAGTAGATCGGCATTGTTCTAGCGACTTCAACAAGAGTGCGATTTCGTCTTTCAACTACACCGTTACATTGAGGGGTTCGTGGAACACTTCTTTGATGGTGATTCCAACGCTTTCATAGAATTCACTAAGTTGTTTGTTGACAAACTCGGTTCCATTATGCATTACGATAATTACGGCGGTTTTGTTTAGTCTAACTGCGGTTGTTTGATGAGTTTGATGATGATATCGGGAGTTTCATCCTTTGTCCTTAAGAACTTGACCCGGTGAATCTAGAATAATCATCAACCACAACTAACACATATTTCTTCCCAAAGATATTACGCACCCTCATTGGTCCACATAAATCCATATGAATCATATGAAGAACTTACGTGACGAGTTAGTAGGTTTGGGTTTATGGGCATACTTCTTGCTTTTTCCCAATTGACATCTTGAACAAAGATGATCCTTTTCATACTTTAGTCTAGGTAAACCTACAACTAAGTCCTTTACGGAAAGATCGTTGATGGTGCGAAGTTCAAGTGATTGAGACGCGATGCCATAACCAAGACTTTGTCTTTGAAGCCTTTGATAACAAGCAGATTGGTGAAGCTCTCATCATGTCATCGATAGAGATAGTGTAAAGGTTTGAGCCACGAGTTCCTTTCAGCAGTTCCTTACCATTAAGATCTCTAACAAAGCGGTATGTTTTCGAAGGCTACTTCTAGATCGAGTCACGAATTGACCAACGAGAGAGCAGTTATGTCCTAAACCTTCCACATAATACACTCGGAGATGACACTATCACCAACAACATAATCTCCATAACCCATAATAGCACCGAAATGATCATTACCAAATCTAACGGTCCGATGAATTTGCTCACGAAGTTCATGAGCCGTGACCGGTCTCGGTCATATGCTTGGAGCGACTGAGTCCGGTACCACGAGCGATTTGAGCGATCTGCGGTTGAACACGAGACAAGAATGGATAAGCGGATAATTGGGATCCCCATGCAAGAATGGGTTCCATTTGGTTAGTAACAGCAGTTGGAACACCCGCATCGAAATAGAAGCATTCATATCGGACAATGAGGTAATGGAATCATTATGAGTAGATGCAATACTAGTGTACGTATTAGTCCTTTTCTGGTGTGACCACTTCTTAAGGAATAGTTCTACCGGTAGGCATCCATTTTCTAGTGGGCATTATCGATTGGTCTTATGACCAACGGTATCCAATAAGAACCTATTCTTTGAATGTTCTTCTGTGGGTTTCCATTGTTTTCTAACTTTCTTTCGCTTTTGCCTTTTAGCCTTTTTAGCATGAATTTTAGCATTAACAATATTAGCTGGACAATTAACATCATTAGGCAAAGCATTGACATCACATCCATGATTAGAAAGCGAATTCAAGCAATCATCGGTACAAGGTTTGCAAATAGTATCGAATTGAATTAATTACGATGCGCTTATGGCTAATACTAGAATCAACACGATTCGTTTTATTCGATTCAAACTTAAGGTTCCTAGATTGTTCTTCTACTTTCTTCCGGTGCACATTCTTAGCTTGAGAGGTCCTATCATTCCTTGTATTGTCTTGAGACTTTGACTGCTCCCTTTAATGTCATGATTACTCTGTAGAGGAATGGGAACATTAGTTTGTTTTACTACTCTTTGCACCACTGTTTAGATGTCTTTGGGATCGAACTACATGCGGTGCACTACGGTTCACTTTCATAAAGCTAGATGTCTTGAGATTGGTACTCCTAGAAGGCACATTAGAGTTCACTTTCCTAGCATTGACGGATCTAGAATCGAACTACTCAAGGGTACACTCGACTCTCATTCAAAACATTGGGAATCGAGTGCATCTCATATTTGGCCTTAGGCATTGAGCATGGAATCAAAGGGTTAACTCTCTCACCTAATGTCTTTGGGCATATGGTGATCAAGCATTCTAAGATTTCTTGAGATCGTTTGGCATATGAACATGCATGTCCAATTGCATTATCATGAGGTTTCTCTAGCTTATCCTCTTCAACAATCTCACGAGGCATTCTAAGCAATCCTTAAGGGATGAGAAATATGTTTGAATGGCAAGTTTGTTGTTCCTTAGGTGAGGGGACATATGTCACGAGATAAAGCGATTTATTGCGAGTGAACCTTAGATACAACATTCTCCTCATTGATCATTGGCATTTTCCCTTTTACGACTCTTGATTCTCAATTTCCTTTTGCAATGAAGTTATTTGTTCGTTGTTTTTGTTACGAGTGACTTTAATTGATTCAAACAACTCATTGAAATGACGTTTAACCTTTTCATTCTCTTCTAGAAAACTTTCGTTTTCCTTTTGTAAAGCATTTACTAGGTTTTGAAGATGAAACGTTTGAGAATTCGAGAATCTAAAGAAGGAGGCATTTGGGAGCTGTCATATTGTTCGTTTGACCCTTTAATTGAGAGATTTGGGCTTTCAACTTTACGATCGTGTTACACCGAGCTTGAATCTGTTCATCTCGTTTGTTAATTTGAAAAGCGCATCAAACTCGGAGCATCGAAGATGTCTTGATATTTGAAGTTTTGACATTTTCTTTGAGATGTTGATATTTTAGTTGTAGATTAAAATACTCAACTTCTAGTTTAGAAAAATGTTTAACCAAATTGTCATGATCATCCGGTTCAATTTTCTCATTTAGTTTAGAATTAGTTTTTCAAGCTCAATGACACGATCATGGGAGACTTTCGAGGCCCAGATAATTCATGAAATTTGGAAGCATTAATAGAGCAATTTGAGCGATGAAAAACACATCTTGAGCAACACATTCGATAATAAGATTCTCATTTAATGTATGCAAGTTCTTTCTCTCAATCTCATTATATTTTAGTGCGCTCATAATCACTAACTTAACAACCATTGCATCAAATTCCTTTTCCATACCTTTAATATCGACTTCTACCCCTTTTTAAGACTCTCAAAGTGATCTTTTAGAAGTTTAAAGAAGGGCATGACCTCGTTAAATAACATTCTTTCATTTGTTCAAAACCTCTTTCACCTTGATTATACCGATGGGAGTGATCCTTTTCTTGCAAGTTTTCTCAAAATCAACAAATAGTTGGAATATAACGTATTGGCTAATTAATGTCTTGCTTTTAGTGGCAATTGTTCTAGGTACAAGATGCATAGGTGTATTAGGAGGATACACAGTTGCTCTAGGCATTTTCGAAGGGAGGTTTGTTTCTACAATATTTTCGACTTTACGCTTATCTAAATCCATTTTCGAAGACTTGTTCGGGAGTCAACAAAGTCGAGGCTTAAACTTGTTCAAGGCAATCCAGTTTTCCTTCTTGTAATCATGAGGAGAGAAGATTATGTTTTCTCTTTGCATTTGGGATCATCTTGCTTCTTATTCATCTTTTCCTAGTGATTTCATTTAAAATCTTATCTTCCTCGGTGCACTCAAGCGCAACTAGGTTTACGCCTAGGCTTAAGGACTTCATTACCATCATAAATTACCTTATGAGCATTTCTAGCCTTTTAATTACCTCTGGATTTGGTTCCTCTACAAGGGGCGCTATGCTTATCGCTTAGAACTCTATGCTTAGTGATCATGTGAGCGATCGAATGGTGTTTCCTTGTAAATACAACTTGTTTTCAAGTTTGTTTTCAAAGTTTTGATTAGAAAAATCTCTCAAGAGTTTTGATTCCTTTGCATTAAATTCTTGCTTAAGCATTTTCACATTTTCTTGAAGTTCTTGTTTTGCTTATTTGTTTTAGAAAATTTTTCTTTGAGAATTTAATTCTTGTTTCAATACTTCTTCTCTAAACTTACTTTTCTAATAATTGTACTCACTTGGACATCCATTTCACCGCTCACGAGTGGTCAACTCAAATTTTGCCGTTGTTCATAAATAGCAACACGTTCCTTATAGGCATTTAGTTCGAAATTATGGAATCATTAGGAGCACATGCGGTGTATTCATCAAAGACATAGTCATTGTTGATGCGAGAAGATGCATCACTTGGTACAACTTCACTTTCACTTTGTTTCACGTATTGATCGTATGGGACAATATTGATATTACCCATATTTTCAACATTTGATTCAATAGTTTCGAGTTGGTTGTACTTTGTCATGCATCATTGCACATCGACATCATCGTATAGCTTTAATACCTCGAGATGAGTTTGTCCTTGGATGGGCCAGCTAGTGGTGAAGAAGAGATCTTGGGAGAAACCATTGGAGAGATGCTAGCCATAAAGATTGTGTGTGCGATGGGTCCATCATCTACATCAGTCGTATGCATCACGATCGGCAACTTGAAAGGCGTTCGATGATTATGACCTATCTCACGAATAGGTTGCTCATCCACATCGCATCATAGGTCTTGGCATTACCCTCGGCAAAAAGCAACAATTCCTCTTCATCCAACGCAGCACCATTGTCACGAGCTTGTGCGGTAACATCTTATCTCGAAGTAATCGGCGATACATGGGCGCTTTGGAGATGTGCGGTTCCTTGCAATGTGTCCCTCACCACCACAGTTATAGCATTTGATCGGCTTAGCTTGACCTTGGTTACCATTCCTTCCTCGATTCGATTGCCCACATATCCTCTACCGGCACCACCCTTCCACGATCATCTTGTCTTTCTGAGCTGGTTGCACTACAATCCTTCCATCTTTAACGGTGGCTTGATTATGTGGGTTAGATGCGATTCGAGGTTGTTGTTGGTTTGTGGGAGAGAATTCATGTTTTGACTAATGAGTAGAGCTAGTTGATCAATGATGTTACCAGCGCGTGCATCGACATCGACTTGTTTGAACATAGGATCGGGAATGAGTTTGTGATTACCATTACCCAAGGGTATGACTTGTGATGCTTTGGTTGTGATTCCAATGTTTGAGTAGAAAATTTGTTGAGTCATTAGGCGAACTTGTCTCTCCACTGGTTGGTTTTGGCGATTGAGAATCAATTTTTCAAACATAGCATGTCTCTCATTACGAAGGAGGAAGGCATAGAGTTGCTCATAGTTTGTATTTTTGGTCCTTTAGTGAGCTTCACATTTGTGACAAACTTGTGCCATTCGGGATTCATGTTGTTCACAAACTTTGAGTTGAGTGAATGTTAGGCATAGTCATTCGATGTTCCTCATGTCATTCACTAACTTATGAAATCTCACATAGTACTCATAGACACTCTCATCGGTTTCATTTTGAAGTGCTCAAATTCGTCATAGAGTTGGGATTCTCTGTCTTCCATAGTTAGTTACGAACACGAGAGAAGCATCTTGACATTATCCCAAAGCGCCTTTGCTTGATGTTATGATTGATCGACTTGTAGATATCTTTAGGAAGACCTTGTAGAACAATGTTTGAAGCCACGATATCGCATCAAATCTCTTTTCTCCTTATCATCAAGCTCATCATACATCTTAGGTGCATCCATACCGTAAATAGGAGTACCATCTTCATTAGTATCAAGTATGTCTCTAGTCGTTTCAACTCGATATGGTCCTTCATCAATGGATTTGAGAATATTGACACCATTTTCCTTTCCAAGGCAATACAATCGATTCGTTGAGCCCAAGAATCGTAGTCGATTCATCAAGCATGGGTGGGCAGTATCGATCCATTGCTTGTACATCCTCGACAGCGATGGAGATGACGGTAGGGACGTTGGTGGACATGTTATCAGATTATACGGGATTTTATAACTCAATGATTAAACCGGAAATAGATTCTTTCACGGGATTTACTGAATCAAGAGAAAACCGTAAACAATCACTCAAGTCGCTAGATGATAAAGCTCTAAGTCTCTAGAAACAAATCCACTAAGTCGCTACCAATTAATTCGCTAGACACCCAAGTCGCTAGAATCCCAAGTCGCTAACGAGAAAAACAAGTCGCTAAGTAGTAACTCGCTACGGACCAAGTCGCTAACCAAATTTTGGCGACAATTTAGCTACACAAGTCGCTAGAGACACAAGTCGCTAAAGAGCAACTCGCTCTTGACCAAGTCGCTACCACAAGTCGCTACCCGTAGTGGAGAGTCCACTGCTTGTCCTTTAACTCGCTAGCTCTAACTCGCTAGCTTTTAATTCTGTAAGTCGCTACAAAATAATGAAGCAAGTCGCTATGAAGAAAGGTTATCCGTGAACTAACTCGCTACCATGAAAAACCAAATAAACATCACTTTTCAATCCAAAAACAACCCAACCAAGATGATTCAAGCTTACCAAATGAAAACCTAAACACTTATGATGATTCTAAACACAAAAGTACCAACAAAATTCAAACTTTAACACTAGAGATCAACCAAATGATGCAAAACCACTAAACTTTTCAAACTCAAAACCACCTAAAACCACTATAAATCCAAAGATGTGCAAGATATGATCTAACCATGGCTCTTGATACCAATTGTAAGATATAACTTTTCACATACACATCAAACCATAACACAAGGTGGCGTATAAGATGGAATTCTAGAGAGAAAGTTAGAGGTTTAGGGAACTTAGTGAGAGAAAGTGAAAGATATTATTATGAGCTCCAACTCTCTACCTTGGAAGGTAGAGAGTATTTATAGTCTTACATAACTCGCCACACTTTGGGTGTGGATCGGGCATCTGATGGGTAAAGACCCGTCCGTCCTCCACGGTGTTACTTAACTAAATTACTACTTAACTTAAAGAACTACGACTACGAGCTTTCTAACGATTACATATACTTGAGGTGACCGACTCTTTAATACCGGAATTTCTAATTCCTAACAGGTTGTTTCATTTCATTTCAGATCTAATCGTATTACGGCCGGATCTAGCCGCTTTACGCAAGTATTAAGTGTTTTTGTCATGGTTTTATATATGGATCTAGTTGGATCTAGACGGATCTATCCGAATCTAGCCGGTTTTTAGACATGTAACTGAAAGTGTCATATTGTGTTCTTGGATAAGTCCAAAAATGTTTTGGTTATGGTTGTGGTTTGGTTTTAGATCTTAAACATTTATGGTTGTGGTTATGGTTGTCGAAAAGTAAAGTAGCTTTAGATCTGAAATAGTAAAGTAGCTTTAAATCTGAAACGATTATGTTTTGGCTTTAGATATAAAACAAGTAAAGTAGCTATTATGGTTGTGGTTTGGTTATGAAAATGTTGTTAAAAATATTTTTGTTATGGTTGTGGTTTGGTTTTAGATCTGAAATAGCTATGCTTGTGGTTCTGGTTGTCGAGAATGTTTTTGAAAAGGTTGTGGTTATGGTTGTTGAATTTTTTTGGTTTTAGATCTAAAACATTAAAGTAACTATTATGGTTGTGGTTTTGTTATTTAAATGTTATCGGAAATGAAAATGTTCTTGAAACAGTAAAGTAACTAATACTGTTATGGTTGTGGTTGTATTAGATATAAGCTTAAGAATCCATAACTATTATGATTGTGTTCTTGGATATAAGCTTAAGAATCTGTAACTCTGTGTTCTTGGTTATGGTTGTAGATTGGTTTAGGCAAATCTACTGTTATGTTATCGTTATAGTCTCGGCCGAATCTAATGTTGGTTTCTATTGAAATAAAAGAGATATAAGGCGACGGTGATTTTTTTAATAAATTTTTTTTGTTGATTGACAAGGCAAAACCGAATGGACGGTTAAGTGAGATTTTATTCTCTTTGCAACATTCAAATTTGTAGCCATATGATAATACGACTATAATCTGAGCCTATTAAAAATCTCGATATATTTTTTCGTCATTTTTTATAAACGTTACACATTTTTGCATGTGATATTAAGAGTAATATATGTAATAGAGTAAAATTTAATACATCTTCCGTGTAAAACGGTGATGTATTCGTCATATTTTGAAACCAAAAATAACAAATGGTGCTTGCTGTTTTTGCTAGTATTTTTGAATCTCACGTCTTTTACCCAAGTTTTTCGTAAACTTTTATAAACCCGTTACTATATTCGCATTGAGTTAAATCTTGAGTTCATAGCTTGTTAATTTTTATTGTTTTAGTGTTTGGGAAGTATGTTGTGTCAAAATTTATATTGGTATTTATATACAATTTATGACATTAAAAATACAAAATATAAGAAATATTAGCTATTTAGTGGGGTTATTTATAAAGTTAGAATATTACTAAAGTGGAGTAAAATATAAAAGAGATGGACAAAAAAATGATATAGTATAACTGTATAAGTACTTGATTAGAACCACAGTGACACAGCTGATAAGCCTAAAAAAGTCGAAAAACAAGAAAAACTATATAGTGTGATAGGGGTATTTGGATCTGATTTTTTAAAAGGTACCAATAACACGACTCATGCAACAAAGCAACTTTTATGTACAACTATATCTATATCCACATTATTAGGCTGATGCTGTTGGTGATCGCAAGTATTGTGGTCACTCCCACCACATCAGTTTTCTTTCTCCAAGACTATACATAACTACAATTTGCTAATAAGGCGACTACAACCACAACAAAAAATATACCTTACAAAAATAAATAAAACAAAAACTACGCACAAAACAATTGAAACTTATGATTGACTGACAAATCATAACTTGAAAAAGCTTGAGAGTGACCGATCACCAATTCGATTGAGCTAGTGATGAGAACTTGGCCTCTAATTTGATTAGAGGGTCAGCTAACAAAGCCATTAGCATTGGCCTTACTTGCATTGAATACTATAAGATGACACAATGCTAGATTTCGATGATGAAACTAACATCATAAGGACTACTAAAAATTACATTAGAACCTACGGTCTTAACCACACGCGGGTTTCAAACTAATAACTGGTTCATAAAATTTCAAAATAAGTATTTTTTTTACTTATAAAAAAAAAATAAAAAAAAATAAATAAGTATTTTTTAAAGTAAAAAGCATTTGAATGTGAGGAAGGGATTTAGTGTGAAAAAGTATTAAAATAAAAAAAATGAGAAGAAGTTCTAGCCACATATTTTAAATAAAGAGGGAGAAATAATAAGGAAGTGTATATATTTTTGTAGATGCATCTCAAATTTCTTCTCATTCTTCTTATTTTTCTCATTTTAATTATACTAGTTATAATACCCGTGCACGCACGGGGTTTTGACAAAAAAAATATTATGTATTAATACTGAATATTGTGTCTTTAAAGGTAATTGCATATAATTATATAGTTATAAGTTTCGTGCACGCACGAAGTTTACACGTAAATCAAATTTATTTTAACATTTTAGTTCAGTATATACGCATATAAGAATTTTCCCATGAAAATTGTGATATAAGTACGACTAATACTTATGCACGAGTTTTTCATTATCCATTAATATCCATATTATGCATTAATATCCATTTGAATTTGGTAAAATATTTGTAAAAATTTCTGTTAGGTAATTCTAGATTTAATTTTATTTAGTTGACAAAGATATTGATGTTGTTATTTAAATTTCACTACTGATATTATGTTGTACACATGTTGCAAGTTTAATAGCACATAATGAGCGTTGATAAAGTTAAAGTATACTCTTTAAAGTTTTTTAAAAATGTTTTTCTAGATATCCTTATATAAATAAATAAGAATTACACGAGTCATTGTTATAAGTACAATCGTGTATATTTATTTTTATATTAAAGTAACATGTGCTTAGAATTTGATAATTATATTCCAGTTTTCAGTAATTTAGCCGTATTTAAAATGTAAACTCGTGTCCACATAGGTTAAACTTTAAAAAAAGAAATAAATGAGTCTTTATTGAATGTATACAGTAAAAAAAATCGATATTTATAATCTTATGCAAATTTATATGTTGCTATTTTAAAACAACATATACATTGTATTTTTTAAGATATAAAGTATAAAGGGTATAAAGTATAAGGGGGTATCTGTTTATAATCCAAATTTATTAAAAAACATGGAGGCTTAGAATAATACACTTAACTCTATATAATTTTAAAAATTCAACCACTAAAGTTTTATTAATTACCTCTTTTGGATAAAGATCAAATAAAAAGACAAATATCCGTAAAAAGATAAAAAGATTTTTTTTTCAAAAAAAGTTCTCGAAAAATTCCCAAAAAATTCCGCAAGATCGGGTATGATGGTGCATGAAAAAGTTGTGAAATTTTTTTTCTAAAAGTGGATATTTTTTCCGAAAAAAAATTATGAAAAATACATTTGCGCATTAAATTGTTTTTTTGTGCATCAAAAATTGGTTTTTGCACCCAACTTTTTTTGACTTTTTTCATCAAAATAACATTAGCATATAACTAAAACAAGTTGAAAATTTTGTGCATCAAAATTTTTTTGCATCAAAATTGCTTTTGTGCATTAAAAAAAAGTATCAAAATTCAAAATTATAAAAAATGTTTTCACAAAAGTTTTATGCACCAACATACCCGATCTTGTAGAATTTTTGGAAAGCTTTTAAAAAAAAAAAAATGTTTTATTCTTTTTACGGATATTTGTTTTTTTATTTTAACTTTACCCACCTCTTTTTTTTTTAAATTTTTTGTTTTCACAAATTTGACACCTATATTTTTTGTGTTTTTTTTATCAACTAAATTTCTCTATGAAATTTATTAAAGTTTGACCAAAATCAATTTAATTTTGACTTTTATTAACCGATCACATCACACGATTTTGCTTACGTGGTGAAATCGATCTCTCCTATTGGCTAATTGTTTTTTCAATAAGAATGAATTGACAAAATTAATCCGAAATGATGTAATTCTCTTATTATATAAAAGATTTCTCGTTTGACTTTGGATGGATAATTTCAAGATAAGTACTTTAGCAAAAACATAACCAAGATGTTCCAAATAAGACGAAGGCAACAAAGTAGCTAATAATCAAACCACCAGCATAGACCATTACTAAAATAGCCAAATACCGTATATTAACAGATCAAGAACTGAATCTTGAAACAACATAGTACAACAAAAACAAACGGTTACGGTTTAATGTTATGTTCTTGATTCGAGAACTTAAAATAGTTACATAAAACATCTAGACATTCGATCAAATTCTAGTCGGATTTCAAGGGTACGTGATCCTTTTGAACACATCTTTGGGTTTCTGATGATCGTCCTTGTCAAAAGCACCCTAAAGCTAATAACTAAGTTATATTGCTATGTTCATGACTCAATAACTTTAGAAGGGTAGTAAAAGAACACATAGTTTCAATCAAACTCTTGTTTTATTTTCAGGATACCTTATCTTTTTGAAAATGTCTTTCAATTCTTGATGATCCACCATCTTTTGCAAGATCTTGTCGTCAAGCTCACCAACATCCCTATTCACCATCTTCGGGTCCTCGTTAGCAGATGAAGAAAATACCATCTCAGCTAACCGCCCTTTCTCCGCCTGTCTATCATACTTATCCTCCTCACTGGTGCCAGCCGCCATCAAAAGGTAAGTGTACACCACTTTCTTTTGACCAAGACGATATGATCTACTTATAGCTTGTGTCTCAACGGAAGGGTTCCAAACGACGTCTAAAAGAACCACACGAGAAGCACCAATAAGATGAATCCCTTCAGAACAGCACTTCGTTGATGCCAACAACACTTTTGATTCACTCTTTGGATCATTGAAATTAGATATGATTGTTTGCCTAAGCTTCTGCTGTATCTCTCCTTTTATGAGCAAGAACTCCCTTCCAAAATCCCAACCGAAAACATGGGCGATTTGGTCTTTTAACAAGTCTAACGGTGCTTTATACTGACTAAAGATCAACACTTTTTCATGTAGTGAAACACTGAGGCGAATTACCTCCATAGCAAACCTTGTTTTCACACCAACATCAGGGTGAAGTCTCACCTTTTCGAGCTCCCGTTTGTTTGTTACCTTTTTTTCCTTTTCAGTTAAAATGCAGCTGATGAGAGATGGATGAATAGAGACCAAAGCAACTTTATGTTCAGACTCAAAAGTATTTGATAAATTTTCCAAATTTCCAATTAAACCCTTTTGAAGTGGGGGTGGATTTAGAAGAACGATACTTTGCTTTAAACCAGGAAGCTTACTTTCAAGAATATGTCCTTTGTGGACATTAACAAAAGGCGCAATAATCTTCTTGAGCTTTTCAATATCTTCAGGTGTTGACATACTTCTCAATTTATTTTTGTTCTTCCGCTGTATCATGTTTGCAAAAATCTTTTCATTTCCGATATTGGTCGCGGTTTCTGGCCTTACTAAACGCAAAGTATTAAACAACTCTTGAAAGTTGTTTTGAAACGGGGTTCCTGATAAAATCACACGGTTTTTGGTTTTGAGCTTCAAAAGTATGTTCCAAATATTGCTTCTTTGATTACGGGGCTTGTGTCCTTCATCAAGAATTACTAAGCCAGGCATATCGAGCAAAACACTCCCCATCTTTTCAAGATTCACATTCTTCGTTTTCGTATTCCCAAATATTTTTTCATATAAACTGTAGCTTACTCCAAGAACACTTCCACCGTTACACCAAGATCTTATCTTTATAGCACGTATCAAATCTGTATTATTTCGCGAACTGAGATTCATTTCTTTGCTCAAAGAGTCGGTGGTGGTATTGAGGTTAATAAACGAGAACCCAACTTGCCATTTTTTGAATTCAGCTTCCCATGTATCAAGCATGTTTGACGGAACAATGATAAGAGGACAACATTTGGGAAATTTCTTAAGAAATGACCCAATAAATACAATGGTTAACAGGGTTTTACCGGTACCAGGAGCATGTGAGATGATGCAACCACCACCACCACCACCACCGCCAGATGGACCAAGTTTTTGTAATCCTTGAAGCTCGATTGTCCCAGCCAAATTTTCCCATAAGAACTTGAACCCTTCTTGTTGATGGGGATACAAATGTCCCTGAATGTTTTTAGGAATGAGTTCCCATACAGTTCCTTTAGTTTGCATACAAATTTCAAGAGGCTTCCCGTCTGAATCTTGGAAATATGCGTTTTCAGTGGTAAGGAACTGTTGCTCATTGGAATGATAACCTCTTCTCGGCCTATTGGGTGCATAGTTTGCCTGAAATATGTGATAGTAATTTGTTAAAGGGTGACTTTAATGTAAAAGCGAGTTTGAAAATGATTACGAAAATTTGAATAATTAGAATCTAGCTAATCTGATCTGTCATGAGGACAAAGAAAAAGTGTCAAGATATAAAGTTACTCACTAGCTTCGGTATCACAAATCTGCTCTCAAGAATTACGGCTCCACATAAACGACATCTCAAGCCCGTTTGCTCTTCAAGGTAGATATCGCCATGATTCCCCCTTTCACAATTAAAAAGTGTTGCTTCATTATCATGATCCTTATAACCATCTTTGTCTTGATTCTCAACCTTCATAAACAGAAGATAAAGTAAGAATTTACACTAGAAAAAGTGCATTTTTTAACGCCATAAACACGCTAATTTCTGTTACTAAATGCAAGACAAGAAAAGAAATTAACCTTTGGGTTTCCGTAGGAACCTATTTCTTCAGACTGGAGCTCAAAATCAAACTGTTGAAATAGAGCTTCGACATCTGATTCATCAGTTATTTTACTTACAGACTCGTCATCACTATCATCAAATCTGAACTTTAAAGGAATACAAGAACCACCCTCTTTCTCATGAACGTCTTCTTTCCCAATAACTGAAGCCAATATAGCATCTATAGAACCACCATTATCTTTTCGTCTACCCTCTTTAGATCTTTGATATTTGACACCATTATTAGTCATGTAAGGGCCTCTTACATTGCCCTTCGCATTTGCTTTTTCATGGGTATCGATATCATCAATTAAATCATCCATTTCTTTCTTTACTGAGTGACCCTTTTCTTTTCTGTTGATTGATCGAACTTTTCCCTTCTCATCTCTCACTTTTGGCATTTCTTTGGGTAGCAAATAGTCGGAGTTATGACTCTGAATACTCTCACTTTCAGTATCTTGTTCGGCAACTTTTTTCTCGCCTGATCCAGAAAAAAGATATTTTTTTTTACTCGTTGGAGATTGCTTATTAGCTGATGGATGGTTTGGGGTCTTGTTTTGTGGAAAATAACCCATCCAGCCCGGGCCATCACTATCACTTTCACTAGAATCAATAAGCTCAGCTTCATCCTCTGTTACACTTTTAACAGTTAGATACAAAACTACAGATCAAGTAGACGTGGCAAAATGGGCAAGTTGGGTAAAAGATGTCACAATGTAGAATTTTTTTTTACAGGTCAAAACGGATCGGATTATGTTGACCCACAACACTTTCGGTCCAATATTTTTAGATAAATACTTATAAACAATTACTCTGCAACATATGATTACAAAACGCTTATTATATCAAGAATATTACTCTTGTTTCGGACAAAATGATTTTTAAGATAAACTTTGGGGACTTTTGACCTCTTAACCATATGACCCGTTTCTTTTTTAGCTAAACTTTTTTCACCTAAAATCTTTTACCCATTTAAACCATAAGATATAAAACGTAACCTGCATTCACCCTTTATAAATCAATGGGTCCCACATCTAAGACAAAGATTATGAAGCATTACCTTCTTCTTCATCATCAGTCACAACTATATTATCTGAATGAAACTCGTCTGATGAGTAAAAATATGTAGGTGTGTGTTCCCATTTTAAATGATTTTGCTGTGACTTGAAAGATAACTAATTGACCAATGCTATATATAGTTATTTATCATTTAATTTGTATTAATAATCATTTTTCTTGTAAAAAGTACGTACATGCATGTTTCTGAAAATATGTAGATTTTAACTGCAAAATGTTACTGATTAGCATACCCAACATGAGATCATGCCCCTTTATTAGCAACCGTTTATAATGTCATTATAACCAATAATTTGTTAAAATTTTCTTCTCTTGTTCCTATAGTACTTAGTTAGATGCTATATAAAGCTTTATTAAATCAAATAAACAACAATGCAACTAGAAAACAGATGTTACAAAAGGTCCATCCGAAAAAGTACCATTTGCATTGCTTTGTTTTCCTTTGGATTCATCAACCAATGATTTGTAGACTGGTTTTGCTTCGTCAAGTTTTCTTTTTGCTGAACTAGAAGACCCCTTGGATCCTGAGGAGAAAAGGTTAGAGGGTTGTGAATGTTAACATAAATCTAATAAGTTAGAGAGGAATCGTTTCTTAGCACTTATTGTCAAATACAAAATCTTATTTTGGCCAAGAAAAAAACCATCTAACGTCATAATTAACCAAGATAATCGGTTTCAGGGTGCCAGAGCCTATGGTCAAAACTTACACCAAAAACAAATCTCTGTTTTGACCCGTTAAATTGGTCGACTTGAATCAAAATTTAAAACTTTGATGGGTTTTTCAGGCGAAGAAAGATGGTTAACTAATGAGACAGAGGAAAACAGACAACCTGTTTGACAATACATGACAAAAGAATGCAATCTGTTTACGGCTTAATTAGCATTCTATGATAAATAGATCAAAAAATTATAAAAATTTCATACTAAACATTACCTTTTCGATTAATCCAATAATCATCTACATCAATAATTTCAATATCATCTTGCCCATAACCACTTGAAGAACCACAAGTCCTTGATTTAGTTCCATCAAACCCTATACAAATATCATTAAAATTTAAGAAGACCAATCATCTATGACGCGCGTGATAATCTGTGGTTTAGAAAAAAAAGAAAAAAATAAAAAGAAACAATTTCACAATCGGCCAGCAATAATAATTACGTAAAAACAGAAACACCTCATTAAATAAGCAAGAAAATGCAGTTTAATTAGTACCTCGAGCTAAAGTTGCCATTAAAGGCGAGTTTATTTTGCGACAAGTGAAAATAGTAGAAACGAATAGAACCTAAAATATCATAAGAGGTATACCTTTCTCATCACTTTTGTCTTTTTCAGACTCGCTACTTGAGGATTTATCGACTTCACTTGATCTAGGAGGGTCCTCGGATCCTACACATAATCATGAAGCAATTTTATGTTCAATCAGCATTATCATGTAAAAATAGAAATAACCCGATGAAGAAGCAAAATAAGCAGTTTAATTAGTACTTTGAGTAGGATGTTGCCATTAAAGGCGTCAAGACAAGTGTTTTATTTATTTATTCATTTATTTATTATTATTATTAGTTTTTGTGTGCAAAAAGGGACAAATATCATACACAAATACAGTGATATAACATAAGAGAATTACCTTCCCCATCACTGCTGTCTTCACTAGACTCATCACTTGAGAATTCATCAGACTCGCTTGATCTAAAATTGTCCCCGGATCCTACCACAAAGAAATTTACAACCCAAGTAAGTATGATACACTAGAAAGTAGAATCTAAAGTGTCTGGATGTGTGTTTTCATAGTCATATTTGTGACTTACATAAAGCAAAATAACTAAGTTACTGGACCAACTATATTAAATTTATCTTAATGTAAAATTTACTTATAGCCAGTCCTTTCGTGCAACTCAAAACTGATTTTAACACACCCTAAATGTTCAGGGGATCCCTCCTCTATAAAGGTACTATTTTAAATGTCTTTTCCTGCAGACCATTAATTAGCCAACGTTCTTGGCTTCATCCAGTTTCCATCTTAATCTAAATGCTGGTATATAAAACATTATACAATCAAAAACAAAAACTGCAACTTAAAAGCAAATGTTATATAAGGTCCTTTAAAACACTTTACCATTTTTATTGCTTTCTTCCTCTTCAGAATCAGACTTATCACTCGACGATTTTTCAACTTTGATGGCTTCATCAAGTTTTCTTTTTGTTGATCTACCAGCGCCATTGGATCCTAAGAAAAAAAAAAGGCTGTGAATGATAGCACAGAAATGACAAATCCAACGAAAACTACAAGAATCACTTTTTAGCACTAAGCATTAAAGAGCATCCCCTGTTCCTCTAACAATGAACCAAATATTCGTTGAAATACATTGTAGGAAGTTGCCATTAAAGAAGCCAAGACAAATTCTTTTTTGAAAAAGTGAAAAAGTTATAAACGAATACAATGATATGACAAAAGAGATCCACCTTCCTCTTTACTTTCGTCTTCACTAGAATCATCACTTGAGGATTCATCATCCCCGCCTGATCTAAGATTGTCCCCAGATCCTACACAAAGAAATTTAAAACCCCAGTAAGATGAAATTAGAATCTAATCAATGCAAAATTAACGAGTGATTGTAACTAGCTACTTTAAGTTTAACTTAATATCAAATTTACTTATGCGAGTTCATTCATGCAACTAAAAACTGATTTTAACACACCCTAAATGTTCAGTGAATTGATAGAATTCTAACCCTTCTTAAAAGGTACCATTTTCAATGTCTTTCTCCTGTTGACCATTTTAATTAGCCAACCCTCTTGGTTTCATCTAATTTCCATTTCAATCTAACATTGTATCTAAATGCTATATAAAACCTTATATAACCAAACACAAAAACTGGAACTTGAAGATGAATGTTTTACAAGGTCCTCTTGAACGCATTACCATTTTCACTGCTTTCTTCCTCTTCAGAATCAGACTCGTCACTCGACGATTTTTCAACTTTGACGGCTTCATCAAGTTTTCTTTTCGTTGATCTACCAGCGCCATTGGATTCTAAGAGAAAAAGGGTTGTGAAATTTAACAAACATATAAGAATCACTTTTTAGCACTAAACATTAAAAAAGCATCCCCTGTCATCTAATTAATGAACCAAATAGTCGTAGAAGTACATCTGATATGGTAATCGTTGAAATTCACATAAATTCAACGATACTAACACACTCTGATTAGGAATCACATTACATTAAATCTACAAAAATTAAAGTTTGTTTTGGGTTTTTCACACCTAAAAAAAGTTGGTCAACATATAAAAAAACTCTGTTGAAAACAAAATGACATATTAAAACACAATCTAAGTTTACTGCATTCCATATAAAACAGATTGAAAACTTAGGATATAAAAACATACCGTTATGATTATCCTCATCATCCTCTATTTCGATAACTTCATAACTATCTTCAGATTCAGAAAACTCTGTTTCTCTGTTTCGCTTCCGATCTTGATTCTTTGAAGAGCCGCAACTCCCATTTAACCCTAAACAAATAACATTGTGCCACCATGGCACAAGTTAGAAAAACCCAAATATCAATCATCTTAACCCCCACATAATAATTACATGATCAACTCAAAAACTGATTATGTAAAAATCTTAAAATAGAAGCAACTAATAAAAATACCATAACAAAAACACACAATCAAAAGCTTTAAAAAAAAAAAAAAAAGTTATAATCCAAGACTCACATTGAGATAATATTCTCTTTTACCAAAAACACACCATATTTAGTAAAACACATTTATGATCTAAGAACATATGAAAAAGCATATAATGAAATAAAAAGCTCATCAAATATTTAAACAAGTAGCTAGTTAAGTTAGTTACTACCTTGAGTATAGAGTTGGCGTTGATGTCTAGTTCTTTTTCCAACAGGCAAGTTAAAAAAATTCATTACGATCAAGATTAAAACAATATTGTTAAAGGGTTTGAATCTTTTTTAAAGTTTCTTGTAAGAGATCGTATGCTTTTAAGTTTTAATGATCATGAATGAAGAATATGAGAAGTCTGTGTTTTTATTGGTGTAATAAGTGTGTGAGAGATGTGAGTTATGGCGGGTTGTTATTTTATATTTTTTTGTAATCATGACAAGAAAGTTACTTCTTTTATTATAACTATTTTTGGTTATAATTTTGAGTTTTTGTAGTAAGGTGTGTAAAAAGAGTGCAGATGATATTTGGTAATTTAAATTGATGAACTATATGGATTTTTCCTCTTTTTAATTTGAGATTATTAAATGTGATACTGATGTATGAGTAATTATAGCGTATACAACTTGCCTTTTTTCCTTTTTACTGTGAGGTGCATTACAGTTCTACAAACTTTCCTTAACGGAACTAGTTTACTAAAAGCATCCATAATCAGTCTACCTCTTAAAAGAATTGAAGCATTAATGGCAATAAATGATAGATGTGTTATGACTTGATGTATATATTATATTCTTGCAAGTAAAAAACTTTTATGTCAAACCGCTTGACATCTACCAAGTCTTTCCTTCAAGTCATTTAAAAAATCATTTCATGTAATGTTAAAAACCTTATGAAAAGCTTTTTCAAATAGTAAAAAGATTTTTGCCAAATGACTCATTGCAGATGCTCTAACAACCCTTCTTTGTCAAAAATGGAAAGGTATTAAAGGGTTTTTTTTTGCTTGTTTATTTACGTCTACAACCTTTTGTTTACGGAAGTACCTAATTTTTGCCCTCGAAGTTTGAATTATATGTAAAACTTAAGAAATCACAAACATTATAATGACAAATGTCTCCATCTCACATGTAGAGAAAAAGAGCTAGTAGGAGCATAAGAGCATTGAGTATCACAACGAGCATGCTCGTCGAATCTCACGTGGATGCTCGCCGGATCTCGTCACCACCTCGCCACGTGCTCGTCGCTTTCGATTTCGCAGATTATTCGATGAAAATAACGACAAAAGAGTGTGGCAGAACCTCCGTTTTTTTTAATCGCGTGTTGTGTTTTAGTGTGTGTGTTTTTAGAACGTAGAAGACGAACCATGCAACATTTTTTTTGTTATTGTCTTTTTGTTTAAGCCTATTAAATATATACAAGTTTCAATTCATACTCTTAGACATTTAGAAAGTTTTCGTTTATACCTTTAAACATTTAGAAAGTTTTAGTTTATAACATTTAAAAAGTTTAATTTATACATTTAAATATTTAAAAAGTTTATGTTTTAGTTTATATAATTTGTATTTTTTTTAGAAAAATGGAAAAGAAAAGAAAATTGGGGGTGGGTGAACCCAAATGGCTTAGTTGTTTTATGTTATGAGAGAGATGTATTTTGAAGTGTTAGTGTTGAAATGATATGACACCGATGGGGCCCATTTAGTTTAGTTGAATCTCTTCATGACACTCAATGCTTTAAAGTATCACAACTTAGCTATTTGAGCCCCAATGATGTCACACATCAACATTCTCACTTTCAATACTCACATCACAAAATACCCTTTCACTCACAACATAGCCATTTGAGCCTCATTCACCCACAATTTTATTTGAGTTAATGACATGTAGTAGCAACGTACTTTCCCATTTGTTCACATATCAGATACGAACAAAAAAATACCACAATACCCATCCAACTTTCAAATTTGTTTCATTATCATACTTTTAGAGTCATTTCTTTGCACCGTTAGTCCTTTTTACTAACGACCGTTTGTAATTAACTCAAAAATATGTTTTCTTTTATGTATTAGTCCATTTTTATATGTTTTCGTCTGTTTTTATATGTTTTCGTCCGCTTTTATATGTTTTCGTCCGTCTTTTTCATATTATATGATTTTGTTCGTCTTTTTACGAAAAACGTATAAAAGCGGACGAAAACGTATAAAAACGGACTAAAACATTTAATGTGAAAAATAAAACATATTTTTGAGTTAATTATAAACGGCCGTTAGTCAAAAGGACTAACGGTGCAAAGAAATGACTCTAAAAGTATGATAATGAAACAAAATTTGAAAGTTGGATGGGTATTGTGCTATTTTTTGGGGTTCGTATCTAATATGTGAACAAATGAAAAAGTGTGTTTCTATTACATTTCATTAACCCATTTTATTTTCCTTTCAAACAAACTAATTTTTATTCATTCAAATAAATTCCATTCATTCAATTGTAATAAAAAAAAATTGGCTCAAATTAAGATATTATCAATAATAGTCACACATGAAAATTTGTAATATACATAGGTTTATCACAAAATCTGTAACACCTCAATTTTAGGATAGCAGCGGAAGTCAATTTGGTGTGTTACTTCATAGGACATAGTCATAATCATAGAAAACGAAATGAGATGTTTTAAAAATAATTCATTCGATAAAAATTCAAGTTTGCAACAATAAAAATAAAAGTATGTCCCAAAATACATCAATACATAAATGTTTTGCAATGTTATCGAATAGAAAAAGTGTAGTAAAGTCTTCAAAATATGCGAAGACTCTAATGCATCAACTCTGCTATCGCCTTATGGACCTGAGAAATACATCCTAAAAGTGTCAACATAAAGTTGGTGAGTTCATAGGTTTAAGTAGTTGTAAATGTGGACCACAAGGTTTAAAGTTTGCTTGACCGGTTCATTCGGTATATGACCAGTTAATTCGGTTATGTTACCAATTCATTCGATTATGTGACCAATTCATTAGGTTGTGTTACCAATTCATTCAGTTATGCAACCCGTTCATTCGGTCATGTACAGTCACGACTCTTGGTAAATGTAGTAACTTAGTGTCAATCAATAAATGTTTAAGTGCTTGTGTCCATAAGTAAACAATTAAATTATTTAAGTGAACAAGTAAGTGTTTCAATAAACAAGAAAAATATGTAAGTAAAACGAGCATGTATCCTCAACCCAAACGTATTTCAAAACAAGAAAATACGGGCCATGAACTCACCTTAAGTGAATGATACAAAGTACGAGATATGAAGTATGGCAAAAACCGCACAAAGTCCTAGAAGCAACTTATAATAATAGTTGTGTCTTAGGTTGTGTAAATAATGAATGCAATGAGTTCTGAAATGTTTATATATTGATTATACCATCGTACTTAGGGTTTTTAAGTTTACAAAAGAAAAGGGACTAAAGTTGACAAGTTAACAAAAAGTATAAGCCATAGTTTTAATTATTAGGTTTTTAAGTGTGATTACCAAGCATGATAAGCTCGGTTCTCCTAACTCGTAAGGGGTTATGATCTGATTTTTACGCTCACAGTAAGCTCTTTGAGTATACATATTAGTTTTGTGGGTCCCACCGCCCAAAATGTTTTATAACCTAAGTGAAATTACTATTTTACCCTTATATACCCAAGTTGTTCATTTTTAGATTTTAATAGTCTCACCAAAATAGCTATATCTTGAGTTAAATAGTCTACTAACTTTTCTATTTGTATACGAGCAGAGGGTTTAGTATAAAATTTTGGTCATTTATACATTTCAAATATGTTACTCCATATTCGACATGTTTTATCAAAACATTTTTAATTAATTCATCCGGATGAGTTACGGGTTGAGCCACCTGACAAAACAGAGCTAAAACACTGACCTAGAAGCCAATATTTTTATTTTTTCCCAAATCCCATTCCCTACTGATTTTATACAAATAAGTCGTTTTTGCTGCTGTTACAAATCAACTCAGATTTTAAACATCAAGACATGTTTCTAAAATATTTCTAACCCTAACCAAGGTATAATCAATCCCATAAATGTATGATGAGCATAAAAATGAATAGAGTACAGTAGCAACAAGATGATATTAAGAGTGGTGTTCTTAAAGTGGTGGTGAGAAGAGATTCAAGAACAGGAACACAAGAACACAACCCTAAAAAACAAACCCCGAATCACCAAAGGAACCCGAATCTTCAAAAACCAAAGTTTCTAATAACCCAAAAGCTTGTAAAATCTTCAATAAAAGTCTCGCAAAACCCTAGAATCAATGGTGGTTTGGCTGTGTTTTTGGTGATTTGTGTTAGGATTGATGACTAGTGAATGAAACCTTGAACTAGAGATGTTTAATTCTTGTAAAAATAAAAGTGATGGATGGTGTATGGTGGGTGATGGTGTATGGCAGTAGGGGGTTAAGGAGGAGAATAAAACTCTGATTTTTAGTGAAGAGGATGAAGAATTAGGGTTAGACTTAAAAGGATGGGAGATTGGGTGTTAAATAAAGTGTAATAATGGGTTTTCTTGGAAATTGCATAGGCATTGGAAGGTTGTTAGGGGGTGGACTATTTTAGGGAGTCCAAGACAAGAAAACATCAGATTTTTGGTTAAAGTGTGTAAGTGAGTTAAAGGTTGTGTGTTGGAGTGGGTTTTATAAGGGTTATGATTAGTTTTTGAGGATTTTAAGTGGTAAATGGGGATGTGTGTGTGCTTGGGTGGCCAAATAAAGAAAAGGAATAAAAATATTTAGTTTTTATAAGTATTTGGTTATTAGTGTGTATATTTGTGTGTTTATTACATCTAAATTAAACCGCGGAGTCTTAAAACGTGAAATACGCAGTACCAGATAATCTAAAAATGCGAAAATTATAAAAATGTTACAACAATGTCATGATTGTTAAAATAACTAATGTTAATATTTTTGATGAGACTTTGGTTTGCCGGAGTGTTAAAAGGTAATTTAAAATAAACTAAAAAACGCGTAAAACGCAAAATGTGCAAAGTTTACATAAAAATAGAAAAATAATAATATGACTATTGAAATATGCATGAAATGAAACGAAAATACCTAAAACATGTAGACTGAATACAATCTAGGGTTGGTTCAACTAAATGTACGTTTAACGACGTACGCAAGTGAACTAATCAAGTTACTCGTAAAAGTAAATTTTCGCGAAATTAAAATAGTAAGTAAAAGTAATAGGTTAAATAATAGCCTAAAAATATGAATTGTGACATCCTCCCTCCTTAACAGAATCACGTCCTGGGATTCAGTTGGTGTCTGGTCAGTTCCTCTTCGGGTGAGTGGTTCTCGGCTCGAGATCGTACTCATGTCATATCGGATACAAATAATCCCACTCATTTATAATTCATAACTTAAATAAAGAAGTGTACAAATCTATGTAAATTAAGAATTATAAGCTCATGGTTCAGCGATTCAAAATTTCTTTATTTAAATGAAGAGGTGTCTCAATCCATTAAATAAGAAGATTATAAATCATCCTACTTAAGAATTTCCAAAACAATACTCGTAATCACTTAACCTTCAAGAAGGAAATTCATAAGACGGGTAGCAAATCGGTTTATAGTACGGTGGCAAAATAGTTCACAGGATGATAACAAAATTGTTTATAGAATGGTGGTGAAATAGAAAGTGCAACGGATGGAAATTGTCACAACATAATGATACAAAATAGAGATAATCATGAGTCGAATAAATCCCACAAGTTGGGATAAACATAAAATACAACGAAGTTCATGAGAAAGTAATATTGCGAATCTATTAAGGGATATAACCCAAGAGGGTAACGTTGTTAGGGCACTGGTGAGCTTCGCCTCCTCCTAACATATAGGCTCTCCCACGAGCTCTTCCTTCATTCTGGTTCCTCAGCTCTGGGCATTCACTTATGAAGTACTCAAAGCACTTCACCGTGATGTCTCAGTTTATCACGAGGGTAGGAGCCTTGCAATCCTTGGCTTGGTGTCCGACCTTCTTGTAGTTTTCGCATTGAGTGGGGCAGGGTCCACTGTGATGAAGCTGACACTTGTTGCACTTGGGTAAAGTTCTAGCATACCCTCTCTTGTTAACTGGCCCAACAACATAGGCCATAATCACTTCTTGTTTCTTGTTTGGCTGCTGACCATGATTATCTCCCTGGTTGTCATTCCACTTCCTTTTGTTGTTATTGTTGTTGGCACATTAAGCAGTTCCAGGTCATACTACTTGGTCCATGATATTGTAATATATTCTTATAGCTTCATCAATTGTGTTGGGGTTGAAGGAAGTTACATTCCCCCTGAATGCTGGGAGGAATTTCCTTGATGAACCTCTCTAGTAGCTTTTCTATAGTTGATGTGGAAAACTAAAGGGGGGTTTAATAGTTTTACCGATTTAAATTTAGATTTCAAAAGTTTAGATTCAAGCTTATGTGAAATCTTGTGGATGAATAGATAGTACCAAACAATAAATAAAGTAAGTAAAGAATGCAAGTAAAGTAAGAGATAGAAAGTAGCGACACAAGTGATTTATAGTGGTTTAGCTACAAGGACACATTCCTTGCCCTACTCCACTCCCCGAGTACCCCACTTGAGATTTCAAGCACTATGTCAACAAGCTCCTTCAAATCGGCGAAGAAGCCTCGCAACGTCGCTTACACTTTTTTAGGTACAAAGCTAAATACCGAGTTCTTCCACGAGGTAGAACCAAACCTTTACACAACTATTACACAACAAATATGTGAAATAAGAAATACAAGATAAGCTACTAAAATATTCGACAAATCAATCGAGGACCCTTTGTTTGGATGACTTGTATGAGTATCGTGATCTCGCCTTTGTGAAGGACCTAAAAGAGAATCACAACAAAGAGAGAAGAACTATAGGAATGATCAAGTGACTGAGCTTAGAAGAGCGAGATAATGTATGAGAGAGTTGTAAGAAGAAGGGTGAGAAACAATGGAAAAATGGCTCACTATTTATAGACATTATGTCTATAGTTCTCCCAGATCCGACGGATCTCTCACCCAAGGGAATCGGCCAGTGTAATCCGAGGGATCCAACAATGGGTACAAAATACGTATATATGAAATACAAAATACGTATGCACATCATATATATATACACTGTTGGAAAATTTAGTACACTTGAGGCATCTGATAATACTTGGCAATGGGTCGGAGGTACGGAGTGTACACCCATTAGGTCCTTGATCACCCTGACTCTGATAGTGGTTAAGTGTTATTTCAGTCTCTGATGAAGTTCAGTGAGTTCATTCCTCAGGGAGTGACATTCTGGACAGAATGGTATTCATATGGCTGATGAGATTATAAGTAACTAGATCTCATCAGGGAGTAACTCATCAGAGGAAGTATCCTTAGTGGGTGATCTCATTAGAGAGTCTCACTATCTTCAGTGAGTCTCTTCAGAACTAAGTGTCTCAGCTCGTATGCCCATCAGTGGGTTAGTTGATTGCTCAGTGAGACTGAAGGAATGACTGTTGAGACTGAACTGATAAACTTGTAACGGTTTTGACCTATTCAAGAGACGGTTATAACTGCGTTAATGATCATGTTTAATTGGTCATGTAACCACTAATCCCTACTATTATGGAGGCTAATTATGTGGTGATTAATAGGCCGTTAATCACTCATAAATTTCATTGACTAGGGTTTTAGTGATCTCTATATAAATAGAGATCAAAACACATGCATGAAGAATATATAGAGAACTAAACACTTGGATGTGCAAGAGGTATTGATTTGAGCCTAAATCACTAACACACATTTGGACTTATCCCAAGTAGATATCCGTGACACCTAGGCATAAGGGTCGAATAGTTTACTTTAAAAAGTGATAATATGATTCCAAATAATATCCGGTAACCATTTATTGGTAATTAGTTGGGCTATTAATTATCTTCACCTTGTTCTGGGCTCATAACCACCAACAATCAAAGTAAACTATTTTATGATAATCAATGGCTACTGCTATGAAGCATATGGTTGCTAACTTCTCCAAACTGGATAAGTTTGAAGGGTTAGATTTTAAAAGATGGCAAAAGAAGATGCATTTACTGTTGTCAAGCATAAGTGATAAGGATTTAAAACGTACGCTTTTAGGGTGTCATTTAAGCCCTATTTCGACACATTTTATATCCGTTACTGCTTAATTTCGTTCCTTTTTACTTTTTAGGTCTTTTGGAAGCAAAATACTGGAATGAAGCACATTTGGACGAAAAGGAGAAAATACATGAAGAAAATGGCAAAGTTAAGATCGAAGCCACTCAAGACTGATCAACAGTACCTTACGGCGTACCATCCAAAGGGCAACGCCGTCCCTCTATGAAGACTTGATCAAAACATGCACGCGACGGCTCAGTGAAAATTCTGGTCACATAACCTCACGGCGTCACGCTTTAATTATGGAGTGCGTCACTCACAGTTTCCACCTCAGACAGCCCAGATCTAGAATCAAGACGACGTCCCAACTAAGACCGAAGGCGTCACAACTCAAAGGTGACGCCGTCCCATCGATGACTTGGCCCAGACGAAACCCTAATGACGGTGAGCTGACGGCGTCCCATGCAAAAGGTAACGCCGTCGCAATTGTAAATCTATATATAGAATTCGATTTTTCTGTATTTTGGGAGGTAGAATTTTGGAGAAAAAACCCTAAATCATTTGTAGTCCGAATTGGACAGTATCTTAGGGTCCCATACTCTATTTTACACTTCGAGATAAGTTTATTAATCCAAATTATCATTATGTCTATCCCATATTTGATTGATTGTGTGTATGCTTGCTTGTTTATCATGTCTAGCTAAATTTCTTGTGTGTTTGCTTAGATCTATATAACCTAGTTATTGATTATTGTTAGGTTGTTTCTTATCTTAATTGAAATTGGCTTAGGAGTGCAACTAGGCATCTTCGTTGTATTTAATGCTTGAGTATGCTTTATGATGATATGGTCTATGGAAAATAGCTTAGGCTTTTCGATTCCGTAGGTCATATACGAGAGATAACCTCAAAGAACTAGGGACCATGCATACCCTACGACCTTTAGGAATACAACGCGTTAAGATAAAGGACGTGACAACTCAACCGACCAATAAAAGATAACTAGGGAGTAATAGTATCTAGGTGAACACATCTTTAATCATCATACGAGCACACTTCAATTAGACATAAGCTACCCGTAGTAATAGATAGTTAGATAATTAGTTAAAGTAGAGTAATCGGTAGAAGTACCACCCCTAACCAATTCCCCCGAGATATTTACCTTAGCTTTCTAAAAAACCATAAAAGATAAAAAAAGAATCATCCTCAACCCCACCTTCTAGTCAAATATTTTTTACTAGCATTCCTATTCCCCTAGAGAACGATATCAATCCCCGAGGCTTACCCCATACTACACTACAACGATTAGGTTCACTGCCTAGGAGGTTGAGAAACTTGCTCGAAGAAAAGAAAGTTTACTTTGACCCTGAACGCGCCTTTCGCGCGCATCAATAAGTGTGGTGTATGTTCTGAGCACCCCAATTCCAGATGATGGGGATGCTGCTACTGTGGAACAGATCAGGAAGAGGAGCAAATAGGAGAATGATGATTACATTTGCAGAGGTTTAATCCTCAATTATATGTCTGATTCTCTCTTTGATATTTATCAGAATGTTGAATCTTCCAAAGAACTATGGGATTCCTTGGACGCCAAATATACGGCTGAGGATGCATCAAGTAAGAAGTTTCTTGTAAGTAATTTCACAATTATAAAATGACTGATTCAAGATCAGTTATGGAACAATACAATGAACTTATTGGTATACTTGGAAGGTTTACACAACACAAAATGAACATGGATGAGGCTATTTCAGTCTCTTGTATCATTGACAAACTCCCTCCTTCTTGGAAAGATTTCAAGCATACCTTGAAATATAAGAAGGAAGAGTTAACTCTTATGGAGTTGGACAGGCATCTGCGCATTGAGGAATCACTCAGGGTGAAGGATAATGACAAGCCAAAGAGTAGCAATGCTACTGGTGCATCTGTTGTTAATATGGTGGAGCATAACAACTCCACCAGGTACAATGAGAATAAGGGCAAACGTAAATATCATTATAACACAAGGGCTAACCTTAACAAGAAGGATACACCTACTTGTTGGAAATGTGGCAAGACTGGTCACATTAAAAGGGATTTCAAAGGTGTTAAGGTTGGTGGTAAAACCAATGGATCAATTACTAGTGGATCAGGGAATGGTTCAATTCCTCTGAAAAGTCAGAATATGTTTAATAAATTTTTTCAGATTTATTATGTTACATATGTATCTGAATCTAATTATGTGCAAGATGCTGATTTTGCGTGGTGGGTTAACTCTGGAGCAGCTGTTCATGTGTGCAAAGATAGAAGTTGATTCAAGACTTACGAGTGACTGAATGATGGTTCTATTCTTCACAAGGGAAACAAGTCAATAGTTATGGTGCATGGACGTGGTTGTGTAGATCTTAGATTTAGTTCAAGAAAGATTGTAACTTTGTTTAATATTATTCATGTTCCTGATATAAGGAAAAACTTGGTTTTAAGTAGTGTTTTGTATAATCATGGTTTTAAAAAAGTTATTGAATCTGATAAGTTTGTTTTATCTAAACATGGTGTGTTTATTGGCTTGTGTTATTTGTGTAATCAAATATTCAGGCTTAATATTGATCATAACATTGTTAATTCAGCCTTTATGACCACCTCTAAACCGGATGACTCTACCCTCTGGCATGCTAGACTTGGCCATGTACAATATTAAAGAATGTAAGATATATCTAAGGATGGGTTAATATCAACATTTGACATGGACACTGAAAAGTGTAAGACTTGCATGTTGACGAGAATAACTAAGAAACCTTTTCAGGGTGTTAAACGTGAAACTGAGCTCTTGGAGCTGATACACAATGACCTGTGTGATTTGCATGCCACTCTCTCATTGGGGAATAAGAAGTACTTTGTGACATTTATTGATGATGCTTCTAGGTTTTGTTATGTCTATCTCTTACATACTACGTATGAAGCATTAGATAAATTCAAAGTATTTAAAACTAAAGTTGAATTGCAACTTGGGTCCCTGATCAAAAGATTAAGGACTGATAGGGGAGGTGAGTACATGGATACTCTGTATTTTCAGTATGTTGATATTATCCATGAAACGACTGCTCCCTATACTCCTCAACGAAATGGTATCTCTGAAAGGAGAAACATGGTATTGAAGGAGATGGTTAATTTCATGTTGTCTTACTCAGGATTGAGTCAGGCGTTCTAAGGTGAAGCTATGTTAACAGCTTGCTATCTATTAAATAGGGTTCCCAATAAAAGGAACAAGGTTACCCCTTATGAACTATGGACTAAAAGGAAACCCAACCTGAACTATCTCAAGGTTTGGGGTTGTAGGGTTGCTGTCAGACTCCCTGATCCAAAGTTGAAAACTTCGGGTGAAAGAGGCATTGAATGCATCTTTGTTGGATATGCTGAGCATTCCAAGGATTTTAGGTTCTATGTTATTGAACCTAATGAATCTGTTTCAATTAACTCAATAATTGAATCAAGGGATGCAATCTTTGATGAGAATAGATTCTCATCAGTCCCTACCAAGTCAAAGGATTCCAAATTAAACTCATGACATTAGTGTATCAGAAGTCCCTGATGAAGTACCATCAAAAGTCCCTGATGAGGTTGTGATTCAACAACATGAACCTAAGCTTAGAAAAAGCAAAGGGATCAGGACTCCAAAGTTATTTGGACCTGAGTTTCAACTATATTTAATTGAAAGAGAACGAGGTCTCTAGCCAATACTCTTGTTGCTTCATTGTTGAGGATGATCCCAAAACATTTGAAGAAGCAATGAAGTCCCAAGATGTTGGTTTCTGGAAAGAAGCAATCAATGATGAGATGGATTCCATCATGAGCAACAACACTTGGGTGTTGGTTGATCTACCACCTGGTTTACAAACCTATGGGTTGCAAATGGATTTTTAAAAGGAAAATAAAGGTAGATGGAATTATTGAAAAGTTCAAGGCTGGACTAGTCATTCAGGGTTTAAACAAAATTCATGGATAAAATACTTTGATACTTATACCCATGTGACTCGTATCAATATCATAAGATTGCTGATTGCTTTGGCATCAATTCATAATTTGATTATTCATCAGATGGATGTGAAGACAGCTTTTTTAAATGATGAATTGGATGAGGAGGTCTACATGAACCAGCCTCAGGGCTTCATCATGCCTGGAAATGAAAACAAGGTGTGTAAACTGATTAAGTCTCTGTATGGACTAAAACAGGAACCCAAGAAATGGCATCAAAAATTTGATGAAGTGGTTTTTTATAGTGGTTATGTTCTTAACCAAGCTGAAAAATATGTGTATAGCAAATTTGATGAATCTGGTCATCATTTGTCTATATGTTGATGAAATGCTAATATTTGGCACTGACCAAAATCAGTTTGACCTGGAAAAGGAATTTTTGTCATCAAGGTTCTCCATAAAGGACATGGGGGAGGCTGATGTTATCCTTGGTATAAGGATTAAACATAAAAGTAAAATAATTTATCTCTCAGTCTCATTATATTGAGAAGGTGTTGAGAAAATTCAATTACTTTGATTGTACTCCTTGAGTGCTCCTATGGATACTTGTGAGAAGCTAATGCCTAATAATGGCAAGGCTGTATCTCAAGTTGAGTATTCTAGGGTGATTGACTGCCCGATACACGACCTGATATGGATTTTGAAGAGGGTAAACTGAATAGATACACTAGTAATCCTAGTGCTCATAACTGCAAGCAATTCAGATGGTACTGAAATATCTGAAGAGAACTATGGATTATAGCCTCTCTTATACTGGTTATCCTTCAGTGTTAGAAGGATACACTGATGCAAGTTGGATCATTAATATTGAAGACAATTCGTCTACCAGTGGCTGGGTATTCCTACTTAATAGAGGTGCAATTTTTCGGACAGCCAATAAGCAAACTTGCATCTCTAGTTCAACAATGGAATCTGAATTTGTGTCTCTTACAGCTGCTGGTAAAGAGGTTGGATGGTTAAAAAACTTGCTTCTTCAGGTTCCATTGTGGCCTAAACCTATAGCACCTATTTCTATCCGTTGTGATAGTGAAGCTACATTGGTAAAGGCTTATAGCTAAATGTACAATAGGAAGTCTAGACACTTAGGTGTCAGGCATAGCATGATTTGTAAGCTTATCATAAATGGGGTGGTTTCTATAGAGTTTGTCAGATCTCAACATAACTTAGCTGATCATTGACAAAGGGTTTGGCTAGAGACTCGGTTATAAAGTCTGCTAAAGGGATGAGTTTAAGTCCAAATTAGTTACTGAATGCTAAGACACCCAACTCCTTCCTGAGAAAACTTGGGAGCTGAGTTCAATGTGAAAGCTGAACATTCAGTGGACTGGAGCATATGTTTTATATTACATCCCAAGGTTGTGCTCAGAACCTGCTAAAAAAGAGGATGAAGTCTTACTTCTTAATTGTTAATGTATTTGAAAAAGTGCTTGGTATGAGCATGAATAAAGAGGAACCACCTATATGAATGTTGAAGTTTTGCCACTTCAGGGAGCTTTGGACTTATGGCTTTAACAACATTTATGAATTGGATATGGACACATGGCTTGTATAGTGTCAGGAGCGTTTAAGTGTTTGAAAACTTGTGTGTATTTTATCTTTAGGTATTCAAATGGGTTGAAGGGTTCAATTCTTAGAGCACACTGATTCTCGAATATTTGAACGTGTAATGTACTAAGATGGAAATTTAATCCTCAACATATTTTTGTTTATGCACATGTTTTGTTTGATGTTTAATTTTCATGCAAAGGAAGTGAACTAAATTTGGAGAGGATTGTTGGAAAATTTAGTACACTTGAGGGTTGTGATCATTGTTAGCCTCGCTCTTTCTAAAGATAACGTCACTTACGTGAATTGGACTAGATGCGTAGTATACTTTGCCCTTAGGGACTAGTATCGTTTAAGTGGCAAAGTTAGGGCCTATATATACCCCTCATGACTCTCCATGAGGGGTGAGGTGAAGCATTTGGCTATAGGTGTTGTGTGTGTTTTATCAATAAAAGTCTTTGTTTTCTCCTCCCTCTCTCTAGTTTCTCTCACTAAAGAAGATGAAGATCTTCATCTTCTTCCACCAACCCCGACCTCCAAACCACATAAATCTTGTGTTATTCGGTCCTGACAATTGGTATAACGAGCCAAGGTTGTTGTTTGTTGATTTATGTTGGTTTTACACATGTTTGTTACTGTTTTGTGCTTATTTTGTGGGTCGGAAATTTTTTTTTCCGTATATTGTGGAAAACAGTTTTATTCATGTTTTTGGTTATCCTTACTTTTTGGTAAAAAAAGGTCCTTCTTTACTCATGTTCATATCTGTCTTGGTCATTATTTTGTCCAAACAGCATCTATTATGCCTTTTTTGTACCAAATATCTGTGAAACAAATGTGGTCAACCGTCATCTTCGTGGTCAAACTGGCAAAAACAGAAGCAGTTTTATGCTTTTATGGGTATTTTATGAAGATGGTCGGATTTTTCAGTCGGAAAACTCGTCGGAAAAAGTGGTCAAAGGGTCAAAACCCTAAACTTACCCGTAAGAAGAATCTACGATGGAGTTACGCGTAGTCGTGAAGTTACGCCAGAAAAGTTACGCGTATGCGTTTACGCTTAAGCCTTGGCTTACGCCTATGGCCTACGCATATGTTTACGCGTATGCTTACGCATAAGCATGACGTTACGCGTAAGGCTACGCATAAGGACCAAACCATGTCTTACGCATAAGGATTTGAAGTGAAAAAAAGATATGCGTAAAAATGACCAAGACCACGACTTCATGACCACTTATACCAAATACCAAACAACACTTAGACCTCAGTTCATTTACATCATCTGTCCCATCATCCTTAAACTGAAAGAAAGAATAACGTGCGATGTTAAGAAAAAAACAGATCTGAAAAACAAAACCAATCTTTCATCCTACATCTAGACTCACCAATTAACCCTCACATATCACTCCCCAACTCTCAAAAAACAAAGAAAAACATACAAATAATCTCATATTGGTGTCAATTTTTGCAAATCTTGTTTAAGATTGTTGTAATTGAACCATATTCATCATAGATAATTGTGGAGTAAAATTTACTCTTCATTTGTATCCGAAAAGTAAAGAAAGAATATAACAACTTATGTTATTTCTTTTCTTTCATTCGTTCATGAACATCATATAATAAAACCTACCCGAGACCCCAATGGATCTTGAAGATCACTTCTTGAAGCCACTGAAGAACCAAAAGTAATAATTAGGTACGGATGGTGTTTTATTATTCGGATTGATTATTGATGAGATTGAGATTAGAGGAGAGTTGGTTATATGAATGAAAGGAGATGCGTTCTTTTTTTTTTCTTTCCCAGATCTGCTTTGGGAGAAAAGATATGTGGTAGGCGGATGTTTTGTGATATCTGTTTTTAGGGATGAGAAGTGGTTTAGGTTTAAGTGAAATAAAAAGGGTATACAACGTTTTATTTATCCGGATATGCTGAGAAAATGGATCGGATATAATATCTCGTTTGGGCTTTTGGATCTGTTCGTGGATTTTTGCTTCAAGTGTTTACTTGGGCCTCATTTGCAGAATATCTCACGTGGGCTTGTGTATACAAAATGATGTGAACTACAATGAATTATCAAAACTTCATATTCAGAATTTATTGGATATAAATTTTTGATAATATATGGTAAAAGAGTGGTATTTTGGTATGGAATTAATTTTCACGGAGGATACATCATTCACGGCTTGAACGAAGATTTGAAAAATGACTACGGAGTTTTTGTACGGTATTATTGATGCGGAATTGACGTGACATTTCACGGGTGGACTTCTTTATCTTTGAGATGTTGGTTGGTTGGATGCATGTCTCAAGATAACTTGTTGGAGCACATTATGAAATTTGAAAATCGGTTATAAGCGGTAAGGAGTTACGTTGTAGTGCTCACGATGTGTAACCATCACTTTAAGGAGTTACGTTGTTGTGCTCGATGTCACATCTGCGTTGTGGATTGTTCAAAAATTTAGAACAAGCAGTAAGTCACAAAGTTGGGATGTTTGCTTCCTTTTCAAGTCAGTCGTATGGGTTATCTCCATATGTGGTCATTACTATTAGCCGGTGAATTCAAAGGAGGTTCATTTAAAGGTTGGTTTGAGAGAAGTATATTGAGAGTATTCTTGCGACATATTCTCACGGGATTTTGATCAAGCTATGATGTTAAATATTGCATCAAGAAGGTAATACGGCATGTACGCAACATTATGATTATTCCGATAGCTCGCAACCATCAGGAGGGAGAAGTTGGTATTTCATCTTCCGTGTTTGGATTACGAAGGTATTTTTGCTTAAGACTGAAGAAGGAGAAGTAGTGTGGTCTACATCGGGGTTTTTTACCAACTTGGATGCAATACTAAGTGAGTTATGTTGTTACGATGTTCCCAGAACGACAACCATTGTACGATCAAGAGTTTACTTTCTCCGCTGCGTGTCTGAAGATTAAAGACGTGTTGGAAGAGTGTTGTCGGTTCAGGAGGGAGCAAAAAAAGAAAAAAGGCTCACTAGTTAGGAGGGAGTAATAACCTAACTAGACCGTTAAAATTGAAGTTCGAGCTACAAGAAGATCATTTGTCGAGGTCATCGGAAGGGAGAACTTCAAGTTTGCCTCAAGATCTAGACTACGAGACTCAAGGCTTCAAGAAAGTCAACATTGTTCATTACTATTGTAATTTACTTTGTTTTGTATTTATAGGTCTCATTGTAACCATTCACGTGACGCTATCTTGGAGGAGATTGTTAGCCTCGCTTTTCTAAAGATTACGTCACTTACGTGAATTGGACTAGATGCGTAATATACTTTGCCCTTAGGGACTAGTATCGTTTAAGTGGCAAAGTTAGGGTTTATATATACCCTCATGACTCTCCATGAGGGGTGAGGTGAAGCATTTGGCTATAGGTGTTGTGTGTGTTTTATCAATAAAAGTCTTTGTTTTCTCCTCCCTCTCTCTAGTTTCTCTCACTAAAGAAGATGAAGATCTTCATCTTCTTCCACCAACCCCAACCTCCAAACCACATAAATCTTGTGTTATTCGGTCCTGACAATCATACTTTGCAATGGGTCAGGAGGTACGGAGTGTACACCCATTAGGTCCCTGATCACCCTGACTCTGATAGTGGTTAAGTGTTGTTTCAATCTCTGATGAAGTTCAGTGAGTTCATTCCTCAGGGAGTGCCATTCTGGACTGAATGGTATTCATCAGGATGATAAGATTAGAAGTAACTGGATCTCATCAGGGAGTAACTCATCAAAGGAAGTATCCTTAGTGGGTGATCTCATCAGAGAGTCTTACTCTCTACAGTGAGTCTCTTCAGAACTAAGTGTCTCAGCTTGTATGCCCATCAGTGGGTTAGCTGATCGCTCAGTGAGGCTGAAGGAATGACTGCTGAGACTAATCTAGTAAACTTGTAACGGTTTTGACCTATTCAAGTGGCGGTTATAACTGCATTAATGACCATGTTTAATTGGTCGTGTAACCACTAATCCCTACTATTATGGAGGCTAATTATGTGATGATTAATGGGCTGTTAATCACTCATAAATTCCATTGACTAGGGTTTTAGTGATCTATAGTATAAATAGAGATCAACGCATATGCATGGAGAATATACAGAGAGCTAAACACTTGGATGCGCAAGGGTTACTGATTTGTGCCTAAATCACTAACACACATTTGGTCTTATCCCAAGTAGATATTCGTGACACCCAGGCATTAGGGTCGAATAGTTTACTTTGGAAAGTGATAACACGATTCCATGTGATATCCGGTAACCATTCATTGATAATTAGTTGGGCTATTGATTATCTTCACCTTGTTCTGGGCTCATAACCACCAACGCACACTAGAATCACATGTAAGTTTACTTCAATATGTTGTGTTTTATACTTTGCCATCACAGGCCGAGTATGCATGAATCTATGATTAGTTTGTGTTGTAACTTTTTTGATTATTTTATAAACCATGCGTTCTTTGTTCTTTTTATATTAAAATTTTATAACTGACATTTTAATGTATTATCAATAACCTTTTTTTAGCTTTATATGTTACAAGTATTGATACGGTGGTACATATTTTTTTCTCGTTAAATCACTTACTTTATCATTAATATGACGGTTACAAGTTTTGAGGTTACAAGTATTTATCAAGTTTTGAAATTCTTTCATAATAAGCAAGTTTGGGAGTCTGAATTTTTAAGCCATGCTGATTATGGAATCGTTCCAAATTAATGCTTTATATAAGTAGAGATATCATAGCGGAAGCTCATCAAGTGACTATTTGAGGGGCGTGCGATAAAGGTATGTATAAAGGTTTATATGTTAATGGTGTAGGAACTAATATTTCTCTTCTTCAATACGCGGAGGATGCAGTATTATTCGAGAGTGGTCTTTGAACAATGTTAACCTCATCTATGTTCTTAAGAGTTTCCATGGTGCATCAGGTCTTGGTGTCAATTTATCCAAAAGTTGCATTTTGGGTATAAGAGTTAATGCGGTTGAAGTGGAGATGCTAGCTCACATTAAAAGTTGTAATCCAGGATCCCATCTGTTTTTATACTTGGGAGTTGGGACTCCCGGTTGGGAAATCTATGAAACATTTTGAAGCTTGGGGTGACGTAATTAATAAGGTAAGTTCTCGGCTCTCTTCGTGGAAGTCTATATTACTTTCAATTCAATCGGTGGGCGTCTAATTCTTGCAAAATCAGTTCTTGGTACCCTTCCTCTGTATCACTTATCTTTATTTCATGCCCATATGAAAGTGATTAATGATCTTGAAAGGATTAGGTGTCGCTTCGTTTAGGGTTTTAAGGAAGAGCACAATGGTATGGTGTGGGTAAGCTGGAAAAACATAATTGCTAGTCAGTAACCTTGGTGGGCTTGATGTTGGCAGTTTTCGGGCAAAAAATTTAGCCCTTTTCGCAAAATGGTATTGGCGCTTTCTGATTGACAATGAGGTGATTTGGCGGAAAGTCATCAGTAGCTTGTATGGGCCTACTGGTGGGTTTGATTTAGGTGTCGTTTGTTTTTTCAGAGCTTTTACCTCTTCATCTGCAAACCATGTCTGCAGAAGAAGAGGTACATTTAAGCTCTTCATCTGCAAGAAGAAGACCGTTTGTTTTTTGTGCTATTGAAGTACTCATTTCATTTTTCCTCTTATGTCTGCATTGGTGTAGAGGAAAGAAGTGGAAAAAAGACATAAATTATGTCTGCATAGGTGAAGAGGAAAGAAGTGATTCTAACCTCTTATGTCTGAAAAAAAACAAACGGTCTTCAAGCCTAACGTTTGCGCGCCTGCAGACAAAAGAGGAAAGAAGAGCTTCTTCGAAAAAAAACAAACGAAGCCTTAGTATCAAAAGGGGCAAGGTTAAATATCATTCGAACTGGAACTGCTATTGATGCTTTAGGAATCATGTTTCGATATTAATTAAATATTGGGTAGATGCTTGGTTTTACGATGGGCCCTGTTTTATGGACAGATTTCCTCGTCTTTTTGCGTTGGAATCTAATCAGAATAGTTCTCTTCAAGAGCGGTGGGTGAAAGTAAATGGTTAGTGGAAAGTTAACTGGAGTTGGCGAGTTCGACCTAGGGGAAGGTCAGAGGGTAACATTGCTAATTTGGAAAGCATTCTCAATGGGTTAACTCTTAATGACGATACAAAGATCATCGACAATCAACTACTCTCATCTGGATTTTGGGTCGGGTTTCTAATTGGAATAATTAGGTCCCGAGGAAGATTAATGTTGTTAATTGGAGGGTGATCTACGATAGATCCATCATCTTTCAAATCTTGAAAAATGAGATATCGATGTTCACTCGCTTTTGTGCCCGATATGTGAATTGGTTGTCGAAGACATTGACCATGTTTTTTTTTTTTTTTTTTTTTTAAATTCCATTAAGTAAAACCCATTTGGTGATTTGGATCAAGTGTTATGAATGGTGGAAACTCCAGTTCAGACCACGCTTCCTCGTTTTGGTCTGTGGTGTCATCGTCTTTTTACTCGAAGTTACAAATGGTTGGCAAAAATCTGTCATGGTATATATTTGGTGGTGCTTTGGGCGACACGGAGGCGGCGTAATTGTATTGTTCACACGGACTCTAGAGAAAAGGGTATCTTCCCCCAAATTTGTGTTTGTTCCCCTCCTTGGGGACTTCTTTATCAAGCATATATAGCATGTAATTACTTAATTTGAAGAAGTTATAAGTATCTAAAATGAGTAATTTCGGCATAAGTATTTACCAATAACATATGCAAGATGTTCCAAATGAAAAGGCGATAAACTAGTCTAATAATCAAACTAACAACTTAGATCATTATAAAATAGCCAAATACCATATATTTACAGATCAAGAACGTACTGAATCTTGAATTGTCATATATATTGCTAATAACTAAGTTATATATTGCTATGTTCTTGACACAATAACTTCAAAAGGGTAGCAAAAGAACACACAGTTTCAATCAAATTCTTGTTTTAGTTTTCAGGATACCTTATCTTTTTGAAAATGCCTTTCAATTCTTGATGATCCACCATTTTTTGCAAGATCTTGTCGTCAAGCTCGCTAACATCCCTATTCACCATCTTCGGGTCCTCTCCGGCAGATGAAGAAAAGACCATCTCAGCTAACCGCCCCTTCTCCACCTGTCTATCATACTTATCCTCCTCAGTGGTGCCAGCCGCCATTAAATGGTAAGTGTACACCACTTTCTTTTGACCAAGACGATAGGCTCTACTTATAGCTTGTGTCTCAACGGAAGGGTTCCAAACGACGTCTAAAAGAATCACACGAGAAGCACCAATAAGATGAATCCCTTCAGAACAACACTTCGTTGATGCCAGCAACACTTTTGATACACTATTTGGATTATTGAAATCAGATATGATTGTTTGCCTAAGCTTCTGATGTATCCCTCCTTTTATGAGCAAGAACTCCCTTCCAAAATCCCAACCGAAAACATGGGCGATTTGGTCCTTTAATAACTCCAAAGGTTGGATATATTGACTGAAGATCAAAACTTTTTCACGTAGTGATACACTCAGGCGAATTAGCTCCATAACAATCCTTGTTTTCACACCGACATCAGCATGAAGTCTCACATTTTTGAGTTTTTGTCTGTCCGTTGACTTCTCTTCTTTCTCAGACAAGGAGCAATGAAGTATGAGAGACGGATGAACAGACACAATAGCAACCTTATGCTCATACTCGAAAGTGGTATTTGATGCATTTCTACAAATTTTAATTAAAGCCTTTTGAAGTGGGGGAGGATTCAGAAGTATAATACTTTGCTTTAAACCGGGAAGCTTGCTTTCAAGAATATGTCCTTTGTGAACATTAACAAAAGGCGCAATGATAACTTTGAGCTTTTCAATAGCCTCAGACGTTGACATTCTTATAGAATTATTAGAATTCCTTCCCTGAATCATATCTGCAAAAACCTTTTTGTTCACAATACTTTTCGCTATTTCAGGCCTTACTAAACGCAATGTATTAAACAACTCCCTAAAGTTGTTTTGAAACGGGGTTCCTGATAAAATCACACGGTTTTTGGTTTTGAGCTTTAGAAGTATGTTCCAAATGTTGCTTCTATGATTACGAGGCGTGTGTCCTTCATCAAGAACTACCATACCAGGCAGATCAAGTAAAAGGTTTCCCATTTTTACAAGTTTCACATTCTCTGTGTTAGAACTCCCAGCTATTTGTGCATACAGATTGTAGCTTAGTCCAAGAACACTTCCACCCTTGCTCCAAGATTGTATCTTTATAGCACGTATCCAATCTTTATTATTCTTGGAACAGCCAATATTCATTTTGTTCAAAGACTCAGAGTTGTTGAGGTTAATAAATGAGAACCCAACTTTCCATTTCTTGAATTCGGCTTCCCATGTTAGAAGCATGCTCGCCGGAGCAACTATAACAGGGCAGCATCCAGGAAACTTTTTTAGAAATGTCTCGATGAATACAATGGTCAAGAGGGTTTTACCAGTGCCAGGTGCATGTGAGATGATGCAACCACCACCACCACCACTGCCTCGTGGACCAAGTATTTGTAATCCTTGAACCTCGATTGTTCCCGCCAAATTCTCCCATAAAAATTTGAACCCTTCTTGTTGATGGCGAAATAAATGTCCCCGAATGTGTTCAGGAATAAGTTCCCATACTGTGCCTTTAGTTTGCATGCAAATGTCAAGATGCTTCCCGTCCGAATCTTGGAAATACGGGTTTTCAGAGGGAAAGAATTGTTGTTCATTGGAATGATAACCTCTCAACCTATCTGGTGCATAGTTTGCCTGAAATATGTGACGGCAATTTGTTAAAGGGCGAGTTTAAATAGAACGCGAGTTTCGAGAATGATTATGTGAATTTGAATAATCAGAATGTATATAATCTGAATCTTTCATGAGGACAAAGAAAAAGCTTCAGAGAGTTAAAGTTACTCACTAGCTTCGGTATCACATATCTGCTCTCAAGAAGTACAGCTCCACACAAACGACATCTAAAACCCGTTTGCTCTTCAAGGTAGATATCGCCATGATTACCCCTTTCACAATTAACATTACTTGCCTCATTATCATGGTCCTCATAACCATCTTTTTCTTGATTCTCGACCTTCATAAACAAAAGATAGAGTAAGAATTTACGCTTGAAAAAGTTCATTTTCTGCCACTGAATGCACGACAAGAAAAGAAACTAACCTTTGGATTTCCATAGGAACCTATTTCTTCAGATTGGAGCTCAAAATTCATCTGTTGAAATAGAGCTTCGACGTCTGATTCATCGGTTATTTGATTTACAGACTCGTCATCGCTATCATCAAATTTGAAGTTTAAAGGTATACAATCTCTCTCTTTCTTGTGTACATCATCTCTTTGCCCAATAATTGAATCCAGTATAGCCTCTACAGAACCACAAGCATCTTTAAGTCTACGCTTTTTAGATTCTTGATATTTGATATCTTTCTTTACTGAGTGCTTTCTATTAATTGATCGAACTCTTTCCTTCTCATCTCTCACTTTTGGCATTTTTTTGGGTAGCGAATAGTCCGAGTTATCATTCTGAATACTCTCACTTTCAGTATCTTGTTCAGCAACTTTTTCCTCGACTGACCCAGAAAAAAGCTCTTTTGTGTTACTCCTTGGAGATTGCTTATCAGCTGATGGATGGTTTAGGGTCTTGTTTGGTGGAAAATAATTCATCCATCCTGAGCCATCACTATCACTTTCACTAGAATCAGTAAGCTCAGCTTCATCCTCTGTTACACTTTTAACAGTTAGATACAAAACTACAGATCAAGTAGACGTGGCAAAATGGGCAAGTTGGGTAAAAGATGTCACAATGTATAATTTTATTTTTTTTGTACAGGTCAAAACGGATCAGATTATGTTGACCCACAACACTTTTGGTCCAATATTTTTAGATAAATACTTATAAACAATTACTCTGCCACATATGATTACAAAAAGCTTATTATATCAAGAATAATACTCTTGTTTCTGACAAAATGATTTTTAAGAAACACTTTAGGGACTTTTGACATCTTAACCATATGACCCGTTTCTTTTTTAGCTAAATTTTTTCACCTAAAATCTTTTACCTGTTTAAACCATAAGATATGAAACGTAACCTGCATTCACCCTTTATAAATCAATGGGTCCCACATCTAAGATAAAGAATTAAGAAGCATTACCTTCTTCTTCATCATCTGAATCTAACTCATCTGATGAGAAAACAGAGTAGGTACGTGGCCCGGTTTTAAAGGGTAGTGCTGAAAAATAACATTCTTTCTCTTTGTTTTTGGCAACAGTATTGGTTCCGGCACTCTCTTTTGCCGATTGATGAGATTCTGCATTGAGATTCATAAAATAAATAATATATAAAATAGTAGAAACACATGGAACCTGAATATGAGAAGAAATTTACCTTCCCCGTCACTTCCACCTTCGATAGACACATCAACCAACGATTCTTCAACCTCAATAGATGTAGACTGTACTCCGGATCCTACAAAAAAATTATACAAACCAAATAAGAAAAATACGTTAGAAATTTTTACATAAGGGAGCATTTGGACGTTTGATTCAAACGTATTATTGCGAATTGAAAGATAACTAATTGACCAATGCCATATATAGTTATTTATCATTTAGTTTGTCTTAATGTTCAATTTTTTTGTAAAAAGTACGTACATGTTTCTGGAAATATGAAGATTTTTGCCGTACAATGTTATCACAATTATACAACTGATTAGTATACTCAGCATGAGATCATGCCCCTGAGTTAGCAACCGTTTATAATTTCATTAAAACCAATAATACATTAAACCTCTTTGGCTTCATCAACTTTTCTTCTCTAGCTTCTATTTAGTACTTAGATGCTATATAAACCTTTATAAAATCGAATAAACAATAATGCAACTAGAAAACAAACTGTTACAAAAGGTCAATTTGGGAAAAGTACCATTTTCATTGCTGCACAAAGAAATTTACAACCCAGGTAAGATGCACTAGCAATTAGAATCTTTTTTTAAATATTACATTATTCATATATTTATCATTAAGGTAATCGATTTACATAGAGGTGCAAGTCAAACGAGCAACAAGCTGCACCACTAGCCCTTTTTGTGATTGTATCTAGCTATTTTAAGGCTATCTTAATATCAAATTTACTTATGTGAGTTCATTCATGCAGCTCAAAACTGATTTTAACACACCCTAAATGTTCAGGGAATCTGACCATCTTCTGAAAAGGTACCATTTTCAATGTCGTTCTCCTGTTGACCATTGAATTCACCAACCCTCTTGGTTTCATCTAGTTTCCATTTCAATCTAACATCATATCTAAATGTTATATAAAACCTTATATAACCAAACACAGAAACTGAAACTTGAAAATAAATGTTTTACAAGGTCCTCTTAAACGCATTACCATTTTCACTGCTTTCTTCCTTTTCAGGATCAGACTCATCACTCGACGAATTTTCAACTTTGATGGCTTTATCAAGTTTTCTTTTCGTTGATCTACCAGCACCATTGGATTCTTTGAGAAAAAGTGTTATGAAAGACAAAGTTAACACACAAATCCAACAAAAATTATAAGATTCACTTTTTAGCACTAAACATTAAAAAAGCATCCCCTGTCATCTAATTAATAAACCAAATGTAGCTAGATGGTAGGTGCAAAAAAGGTGAATTGAGAGGCAACCGGCATGGTTCATGTTATAATGCAGTTTGTCTTTGTGGTGATAGAGGAATGGTGCTAGTTTTGACTGATATCGGATGTAGTTGTATTGTACTTCTACTTTTGTATAACAAACTGTTTTGAGATGTTATAGTATAGGTTTTATGTTGCTGGATGGGGACTGTCCATCTCAGCTTTGAGACTTCTTGTAACTTGTAGTTTTGATAATTAATACAATTCACCTTTTGCACCAAAAAAATAAAATAAAAAATAAACCAAATATTCGTAGAAGTACATCTGATATGGTAATCGTTGAAATTCGTATAAATTCAACGATACGAACATACTCTGATTAGGAATCACATTACTAAATCAGCAAAAATTAAACTTTGTTTTGGGTTTTCCACACTTAAAAAAAGTTGGTCAACATATAAAAACAGTTGGTCAACATATAAAAACACTCTGTTGACAATAAAATGACATATTAAAACACAGTCTATCTAAGTTTACTGCATTCCGCATCAAACAGATTGAAAAGTTAGGATAAAAAAACATGCCATTATGATTGTCCTCATCATCCTCTATTTCGATAACTTTAGATTCAGAAAACTCTGTTTCTCTGTTTCGCTTCCGATCTTGATTCTCTGAAGAGCCGCAACTCCCATTTAACCCTTAACAAATAAGTGAATAACATTAAAAAATATCAATCACCTTAACACCCACATGATGAATATATGATCAACAACTCAAAAATTGATAATGTAAAAATCTTAAAATACAAGCAACTAATAAAATACAATAACAAAAACACACAATCAGCTAGTACCTTGAACACAAAGTAATATTTGATAACGAGTTCATTTCGCAACAGGTAAGTTAAACAAACTTATTAAGACCAAGATTCAACCAATCTTCTAACAGGGTTTCAATCTTTTTGCTTTTTTTTGTAAGAGATCATCGATTTATGTGATGAAGATTCATGCTATAAATCTACATTAAACACTTATCAAAACCTTAAGAGAAAAAAAAAAAAAAAAAAAATTATCATCCAAGACTCACGTTAGATAATATTCATGCTATATATCTACATTAAATAAATTTATGATGAAGAACATATGCTAAACCATATAATGAAATAAAAACCTCACAAAATATTTAAACAAGCAGTTAAGTTAGTTAGTACCTTGAGCATAAAGTAGTCGTTGTTGTCTAGTTCTTTTTCCGACAGGCAAGTTAAAAAATTCCATTAAGATCAAGATTAAAACAATATTGTTAAAGGGTTTGAATCTTTTTTAAAGTTTCTTTTAAGAGATCGTATGCTTTTAATGATCAAGAATGAAGAATATGAGAAGGTTGTGTGTTTTCTTGGTGTAATAAGTGTGTGAGAGATGTGAGTTCTGGCGGGTTTTTAATAAATGATGTGATTTCTCTTTTGTAATCATGATAAGAAATTTACTTCTTTTGTATGAGTAATTATAGCCTATACTCGTTCCAAAAAAAAAATTATAGCCTATACAAGTAGCCTTTTTTCTCCTTAGAGCATCTGGGTAGGATTACTAAAAGCTTTTTGTTATTTTAAAAAGCTATTTTAGAGAGTTTTTTGCGTTGCATCAAAAAAAAAAAAAAAAAAATTAAAGATTTTCAATAAAGATTTGAAAAAAATGATTCTTATCTCTACTAATCATATTTACAAATGAACCTATAGGGTGCGTTTGGTATATAACTATCGGAATCAATCAATGAAAATGATTATCATTGCAAATGTTTGGTTAATAACTTGATGAATCAAACTATCACTCTATACCCATAAACTCATAATAGAAGGGAGTAAACTCCTTTTTTTAATTGATTCATGTGAGACCCACCATTAATATGAGTAAATTATTTTTCTAATGCAAAAGTCACCACATTTTCTTTCTTCAATTCAATAATTTGTTATTTTGAGACCCACCACTAACATGTGAAAACTATACCTTAAAGCTCACACCAAACAACATAAATGGAATCGATATCCTGGATCTCGTACCACCCTCTAATCAGTGTCATACCAATTTTGATTCCGGATAGCATACCAAACATACCCCTAATGATTTGATTGCAAAAGGGTATCAATAGTAGTACCCTTTATACAACTTAAGAAAATAAATTAGCAATGTTTTTTCATCTTATATTACAGATGTTATTACGTCAAGAGTGTAGGTATGAGTTGTCTATAATTTACAGTTACCAAACTTAACATTTTTTTAAAGTAGACTTACTATTACCGTACATCATATTTATAGTGAGCTGTAACTTTCTCAAGTTACATTCCTCTTTTTTCATTGGTGATCCAAGCCCTTAAATCCTTATAGACATGGTTCAAGACGATGAGAGTTTGGGTACAAAGAATAATGCACCAATAGTTATAATAATGAAAAAAAATGTGTATATAGCCGTTTCACAAACAGTGAATAAAGCACTAAATATATTCAAATGATAACAAGACGCAATTGCCAGTTAAACCTTGACATCTAACCAATATAGGGAAAGGCAAAAGTTCAATATAGATCCAAAATTTACCATAGATCCAATTAACCAATAATAGCCATTCATTTTTTTATTATGATAAACTTTCACCCTTTTTAAAAATTAAATATCTCAGTAAACCGTTAATCATTACGCGATAAAAATTATACTATCATGACGAGAATTAAATAATCTTTCTATAGATATGCACTACTATATATTTTAACCATTTTTTTCAAAATTTGGTCAACAAAATCATATATGATTTATGAAAATCATATATGATTCGATTTTATGAATCATATATGATTTTGAGAATCATATATGATTCAGAAAATCGAATCATACATGATTTTTAAAATCATATATGATTCGTAAAATCATATATGATTTTTTGGACGGAATTTTGAAAAAAATGTTTGTCTAAAATATATAAAAGTGCATATCTATGAAAGATAATTTAATCTCGTCATGATGGTGTATTTTTATATTTTGAAAATTTACCGTTTGTAAGATATGTTGTTTTAAAAAAGGTGAAAAATAATTTTTATTAATTTAAATAAAGATGGAGGATTACGATTGGTTCATTTGTTCTATGCAAAATATGGGTTCTATATTGATCTCAACTCTATAGGGAAATGGTGCATAATTCAATGTACTCGGAAAAATAATAACCGAAAATAAGTTATTTTTTTATTTATTTTATTTTATTTTATTTTATTCTTAACAAACCGAAAAATTAGTTTTCTATGAGCCCATTAAGGCTTTTACCGTAAAAAAAAAAGAAGCATGTTAAAGCCTTTTACATAGAAGTCACCCACACTCCACAACTAAAAAGATACGAGCAACACTTTTTTGTATTACTGTTACGATTTCATTTTTGGGCATTATTCATAGATTACAATTTTTCTTATTTTTAAAGACAACTACCTATTTATATAATATTTACACAATAAATCAATTTCACAATATCACAATATCCTATGCAGATTTGAACACACAATCATTTGGTTATAAAACATTCTCATACATAGAGCATTGAGGTATAAGTAACGGATCAATTAGAAAGTGACCAAATTTAAAAAGTTTGAAAAGTAACCTTCTTCTGCCACGTGCCCCCACCCATATTATTAAAAACATTTCAGTCAATGGTAAAATAGGACATTTGACCGTTTTTTCTTTTACACTCTCGAAATTCAAACGCACATAACTCACAGAAAAAACCGATTTCACCATAATTTTTAAAATGTAATCCTCTTTAATTTGGTATAAATTTTGTTAAAAATTTAGAAACTTTTTTTTACATATCAAATGGGTGTTAATTTTCGTATTTTTTTTTGCAATTTTGACCTTATTTTTTACCCTTATAAATGCCAAATCGTGAAAATCTTAAAACATGAAAGTTATAGATTTTAGTTCACTCTTTACACATATTTTTAATCACTCAAATCCGATATAAAATGAGTGAGATATCGCACGTTAAAGATGGTGTTTTAGTCATATTTGTTACACACAATATGTTTGATGAAATGTCTAGCTTTGATTTTTAGCGTTAAAAAGTGCGTTAAATGTTCTAATTTTTGTACCACAATGCATCATTAATCATTTTATTAATGTAAGATTCAAAAATTGATGTTTTTTATTCGTTATTTTTTTTAAATGTACGTTTTGTTCATCAGTTAGTCTTGTTCATCAGTTAATCTTGTTCATCAGTTAGTTTTGTTCATCAGTTAGTATTGTTCATCAGTTATTCTTGTTCATCAGTTATTATTGTTCAAGACTGATGAACAATATTAACGGATGAACATGACATATCAACTGATTAACTGTTGTTCATCAGTTAATCTTGTTCATCAAAATATAATTTTGTTAATTAATTTTCTCTCCTATATTACTTACTTTTGTTTATGAGGTTCACCCGTTTTACTTTTGTTCATTCATGAGAGGTTTACTTTTTTTTTTATTAATATTCATGGCATTAACAAGATTCTCACACTCGCAAAAGATTTACTTTTTTTTTTATTAATAGAAGTGTTGTTCATCAATATAAAAGTATTGTTCATCAATAAAAATAGTTTTTCATTTATTCATCAATAAAAAGTGTTGTTAATCAATAAAAAGTGTTATTCATCAATAAAAAAAGTTGTTTCATCAGTTTATCACAATGTTTATCAATTCTCTTTATTTTTGTTCATTAGTTATATCACAATGTTTATAAAAAAATATATTATTCATCACTTTATCAATTTTTCAATACAATCATAGTGTTCACCAGTTGTCTAAAAATTCATAATGTTCATCAGTTAAGGTCACAGCGTTCATCAATTCATCATTTGGTTGTTTGTTCATCAGTTAGTCTATTCAACATTTAATCTTTATTCGTCAGTTAGAAAAAAGCTAAAAGTAACAAAAATAACAAAAGATGTATTGTAATACACCAATTAGTGCATTTAAATGTACTTTTATAAGATAAATCTCTTTTATGCATTTTATTAAACATATGACTAAGACATCATCTTTAACATGCGATATCTCACTCATATCATATCGTATTTGAGTGATTCAATTTTTTGGGTAAATAATGGCAAAAAGGCTACAACTCTCGTGTTTTAAATTTTGTATAATTCGGCCTTTAAACTAGACAAAATTATAGACGAAAATGCCGAAAATTTCAAGAAAATCAACACCCACTTAAAAAGCTAAAAAAAAATTGCAATTCACATATCAAAATGCATACCAAATTAAAGAGAATTAAATTTTAAAAATTATTGTGAAATCGTTTTTATATAAAAGTTTGTCGTTTAAAAGTTATTTGCGTTTGAAGTTTAAGGGTGAAATAAAATATAATCTTAAATTTACAAAAATGGCCTTGTTCAAATAAAAAAGGAACATGTGTATGTTTTCTTAATCCCACTGTAGGATTGTTTAGTTGAAGATCTAGCGGATAAAATCACTTTTTTAACTTTCTAATTTGGGAAATGATACATGGACCTAAACTTAGGCCTAAACTCAGCATCCTGATGGCTGCAAATAGGGACCCACTTATTTTACAACTCATCATGATGATGCCAAGTAGTTTTAGGTCTAAGTTTGGGTCCATGCATCATTTCCCTTCTAATTTATTTCCACTTTCTATTGGATCTTAACTCTTGATGTATAAGTAACGCAAGCAATCACCAATTCACATTGGGATTATACTAAATTGTAGGGGTGAGCAAATGGACCGAGAACCGACCGGAACCGAGAACCGTACCGGAACCGAACCGGAACCGAACCGAATTTTAGAACCGCGGTCCGGTTCTCGGTTCTCCATTATTGAAATTTCGGTTCTCGGTTCGGTTCGGTCCGAATCATGGTTCTCGGTTCCGAACCAAGAACCGCCCGACTTTCATAAGTGAGGATACTTTTCTTTCTTTTTCATCAGCAACGTAAATATTTATTGTGATAAATTTAATACGCCTTCTTTTAATTAATGTCATGATAATATTTATATGCTTCCTCCCAATTTCATTATGTTTTCTATTTCTTACCAATTGATAGGTGTTTTTGTCTAGGAACCTCTATAATTTCCTTTGATTATTTTTGGTCGCGAATGTTGTTCATGACCACTCTTATTTAATTAGTAAGATTTTGGTACAAATCAATTAATTTTTGAAAATGAACGTCCTACTTGTCTACTTCAAACAAATGGATTTTCACTATCATGTTATCATGCACTATTCGTACTTTTGTTTGGTTCACTTTAAGCTAATACTCTAGTATTTAGTATAAAGATTTGTAACCGAGTCATATCGCTAACCCATAAAAGTTTTGACTTTATAAATCTATCTTGAGTCCAAAACTATAAAAGCATGCATCAACTTCTTAAAACTTTATATACATGAAGAGTTACATGTCATAAAAGATATAGTCGTAATAGATGCGTAGTTATTTTTGTCTATACATGTTTAGTGCATTTTTATGTTGGAGTTCAAAAATAAAAAGTAACATGTCATAAGATTTGTTAACGTATTATGCGGAAGATCAAACATGGTCTAAACGTATTATTTGTAGTTTACATAATGCTTTTTTCTTAAAAAAATCGGTTCTAATCGGTTAGACCCGCAAGGAACCGAACCGGAACCGAAACATGCTACTCGGTCCGGTTCTCGGTTCTTCATTATTGGAAATTTCGGTTCTCGGTTCTCTTGGTTCCGGTTCGGTTCCGTCCGGTTCCGGAACCGAGCTCACCCCTACTAAATTGTACCTACACTTCAACTTTTTCTTTTCATGACCCAACGTTTGTATGAGAAAATTGTAGTACAATATATGCTAGCTAATACCGCAAAGGTTGCACTTGTAGCTCTATGGTAAGGTATATTTGGTAAAATTAGCTGTAAACAGTTAACTGTAAGTTGATGACGGGTAACTGTAAGTTGATAACTGGTAGATTAGAATGATAATTACAAGTTGTTGCTTTTTTTTTTCTTTTATATTATTGTTTGATAAGTTATTTGTAGTTGTATTTGTAAAGTGTAAAATGACCTAAAAGGACATTTGCATAGGCTGAAATAAAAATAAAACCCATTAATTATTGATAACATGTGTTCGATTGTAGATTGAGTTATGTAACAGCTTACGTTCCTTGAAACCCTTAACATGATTGATGAATCGTGATGACTACTGAGAATAGTTTACTCTGTACAACATAGGAGGTCTTGTATCCGAACGAAAAGGCGATGCATCTCTAGAACCAAACATGATGATATAGTGAACTTGATTAAGGGTGTTTGATATGAAAATTGATTAATAGAAAATTGTAGTGCGTAAGTATCTCGTTATGAATCTCATGAATAGTGATTTCGTTATAAATGCAATCTCGTAACAAAGAATGAATCTCATGAAGTGGTGTATCTCGTGAAATAAGGTATGAAACTGATCTCGCAACAACAAAATCACACTAACAATGTTGTGATCAAAATAAGTAAGTAATAAGCTCGTGATAACTCAATCTCGTAACGTGTCTCGTAACAAAATGAGTAACCTATTTGCCCGGGTACCATCCCTTTTACCAAAAAAATATAATAATAAAAAAATAAAGAAAATTAGTAACCAATCTCGTGATCAACCTCGTTAGATGAAAAAAAAAAACAAGTCTCGTGATGTTTGTTGTGATTGAATCTCGTTATCAACCTCGTAACCCAAGAAAAATACCAACCTCGTAATAAGAATGCAAATACTAATCTAGTACAACGAATGCAAATACCAATCTCATTATACAACCTCCTTATTAACTATAGTAACGAAATCATAACTAAAGAAAGTAACAAATCTCATAAAAAGTCTCGGGATACCCAACTAGAACCACTATATCGTAACACGTACCTTGTATTGTTAGGTCACTAGTTTTACAACACAAGCTTACTAGAGAAAGAGATGAAGGCGGATGAACAAATACCAAACACACACACACGTATAAAAGAGAAAGGTTAAGCGTATAGTGTATGTGAAAGAGTAACTTGAACAACCAACCCTCAAATGAGGGTTTACAAGAGTTTATATAGGCAAGGAGCTAGGGCAACACTCCATCTCCTTCCCTATTCCTTATTGGGCTTGGATCAAGCTTATGGGCCTTCTACATAAGCTTGACCTTAAACAAACATAAAGGCCATAATAAAGCTACCTATTACATATGAAATATAAATACTTGAAATGTTTAGGAGTGATTCCAACAATCTCCCTCAAGTATATATGAATGTAAACGGTGAAGGCGTTGATGTAATAGTAGTCGTGACGCCTTCGACATTCTTCTTTCTTGTGAGAGGAATTGCCTTGATTGAACAATCTCCCGGTGTAGAGATAGTTATCTTTGAACAGTTATGCTTGACGTCATCTTTAACTTTGTTCTTTGATCATTGTTCTTTGTGGTGAAAGTGATAGTATGTTGTTGTTCGCATCGATGCGCCTCAGTGCCTTGTTGCTCCGGTGTCTCCACGTCATTCTTCAACATGCTCACACGCTCTTTGACGTTGGAAATCAATATCGATGAAGTTCTTTAAGTCTTTGACTTTGTAGATTCTTTGATTTGATGAAGAATCATTCGACTATTGTGTTGCATTCGAATAGAACTTCCATTAGTGATGATGTTGGCATGAGCATGAGAAGAATCAAGACGATCATCCCGCTCCGAGCTTCCATAAGAAGAAAACATTTCAAACGGTTAGTAATAAGCGGTTTCCAAGCACTTACAAGTTTGAACTTCGAGAGTGTTAACAAAGATAGTGTGAAAACACAACTCTAATTCTTACAAAGGCCGTTCTGAACTGGAGTCCCACAAGTGAGATAACGCGATGTATCAAGTACATCTGATTCAGATGAGTCGTTGAGATACATCAAGCATCACCTCACGATCAGACCGTTTGAGACACACTCCGCGTAATCCACGGGAGTTACCGAAGTGACTTCTTTGTCGGTCGTTTGATGTTGACCCGGCGGAGTTTCCATTCAATCACCGAGGATCACATATGTGAACCTCTCATAAATGTTCTCGATGATTGCTAAGATATGTGAAGGACTCGATATGATCAAGTGATTAGATGTCAAGTGTTCCTAAGAGATCTTTTGATGAATCTCGTGGCTCTAGACTCAACAAGGCGTTTTGGTTTTCTGAGCGGAGACTAGGAGTGGGTCTCCTTCTTTAATACCGTGATCTCTAAGAGAAAGCCAATAGTTTATGTAGGGTTCCTGTGAGAATGAAACAAGCTTCATTGAGAGAAACTTGAGTGGCTAAGAAGGTTTAGTGCATGCGCCTTCGGGTCCATGACGACTTTTAATCTTCAATACCGGTGTCACCGAGTGTGACCAAGAGTATATGAATTGAACCCGGTGTCCGCCTAAGTTGAATAACTGGAGGGCTATTTCTTTTCACCCTTTACTTTACATTTCTTTTGATTCTTCAACTCCTTCTTTCTCCGATTCTCATTTTCTCCTTTTACAATCATTTCTAAGGACTCTAACACTAACTAATGGTAGTGTCCTTGGGTAGATCCCTCCGGCTCTGGCGGATCATAGGACAGTTGTTCCTAACCTTAGTCACCTTATAACTCCATGACTAACCTATGTTTGCCATTAAAACCATCAGATGTGAAAAATATCTCTCAAAGGGTTTGTAAATGAAAACATGTTTGAACCATCGTGAGAGATAAGTTTTGCATAAATACTCCCCTCCACATGTGCTAAAGAGTTTTAATTGTTTAATGCACAGTGAGGAAAGAGCGCACTTTTGAATTGATTCGAAGATAGACAATCTCCGCGAGACACGGTTACGTTGAATAGTTAAAGAGGTATATTGTCGACTTTTAGGTGACAACTAGCTCTAATAACTACCTTGAAGGTGTAGACAAACCTTGGAAGGTTGTCAAACCCGTCGAGTTCATGTCTATCAAAAGTTTCTCGAATGGTACTTTCTACTCGGACAAGTCCTTTGCGAGACACGTTTACATCACTAGCGAACTAGCTTGAAATTATTACCCGTCCAGACAAGTCTTTTCGAGTTACTACCGGTTTAGTACCGTCAATTCGTTGTTTAAGTCTCAAGTACACAGATTCATTTGCATTTTGCACAACATATTTCTTATCACACAATTTTCTCCCCTCAAAATGGCATATAAAAATGTTATTTTTGAACGGTTGAGAATAAATATGACCATTTTGAGTGTCATGGAAGAGTGACCATCGTGAACAATTTGTGAACAAAGTTTTAATTCAAATACTCCCCTCAACTAGTGATATAAACGGTTGAGGTTTTAAAATCTTATGGGAAGTACTTGTCTTTTGAGCAAAACCTTGAAAATTTGAAAGGTTTGATAGGTTTTACTCAAAATAAGAAGCTTTCGCTCCTTTTATAAGGATTGTGGCATCGAGGCGTACCATCGGGTCCTTTCTTGACACTTACGGGTTGTACATCGTTATGTGTGCACAAGCCATACACATATTTAATCACACATCCAAAGTTATATGAAGGAAACAATTCAAGGGTACCGTGAAGTGCGGTGATGTTCCTGTGAGTGCGCATGCAGGCGTTGAAAGCCGATGATGTTTCTCCCGAGTCGACCACCAACATAGCTCTCCAATCGCCTCGAATCGATCCCTTCGAACAACCGCTCATCAATCATGGTGATGATCGTCTCACATCCTCCTTTCCCGAGAATTCCAGTAGCTTAGGATTCCCAACTTTCGGCGAATATCCTTCAATCAGACGCTAATCCATCCCTAACCGACTTCAAGGTATGATCCCAATTTGTGGAGTTCACTACACGCCATTAAGCGATTTCTTTGAAGTTCACTGCGGTAAACAACGCCGAAAGGTTTCTTGATGAGCGTGAGTTGTGTAAGCGGTTGATGTCGGGAAGATCAAGCGTGGTGGAGTGAAGTTTACGTTTACGATATGATTCAATGACCATCCGGATATCTTCGACACGTTCTTTGATCACGATCGTCTAATGAAGATGAGAACCGACTTGATAAATTCACGTTGAACTTGATCGAGAATTGTCTCATACGACCACTGCACTTTGGCAAGATACATGTCTTCGATGTCGTTGAGGACAAGTTCTCAAAGTCGACCGGAGAATCCATAGTCCTGCTCATCTTGTCGTTTGACTATGATATTCTTCAAGAATGTGTAGTCCCACTTAGACTTGAGATCAATGTGTTTGATGGCCATGATGTCCTTGAGCTATACACGCATGTTGAGACTTCGAACCAGCGACACGTAGTAGATTCTTGGCGTTCGGGCCAATGATGAATCCCATACAATGCATCTTGGTCGTATGCTTGCACGTTGTCGAAAACAAGTGATTTGCACGTTCCTCGATAGCTATGCGGTTTGAGTAAATGGTCACTGGGAATGGAAGAGTCAATGATGTAGTGTATTTCTCGAACCATCGCCACCATGGAGAAGAAATTCGTGTCTTTGTTGAAGAAATATCGGAAGGAATCCTTGCTTCATTCTGCCTTGGCCAATGGTCGGTAGAGGTTTGGTCCAGTTGGTGTAGTATGGAGGTTGTCCCTTTGTGTGAAGTTAATGTTTGCTTCGGATTGAGCCAATCCATGTTGTTAGACATAGCTCGGCGATGTTCTCAAGATGATATTCGACCTCGAGGCGCTTTCGAGCTGTCTTTCCATAGTTGAAAAGCTTCATTTTGATTCGCTTCAACTCGATTTTGTCATTTTCTTCACATGGAACTTTTCTTGCAATAGTTTTGCGTGCTCCAATGTAGAACCGTCTACCATTTCTTGGCCTTCATCGGGTAGGAGTTTGATTGACAAGTGTGGAGAACCATTCAAACTCTTCGGTTTTATCGTCATCTAGCCATGATACGACTCGGCCGAGTCGCCCGCTTCTTCTTTTGGAAGGCTTTGATGATGATCTTGGTTTCGCACTTGTTTGGGTGAGGTGGGTTGTTGTCGGGGCTCAAGGACCTCTTCATCGTCACCACCCGTATACTCAAAGTAATCACCGGTTTATGAGTCGGGGTGGTAACTCGGAATCGTCCCGAGGTTTATCGATGAAGACCGAGGTGGAGGAGACTTTGTTGAGAAGAAGTCCGTGGTGGAGGTGGTGGCATAGATGTAGATTGACCGATCGCTTCGACGTTTAGGTGCGAGTCCTTATCATTATCATCGTCATCTCTTGGCCGTTTGGGTTGATCGGTGACTCCTTGCATGATGAACCGAGTTGAAAAGCAAGTAGACCTTGAAAAATTTAGCTTCATCCGAGTAAGCGTTCGAGATCGCTTTGACATTTGCATTACTAGTTTAGCGATTAACTTTCGATTCGAGAGATCAACTTCTTTGGCCATTGTATGTTTAACCAATGCGACGATGTTAGGGTGAGTTGTGCGGAGAATATTTCTCTAGTCACACCGGGACGATGTCGAGAAGAAACTTGTGGGTTTGATCTCTTGTCGACTTCTCCGGTTCCTTTTGGACTTTAGGAACGATATCCCGAAGGTACTTTTGAGTGTAACCTTCAATCATTTCATTCGGTTCCTCTTTCGATGACTCTTCATGAACTTCGAACAAATTCCCTTTCTTTTTCCATCTTGTCTTTCTCATCATGTAAATCTTGAATTTGGTCAACAAACCAATTCATTTTTCCGTAAAGTATGTCCTTCTTTCGACTTGTTGGACGACTTTTACAATCTTTTATGAGACCGAGAAATCCAAGATTTAGGTGGTTTCTTCACCGATTTGGATGATGATCCGGTTGACTTTGTAGATGGTGGTGGTGATGAGTGAGATGAAGAGTCGATGATGAAGAGACATGAGGAGACTTCATGTCCTTAGGAGTTTCGAGGTTTTCTCCTTTGAGTGTGTTGGACTGTCTAGAAGAAACTTTGTATAATCATCCTCGTCATCTCTAGACTTTTCTTTTCGGTTTCTGTTTCTCAAAATCATACACAATAGTGTCTTCTACGAGCTTTAGTTGTTGCACAAGAGTGGTGGTACGGATCCCTTATCGGGTTGATTAACCGCATCAGATGCGGAGAGGAGTGGCAAGACCGCTTGATCCTCCGGAGCCACCCATTTGATCTTTAGCAAATTCTTGACCTTTTGAAGGTGTCGACTTTGTGAAACTTCTTTCAGATGCTTGATCCAATTGCTCTTCTTCATCTTGAGCTTTCATCACGAGGTACAAGTGCAGAGTCTTCCTTTAATAGTTTGAGGACTTGGAGGTTTTGGCACCGAGGATTTTCATCCTTGCGCTTCGAGAATGTGATCTCTTCATCGTGTCGGTATCCTCGAGTCCTCGTCCCGAGCTGTCTTTGCGGTTCAAGTGAAAGGATCGGAGTGGCTTCCGAGAAGGAACTTTCTTCTTAGGGGTGGGTTTCCTCTTTGGAATAGGTTTCTTCTTTGGAACATTCCTTTGACTATCTGTACTTGTGACACTTCCAAGACTTCCTTTTCGGTTCTCCTTACAGTGTACCGGAAGATTTTCGTCGAGATGACCAACTTTGCCTTGTCGATCGCTTCGAGATACCTTTTATACGATTCGAGCTTTCGACATCTTGATTAGAAGGAAATCTGCAAAGACAACACCTTGTTTCTTTGTAGACGTTTCCTTGATTACGACGAGAGAATAGGTTCCGTCAACATGTCGTGATTGTCGGGGTCATTGAGCCTCTTGGGAATGTCGGGATGAAGTCCAAGTGCTCTCGGATCAACAATTTAGTATATCCGATGTAAGGAATCTTTGAGCCAAGTTTGTTGAGAAATGACATCATGTCATCCCAAATCGAGCTTCGATAGCGATGTGTTTCTTGTTGACCAATGCCCGAATATTTGCGGTTCCATGAGCTTAGGGTGCTCATAGCCGTTGTCACGACCGTAAAGCAGACTTGGTGATGATCATGTAGAGAGTTCTCGTGGTTGAGGAATACTCTTAAGCTCTACGTGAGAGTGCTTGTTGATTACTCCCGTAGTCTCGCCATAACCGATATTGATTAAGAATTGGAGAGTGAGCTCTTGACGGTGAGGCGTATAGTTTGGTTGGATCGACTTGAGAATTAGGAGAATGACCCTTAAGTCTGCAGTGTAATGGTGACTTGTTTGTGATTGAGTCACCGTCACGTAGTTTGTCCTTTGACCCTTTCCATAGTGTTCCAGGCTGCTGGATGTAGATCTCGTGAGCAGTTGCAGAGTGTGTAAGCATGTTCGATACGGATGAGTCCTCGTAATATCAATAGCAATAAGACACGAAGATTCGAGCAAGTGAGGGTGTCAAAGTCAACACGGAGGTTATTCTTTCCTATCTTCATTGGATAGCCATGAGGATAGATATCGACAATGGAGAGAACTTGGTGCATCCACATTCATTTGTTCGACCATGTCGTGGTGCGAAATAACATTAGCCAAAAGAACCAACATATCGAAAGACATAATGTTAGTCAACGGAAGGTCTTATTGTCTAGTTATTGAATGTCTACGTCAATGATTGTTACGAGTCCTAAGTCACTTGTATGTTCAACAGTTCAATAATGTCGTGAAATGTTTCGTGAGTTAGTTAACTTTAAGTTTTAAAGTTTATTTTATCACATATTGTTCACAACATATCAAATGATTTAAGTTTATTAGTGACATTTTAGGATTCGTGATGATATGATTAGTTTATTTACAAGTTTGTACAAGTAACAATTCATCATGAAGGTCAATCCAGGGTTAAGCGTAGTTTTGGCAAAGTTATGCGTAGACAGGTATGATATATGCTTTGGCGTGACTTCACGCGTAGAATCCTAACTTACGCGTAAGAAATGTTACAGCGTGGGAAAAGGAGACCTTATGCGAGAGCTTATGCGTGAGGCATATATTAACCTTACGCGTAAGGCTACTCGTAAGAGTTGACCTTATGCGTAGAGGTCACCGCCACGCATATCCTTCACGGGATACGCGTAGTCCATTGTAGAACCTTACGCGTGGGTTGTTATGCGTGGGATTATTCTTACGCGTAACATGACTACGGCGTAGGGTAATCCTTATGCGTAGATAATCAAATGACCTTGATTACGAATTCTAAGCGTAGCAATCACGAAATAAATTTATCAAATCATCAATATTAGCACACATATTCATTTTAACAACAATACATGGCATGAATCATTCTTAAAGGTTAAGCGTGAAAGTCATACGCGTGAGGTCAAAACCCTAAGGGTTATGACTTACGCGTAAGTTTTCTAACCATGGGATTTGCATCAAGCAGTTACGGTAGTTCTAAGATGTTGTATGAGCTTATAGACCAAGTTATAACATCTAACTCATGGTGAATAAAAAATACCCAAACTTATGAACCTTAAACCCTAATTTCAAATTCTGAATAAATCAGTGTTTCTGGGTAGTTATAGAGCAAGGATATAATCAATTCAACATCATATAAACATAACCCAACAAACTTTTGGACCAAAACACTTCACATTTGGAAAAACCCAAATCGACTCATAAACCCTAGTTTTCAAAATTCATCAATTTTAGTTTCTGGGTGGATTTTGATGGTTAAAATGTTATCCTTGATGTGTAAGAAACGTTTTGAGACAATCCATTTTACCCCAAACATACACACAATGATTGTGTGTTCATACGCTTATGCGTAGAACACATAATCACGCGTAAAAAACGTTTTAGCCGTAGGATTTGAATGAAATTAAAACCTTTGCTTAGAAACATGTTTTACTCAAGAAACAACTTACAAAGTGATGATCAAAAGCACGTAATTCTTGAGTGATTATTAGGCGTAGGATCCTTTAAGGTTTAGAATACAAATGAGAAGTGAAAGAGTTAGGTGGAGAGGATTTTATTAAAATAGACTTTACCATTTTGACAGCTTTGGTCCCTCCACCTTTCTATTTTCATCCAAAGCTTTTAACTTCCATTTTTGGTTACCAAATGAAGATTTTAGGAAAGAAACTTGACGACACTCCCCCTCGACTTGAGAAAATAATGAAAGGTTATTAATTTAAGTCCGAGGAGTGTCTTTGAACCGAAAATGTACCACCATTAGTAATGAATCAACCGAGATGTGATAACATGCAAGTACAGATGTTTTGAAGCAGTTAATAGATTATTTTCTCCCGCTCAACACTTGATCGGAAAAATCTTGAATTTTGAAAGATTAAAGTGTTGACGGAAGAAATGTACTTGCCATGTTGAAAGAAAGATAGATTAGGAGAATATTTTGTTGTTTCATCGGATTTTATATTTTTGTATTTTGTTTTGAAAATTTATTTACAAAAGATGTTTTGGTGTTTGTGAGGTTTTTAAGACATTTTAAGAGGTCATCCAATTCCTCTTGAGTCAAACACCTCATACCAATTCGGTGGACCAACTCATTAAACCTAGCGGGAGGCAAGGCTTTGGTGAGCGGATCCGCCAATTGGTATTCGTACCACAAAGTATAATTCAACGGTACCACTGCTCCACGTGGTCCTTGATGAAATGATGGCGAGATCGATGTGCTTTGATTTCGAGTCTTTGGCGAGTTGCACGAGATTGCAATGGCACTCCGATTGTCGCGATACATTGGGATTCATCAAACACGTAACCATAGTCTTTGAGTTGTGTTCTCATCCGGATGACTTGAGCACAACACGCGGACATGGCTACATATTCTGCCGGTTGATGACAATGATGTACAATCACGCTTCTTTGATTGCCAAGATACCGGTTTATCACCAAGAAATTGTAGAGCTCCAAGTACTTTTCCTTGAGTCTAAGCATCCTGCGTGGTCGGTGTCAAAAAGCGATTAGTTCAAAACCGAATCCTTCGGATACGGATCCCAAATTAATGGTTCCCTTGATGTATCGGAGGATTCTTTTAGCCTCGAGAGGTGGGTTTCGGTTGGTCGCGATCGATAACGGGAGCATAGATAAGCGGCAAACACAATATCGTGTCGCTGTTGTTAGATACATGAGGACCCAATAATACTTGGTATTTGGTGGGGTCAACTAATTTCCATGTAAATCAAAGATCTAGCTTCTTGGTATGAGTCATTGGTGTGGCATAAGTATCACGTGTTTTCATTCCAAATTTGTTTAACAATTCAAGGGCATATTTGGATGACTCGAGAAAAATACCACGGGGTGATTGATGAACTTGCGGTCCTAGAAAGAATGTAAGTTCACCCATCATGGACATTTCAAAATTTTTCTTCATTAGTTTTGCAAAAGCGATTGAAAACTTTTATGTGTAGACCCAAAATGATGTCATCCACGTAAATTTGAACAATTAAGATATGTGCCCGTGATATTGTATAAAAGAGTTGGGTCAACCGAGCCTTTGGTGAAATTATTGGCAATGAGGAAAGATGATAGCTTATCGTACCATGCCCGAGGGGCTTGTTTGAGACCATAAAGAGCTTTGTTCGGTTTGTAGACATGGTTCGGGAACTCGGGATCAACGAATCCATCCGGTTGGTGACATAGACCGTTTCTTTAAGTGGCCCATTGAGAAACGCCGTTTGACATCCATCGATAGACCGTCATGTTCATATGAGCCGCGAAGGCGAGAAATATCCGAACGACCTCAAGGCGAGCAACCGGAGCAAAAGATTCTTCAAAGTCTATTCCTCTTCTCGACGATAACCCTTAGCAACTAGCCGTGACTTGTTTGGATAACATTCCTTCAAACATCAATTTGTTTTTCCAAATCCATTTTAAACCAATGACGTAGACCCTGTTGGTCTTTCAACCGTTCCCATACTTCAAGACGTTTGAATTGGTTGAGTTCTTCCGCATGGATTCAATCTAGTTGTCTTTTGTCATTGCATCCTTAATGTTTTTAGGTTCGATTAGCGGACGGTGAGTGCATAAATGCAATGTTCACCGTCTGAGTGAAGACGTTGTCTCGTAACGATTGGTTGATTCGGGTTGCCAATAATATTAGCCGAGGATGGTCTTTTGTCCATCTATGTGTAGAGGTTGATGTTGGTATACATTGTGCGATTCGAGGATTCAAATGGTTTGTTGAAGATTCCGCTACATCCAGTGCGGCGATCTCATTGGCAAACGGGTTGAAGAACGCATTTGGATCAAAATATGCGGTGGGGTACTTCATTCGAATATCATCGGTGGTTCATCATTGTTGAGGCGGTATGTTCAACTGTTGTGTTGGAGTCAATTGGTGTAGGTGCATCTTCAACGATAGTTGTTGTAGCGGTGTATCGGTATATGAATATTATCGGGTTGTGCGGTGAAACAATGGATACACCAGAGCACGTTCATCAATATCGTCACGAGCGTAGGAGCAAATAACCTTTCCATTTGTTGACGAGTTAGGTGAGGATTTCTTGGTGATGATGGGGTTGAGGAAGTTTAAGCGGTTGTGACGGGTTCTAAGTCATATACTCGAAGCCATCTCCGTGAGTTCATCGAAATGAGCATGAATCGTTTCCATTACCTCCTTAGTTCGACGATTCCGCATTCGGAAACCTTTAGAATTGTCACAAGTATCCAATAAAGACTCCAATATCGCTTTGGCTTTGAGCTTTCCAAAATCATCACGATCATTATTCGGATAGCAAAGGGATCCAAATACATGAAAGTGTTTGAGGTTCGGTTTATAGTTGTGGACAAGCTCGAAGGTGTTTTGTTGTGGCGTTTTGTGATCATAGAACGGTTTTGAGTATAGCATGCGATGAGATCGACACGCCCATAAGTAATCTGGAAGTTTAGCATTGATTAACATTGTTCTTGCGCTTCCACTAACGTTCGGTTTCGTCTTTCAACAACTCCGTTTTGTTCGGTATACGTGCAATAGATGTTTGATGTCAATTCCACTTTCTCATAAAATTCACGAAGGTTCATTAACAAATTCAATTCCTTTGTGCATTACGATTATTCGGACGGTGTTGCGGAGCTCAACTGTATTTTTGTGAGAAAGGTGATGATCATTTGTGGAGCTTGGTCTTTGCTACGAAGAAAGTAGACCCAAGTCCATCGTGAGTAGTCATCAACAATTACTAAGATGTAGCGTTCGCGTTGATCGTTTGCACACGCATCGTGCCACACAAATCCATGTGAAGAAGATGAAGCACATGTCGAGAGTCGTGTTCCACCTCGAAGGAAAATGAGCACGAGTGCTTTTCCCTTGTTCACGGTGAGCAAAGGTGATCTTTTGAGTACCGGAATCGTGGGAGTCCTCAACTAGTTTGTGTCGAGCAAGGTTGGTGATGGTTTGAAAGTTTAGATGTGAGAGCAGCGGTGCCATAGCCGAGGATTTTGTAGATGTTGCCTTTGAAAGTAAGCAAATGGGAGAGGAAGCAACCATGTCTTGCATAGAGATAGTGTAGAGACTAGAATTACGCGAGCCGGACATAAGATCGTTTCCTTGTAGATCACGAATGAAACAAGTGTTCTCCCGAAAGCAACCTCCAAATCTCCATCACAAAATTGACCCATCGAAAATAGATTGTGACCGAGGCCTTCCACATAGTAAACCCTGCCGATTTCGATGTTCCATTAACATAATCTCCGTAGCCCATGATGGTCTGCAGTGATCGTTCCCAATCGGCGGTGCCAATGAACTTTGCAATAAAGTTTGATAACAGTTTAAGGTTGCTGTCATGTGTCGGGAACATCCGCTATCAACAATCAGAGAATGATCTCGTATCACCGCATTACACACAGGCGACACGGATGGAATAGAAGTAGACGTGGAACCCGAAATGTTAGAGGGTTCAAGCAGATATATTAGACATACACACATTGAGAATTTTAGGCATCCACTTAAATCCTAGTGTGTTATATATCCATTTCGCCATCAGTAACTACTCTTTGCTTTAGTCTTAGTGAAAGCACTAGGTGGTACTACATTCTTAGGAGGTGAAGCGGTAGCTCTTGTGATAGCAATGGTTGCCTTAGAATCTAAATAAGGTGGTTTACCAAGCACGGACTTAGAATGATTAGTGGGCCTAGAGGTATTCCGATTCTTAGGATTCCGTAATCTAGAGATTATAGCTTTAGCAACACATTTGTCATGACAATCGAATTCATACTCTTTCGACAAATAACACAAGGTGCATCGGATCGAGTATCAAAAGTACTTAACGGTTTAGCATTCGTTACATCACTATTTCTATTACATTTGCCGACGTAACATCTATAGTGGAGGCAACATGATTTTATTCGAGTCCTAGGGTGTTCTTCTACTTTAGCATTCCTTATTGATCTTTTCTTAGGTCGCAACTTCATATTCTTGATTGAGTGCTCCTAGGTCGTGAAGTGCGGACGTTTGGAAAAGTTGCAAATATTCTGTTCGAGAGAGGAAACACATTAGCAACTTGTGATTTGGCGGTGGGAATTCTTGGTTCACGATTACTAAGTGTGTTGGTGCTAATCTCTTAATCACATGGCGGAAGTTGTTCATACTTTCCTAACATTTCCGTAACTTAGAGATGGTGTGAATCGATCTTGATTTTCGAACGAATATTACCAAAGAAAATTCATGACTTCTCTAGTGTGAGCAAGATAGTGATCAAGTTCGTTTGATGCTTCATCTCGAGTCTTTTGAGTAAATCAAATATGACACCATATTCTGTTTAACTTTTAAAAGTTCTTGTTCATATTTTGATATTTGACTTTTCAAAGACACGTTTTGATCATCCAGTTGCTCAATTTTAGGATCGAAGATTTTGCACTCAATTGAGCGATTTTCTTTGAAAACTAAGTTGATGGTTGTGAATATCTTTTCACACCAATGAAGACGGCGTTTTGCATTGTAAATTTCCGTGTGTAATCGTTTATTTTCGACTTTTAAAGACTCGATCCGAAGCACATTATCGGTGTTCTCATGATTACAACAGTTTCAACAATATCAACAGAGATATAATCGATGCAAATGGCAAGGCATGAAGTAACACAACATTATGGATATCAAGACGATAACATCTACCAAGAGTCGATCAACATCTTTTCTCAATAGTTTCTTTTTGCGTTTTGTGTTCGAAATGGATGTTTCATTTTTCGAAAACGCTTTTTCATTACCCCAAGTTCCTTATGAAAATCCTTTTCCTGTGCAATTGCACAACTTTTCAAGTTTTTAACATTAGGTAAAGATTTTTCGAAAGATGTCTCTTTGTTCTCGCGCGAGGCGATTGAAAATGTTCAACTTTGATTTCAAAGATATTCTATCTCATGTTGTAAAATTTTGAGGTCACCATGAAAATGTCAAAATATCGAAGGATTTTTCGATTTTCGTGTTTTGAGTTTACTTCACTAATGGAAGGTAAAGGACCATAAGTTTGTGCAAATTATGTTTTGGGATTAACATTAGAAGACTCGGTGTTTTGATGATAACCCTTGGTGTGTTAGAAGAATCCGTTGGTGTGACGAAAGTGACCGCGTTTTATAATTAAAAGGTTTGTTGTAAACAACATTTTTAATTTTGATCGACTCTCGTCTTTCGCATCTAATTCCTCTTGACGATGATATTCAACAACACTCATGACAAGATTATCAATTTTGTATTCTGACCGAAACTTCGTGGAGTTGGTTTGAATGTTTTAGTGAAAGCTTTGGTTTGTAATCGCCTAGATTTTTCCATATCCTTTTGGATTGGGTTTTAAGGTAAACTTTTCAATAGTCATTACGGATTCACCATGTTTGTAAACAACAGTTTTAAACTCTTTAAGTTTGTTTTGCAAGCGAGAATTTCTTCAAGAAGGTCATCTACCCGATTCGTTGAATGCTTTTTGTATGCGGAGAACTGTTTTGACAATTTAACAACTCAACCTTAGATTTTGATTTTCCAAGGTGAGAGCGTTAATTTGTTTTTATGTTCGTGTTTCAGTTGTTCTAATTCGAAAACAAAGCATTCTTCGAGGCGGCTAGATCACGATCTGTGTCTCTAAATATTTTTCATTTTGATGAGATTTTGCAAAGCGGCTTCAAAACCTTTTTCACGGTTTTCTTGAGTTTTGAAAAAGTTGAGTTGCGATTGTAAACATTCAAAATCCTTGGTTAATAAATGCATTTTTACTTTTAAGGATTGATTTAATGCATAACATTCCTCCATTTTGATTTATGGTCTTGAATTAACCGAGCAAAATCCGGATGAGGCAACAGATCATCTTGTTCAACGTGAGTCTCAACATGATCATTCTTTAGATCCTCAAATGCGACCACGAGTCAATTTGATTATCAAAGGAAACCATAAGGTCATCTTGATCGTCAAATGTAACTACTGTGGTTAACTTGAAAATCATCGAGAAGAAGATGTAGAAGACTCATTTTGAAGCGATCGATCCGCGCGGATTCGAGATATTGGCGGAGATATTAGTTCGAGATATGATGATGGTTTATCGGGCACTGAGACAAGCCATCGGTGTCATACACTGGGCTGTATCACTCATGTGCGGCTCATGCATATTAGCCATCAACATAACGGTGCATTAGCTTGCAAGTCCTCCATATCATCATCCGAGTGCGCTTACGCCATAAAGCTCGTTCTTTGTCCGTGAGAGATCCACCACTTCATCCTTAAGAGCCAAAAGTAAGGCCTCTTTGAAATAAGCACCGCCCTAGTCCTTGGCTTTGGGCATGCATTAGCCAGTGTCCCTTCTCATTGCGGTTGTAGCATCTAAGACCATTTAACCGATTTCGAGCATTACCTGTTCCACCACTTGAGCTCTGTTGTTATTCCTACTCACAAGATGAAACCCTTGACCACCGCCCATCCGGCGACCATAATCACGATTCTCAACTTCAACACGTCCATTTTTCACAACAACTTGAGTCCGTGTGTTAGATGAGGTACGAATACGATTGTTGGATTTGTTGGTGTAACGCCAAAAGCATTAGCAATCATCACAAATCCTTGTTGCAATGCTTGAACGGATCTGTTTCCTCGATCGCATCAACGACATATGCTTGAGCATTGTTCTTGTATGGAACCAATTGATTTTGTTGAGGTTGTGATCGTGAAGGTGTGTTTGAAGCAGTTGGTTGAGTTCTTTGGTTGAGAGGATAATTCATTGAGCATACAAGGCAAGTTGTTGATTGTCCGGTTGTATTGTTTAGCAATTTGAGCACGGAGAATCCTTTCCCGATCAACTTCCTTTTCATGAGGCTTCAAGTAATCGTACAACAATCCATAAGTAGAATGATGCATATTCTTCGCAGACGGAGAAAATGACATACTTCTCCCATTCGGACCAAGACTACTCAGAACTTAGTATTCACCGCAATTCTTGGCATGATGATGTTGTGTTTATCCAAATCATTGATGATATCTCGAAAATCGATGATGATAGGACTCTAGTGTCTCTCCGTGTTCAATCATGAAGTGTTCATAAGCCAAGTAAATTTTGGATTCCAAATCCTCCCGATTGAGTCTGATCCTTCCATAAAAGACGAATATGATCCCACATTTTTGTGCGATCTTTTGAGCATCAACACTACGAAGAATTGGGTTTGGTAATCCTAAGAGGATGTATTCCATTGCAAGTTCATCGACTTCATAGTGTAGAAGTTCAGAGGATTTAAATCGCAACATAGCAATGTTGGTTTGTTCATCTCTTGGTGGAACAAAGCAGTTGGATCTCCGGGTACAATGACAAGAGGCATCTCAAATGGACCTTCCAAGATAACCTTCTTTAAGAACTTTCCATGTGGCTTCTTCGGATCACAAAACCTAAAGAACCTTATCACCCATTGATCGTAGTTTCGGAGTGAGCATTGGAGGTCTATCAAGTGATCCACTTCATGAATTGATTGTTGGTCGCTTAAAGCTTCACACATCTTTGCAAACCAAGTGGGTTCCTTCATAGTGTTTCGTGATGGATGTTGATTGAAATCGTTTGTGTAGGGTAGAGTTTGAAGACTTGGTGGTGGTTGAACCATTTGTGGTTGTGGAATTGCACCAAGTTGTAGAGTATGTTCTTGATTAAATTGTTGTTGATAAATAGCTTGTTGTTGATTCCATTGTTGATGTTGTGGAGTTAATTGTTGTTGTTGTTGATGATTATAAGTGTGAGGAAATAGTTAGAGTATGGTGGTTGAGACATGATGATAAACTTGTGTGGTAAAATGGATCTTTGTAGTCGAATGAACCTTTGTTGATGAAGTGTCCTTAGGCGAGAAAAGACAAGAACCAAGTAGCACTTATGCGTAAAAACACCAAAAGTTACGCGTAACAATGAGGAGTTACGCGAGGTTTTAGCTACGCGTAAGTAGGAAAACACTAAAGTTAAGCGTAGACAAAAGTTAGGCGAGGATTACCTTATCGTGAGACCAAGTTTACGCGTAAAGTGAATCTTATGCGTGGAATTTCTGGCGTAAGCTTATGCTTATGCGTAATTTTAGGGTTTTGCCTAAATGATCTTTTACACTTCACGGTGCAAAAGATATCCAAAGTCGATGTATTTTCGGACTTATCCAAGTAAGAAAACACGGATTAAACCGAAAATTGAAGATCAAACCAAGGAAAATCTTACGCGTAATATTAGGGATTTGATACGCGAGGGATTACTCGTAACTTTGATTACGCCCAAATGTGTTTCTAAACCGTTTTTGTTATGGAATAGCTTCAATAGTACCAAAAGAACACAAAAGTGTGAATTTTGATGTACCAAAGCGCTAAACGGGTTACGTGAGAACGACACCCACGAACAAAACAAGCTTAAAAACGTAAATCCACACGTAAAGTTTGAAACTTTTGCCAAAAACAAGTATTTTAACACCTCAAAACATTGAAAGTACAAGAATCTTGGATTAAAAGTGTAAAAACGAGTTTTTAAGATAACCAAAGATTGCGTTATCTTTACGCGTAAGATCCAAAACCAAAACTTCAAAACAAACGAGTACACCCAACTATTTGGCGATTGATACCTTTGTTAGGTCACTAGTTTTACAACACAAGCTTACTAGAGAAAGAGATGAAGGCGGATGAACAAATACCAAACACACACACACGTATAAAAGAGAAAGGTTAAGCGTATAGTGTATGTGAAAGAGTAACTTGAACAACCAACCTCAAATGAGGATTTACAAGAGTTTATATAGGCAAGGAGCTAGGCAACACTCCTCTCCTTCCCTATTCCTTATTGGGCTTGGATCAAGCTTATGGGCCTTCTACATAAGCTTGACCTTAAACAAACATAAAGGCCATAATAAAGCTACCTATTACATATGAAATATAAATACTTGAAATATTGTTTAGGAGTGATTCCAACATGTATCTAAGAATATGGTATGCCTATGGTTAGGATATGTGTCATAGTCTATTATGTTTAGGATATGTGTTGGAGTTGTGTTAGGATAAGCATTTGTGTTTCTATGAGATTACCTCATAACCATTTATTTAAGGTTTTTATATCATTAGTGAAAAGTAATAAATCAAGTTTAAAAATCATAATATCTCTCATTCTTCTCTTCAACTTTTCTAACGGAGCTCGCATCACGCTTGAAGGGATGCTACTATCGATATTACCTTAACGGGTTATATCAACTGGTGCTTTCATTGAGAGTCCTCGTTGAGAGAGCTTCTGATTCCAAGAGAAAAAAATGTTCATCGAGACTGTTTACAAGGGTTTTACTATTCATTGGAGTTATTGTTCATCGATCACTGTCACACCAAAATTAAAAATGGATGAACAAACCTTCTGATTGCTTTTGAAAGAGCAAATCGGCTACTTTACGAGTCGAATCACAACTATGACCACGGAACTTCAATCAGCCAAAACAACGGCATGGCCGCATCATGGCCGTGTCATGACATCAGGCAGCAGTGATCAGGACACTCTATCTAAGCTTTTGAAAATAGGTATGGTGAACCTATCTCAGAGTGGGTTTGAGAAACTTATAAATCGAGTAATGAATATATCTGAATATTTTTACTTATCTCGTTTTATATCTCTGGCCTCAAATCGATTCTACAACGTAAACTCTTAGTGTCAAAACCCACAACTTTAGACGAAGCTTTTTCATTAGCTCGCTTAATGAAAGCACGTTTCGCGGACCAATGGTTGGCTACAACCAGCGCTACACTCAGTGGATATTAAAAGAAAGCATTTGATTCTTCGGCAACATCAGAAGTTGCACTAGAAGTTACAACTGAAGTTGCACCAGAAGTTGTACCAAAAGCTATTACCACCACTGTCATAGTTACAAAGATTAAAGAGACTGTTAAGTTTTACATTCCAAAATTAGAAGAAAAAGAGACTTGAACAAAGCCGGAAAAGGAGAATAAAAGACCGACATTGGGATTGACTGAATTCGCAGAAAGAAGGAATCAAGAAAGTACAAGTGAGGTTGTTAATGCATATTATTCACCCACTGATGGGGTTAGCTTATAGAGATACACATTTAGTTGTGTTTGTGGGAGAGTTGTGGGCGAATAAACGAGTCAGTGGGTTGTGGTTTGCTCCATCCGAATGGAAAGAATGTAGAACATGAATTCAAGTGCTGTCATTATTACCTATTAAGCATGAGAACAAGTTGGATGAGAGAACACAAATGTTTAGGAAACTTCTCAAAATTTAGGATCCTGGAATCAAGATTTTTTTTAAGACAGAACCTTGGGACAAGGTGGTTTTTGAAAGAGTGGGGAGTGTTATGCCCATGGTTAAGATATGTGTCATAGTTTATTAATTTTAGGATAAGTGTCGGAGTCGTGTTCGGATATATGTTGAAATCGTGTTAAGATAAGCGTTTGTGTTTAGATGAGATTATCTCATAAGCGTTTATTTAAGGTTTTTGTATCATTAATGAAAAGTAATCGATCAAGTTTAAAGATCATAATATCTCCCATTCTTCTCTTCTTCTTTTCTGTCGGAGCTTACATCACGCTTGAAGGGATGATACTATCGATATTACCTTAACGGGTGGTATCAGAATAGTAACCAATCTCGTTATTAACAAAAACTAGAAACCATCTCGTATCAATCTAATCACTTTAACTAAGTAACGAAGTCTACCAATCTCGTTAAGAAAGTGAATCTCGTTGAGAAAAAGTAACTAGGTGGAATAGTGTAGGTCTCGTAACAAAGAAGTATATACGTAATCTCGTAACTAAGAGATCTCGTGAGAAGAAATAAGTAACTAATCCCGTAGCTAAGCGATCCGTAACCTAACCTTATCCGATAATACTAACGAGATCTTCAATACTACACCAATAAGATATTCAAATGAACAGTACAAAATCGATCAAAATGCAAGGAAATCAAAATTCAAAAACAAAAATGCGAACTAAAATTGCCCAAATCTTGAATTCTAACCACAAGAAGCTTCGAGCTGACATAAAGTGTTGGAATTTATATAGTTGGGGTTCTCAAAGACAAAGGAAAATTGTGATTATGAACAATCTTGATGAGTGGGACAAAAAAGTAGAAGATGGATCTCTTCTTGATAACGGGGGTGAGGAACGGGAGCGATGGTTAGCATAATTGCATAATATTGATCAACAAGAAAAAGATGTATTACGCCAAAAGTCTAGAACTACATAAAATTGATCAACAAGAAAAAGATGTATTGCCACTTTTCTCACATAATTAGAGACAATATTTTTCTAGGGATAATTTCATCTTTGTCCTTGGAAAACTTGATTATTACGTCAATATCCTTGTAAAAATGAAAATTATGTCAATATCTTTTCAAAATTTGAAAATACTCATGCATGTACAAAATAATAATTTAATTCAATTTGATAATTTTAACTGTTATCTAAATGTAAAATAAAAAGATCAATTACTTTTCTACCCTTATACCAAAATGAAAAGGTAACCATACTTTTTTCAGGTTCAGTTCTTTTTCATGTTCTTTATTCTTATTATTTTTCTTTGGATCGACCCTCTTTTCATGACTTAATCAAATATTTAATTTTTTTGATGTATGTGGGTTCGATCATTATTCAAATAAAAGGGTTATGTTTCTTTCATTGAAAATCATACGGCTACCTGATAAAAAACAAAAAAATATTTTATTTTTATCAGTCTTTCTTTATCTCTCCTTTTTAACCCTAATCTTCCCTCTCCAATGGGGGACAGTGATTGGATTGAAGTTAAAATGAAGAAACATGGTTCGATGTTTAATAGGCTTTAATTCCCTCAAGCAAGGGCGTTTGTGATGGATGGTTTAGCAAAGATCTCCTTATCTGTATACGTGTCAAATTTCTCCTCTCATCTTACGATGCGAGAACTCTGTAATATATGCGGTAAAAATATTCCCTCTTGTGGATGTTTTTATCGCCAAACATAAGAACAAACTGGGGCAGATGTTTGGTTTCTGTCGTTTTATCACGGTCTCCAATTCAGAAACCCTAATTAATTCGCTGAACAATATTTGGATTGGTAAGCTTTGGCTACAGGACAACGTGGCCTGGTTTGATCAAAAGGTGGACGTGAAGCCTTCCCAAGTTCGCCCTAAGGTCAGTCCTCCGTTAGCTGATACCAACTGCAATGTTTCTATTCCAATAAGGCTACCTCGTATGTCAATGTTGCGAAGAATTCTCAAAATAGTTGTGTCAATGTTTCACATACTGACTACAAACCATGTGGGATCAGTAGCCCCACGAATGCGATTTCATTATTGCAGGATGCTCCAAATCACTACCCACTGGCTTTACTTGGATGCTACAAAGACTTTCGCTCCATTGTGAATACTCGTACTATATGTCGTAGTGAATGTTTTTTGGAGGTTGATTTCAAGTACCTAGGTGGTCTATGGGTATCATTCGACTTTAAATTAGAGGTAGCAAAGGATAAGTTCTTCAATCATTCAAGAGTTAAATCTTTGTTCTCTTCATTGAAGCCTTGGTATAACGATTTTGTCATAGACGAACGTCTTATTTGGCTTGAGATTGAAGGTGTTCCTATTCGTGCATGGAACACAAATATCTTCACTCAATTATGTGGAAAGTGGGGTGAAGTCCTCTTTATGGATGATTCTGATCATTGTAACAGGCTTAGTAAATGTCTTTGCATCAAATCTTCTCATGCCTTTTTGATATTTGAATCCTTTTTGGTAACTCTCATAATGTTACTTACGCCACACGGGTAAGAGAACTTTGTAGTTGGACACCTACCGTCATAGGTATGATTCTGATAGTGAAGAAACGAACTCTATAGGACTCTATGATCAGCAGGGAGATAAAGTTTTCGAGGACAACAGTGTGGAATCAGTTTTAGAGATTATGGATGATATTGGTACACGAGCTGTTAACCAAGAGCAGGAAGAGGAAGTCATGGTACGAGACTGTACCACCAACCCCAATGTTCCTGATGGTTCAAAGGAACTATGATGTGTCTCGCGACTACTAGTTTTAAATTTATAAACCAAGTCATTATGCGCCATTTGTGAGAAATACGAGTTTTACTAATTTGTTCATAAGAGCCCTTTCGACATATACTCTTGATTAAAACTTTATGAATCCATTTAACTTGCTTATTCATAGTTTTCAATTATGAAATACCAAATATATACGCACGCTAACATTTGGAACAAATCACAACAAGAAATCCTTTCGGCCTATTAATCCGGTTATGATTTGCCAACAAGATATTTAGACGCATATCAATTGAAACAAACTCATAAGCAAAATCATATAACTATATTGCAAAATACCAAACACTCCATATCAATATCTACATTATTCCAAACAAGTATAACCAAAACTACTCCATAGCAAATTCCATTATCGAACACAAAGGCATTAACTCAGAAACTTGAACATATGAAAACATGATTAAAGGTCTTAAAATGATTGAAATAAGATTACAAATGATGTAGTGATGATGCCTCAAGTATTGGTGATGACTTCTTGATGTTTTAACCTCCAAATGATGACTTCTTAGATCTCCAAAGTTCCCAGGGATTTTCTGAATGAATTTTGAGTTTTAAGAGAGAGTAGTGGTGGTATAAGAGGTATGAGAGGTGTTCTCTCAAGTTGGGATTAATAGAAATGCTTGCACAGGCATCAATTTATACTACCTCCAAGGCTAGGGGTTATAAATGCTAAACTTGGTCTCCAAGGAGCTCAGAAGGACCTAGAATACATGTAGAAAGGACCTGGAATCATTGGATGTAAGTATGGAGCCTTAGTAATGAAGTTTTAGTAGACCCAGGCCTCCCAGCCGATCGGTTTGGTCACTAGCCGATCGCCTGGTCTTCTTTCACAGCCCTCCAGCCGAATCGGTTGCGGGCCTATACCAATCGGCTGGATCATTTTGACAGAAAATGATAAGCATGAAAGTTGTATCCCTTTGTATTCTCTTTCTATGGCCGCAAACCGGGGGTCAAACGGAGTCCGTAGGCTCAAGATATGGCCAAAATAGTAAAGGTGTGTCGGGAACAACTAGTCTTCTATATTTCTTCGTTTAAGCTTCATTTCTTCATTTCTTTCTCATTTTCCTTCTTGAACTTTATTCTTGAGTCTTTGGACTACTATCTTGATGACTTTATCTTCTCGAATATACTCCACAAGTCTTGCTTTTGTCGGGAATTCTTCGTACATGGATAAATCCTCGTTTTTTACTTCTTTTTCCGTCTTTTTCTCCACTTTCCTGTACTTGGCTACAAATGATTATAACCAAATAAAATACATAAAAGCACGGATAACGCTACTAAAAACATGCACAATTTGAGCGTTATCAAATTCCCCCACACTTAAACTTTGCTTGCCCTCAAGCAAATCTAGAATTAAAGGAAAATAAATCCACATGGTGCATGAAAATGATTAATAAAATATGATGCAAATCTACCGAGTACAGGTACAAGATAAGATTCACCGTTTTAAGCTTTATGTGAAAAAAATTAGATGTTTGACAATACCCTACGGATTTTCTTGCTTGATAACATGGCTAAGCACCTCACGAAAAGGAATGGATATATAATTCACTCAACACTCAATTTATTTTGTGATGGATAGTATTAAGGAATAGTACACTCATATTACTCAGTCATGATCTAAATATTACCACAGGCTTGTACAAGAAACAAAACTCCACCGACGTGGCATAAGCGCCAAGTGTAAACATCTAAAGAGGGCTTTTATTCAGGTTGGGCTTAAGGGTTAACCAGGCTTATGTTCAAATATTACATACAAGAATATAATAGATCGCTGGCGTGAATTGTTGATTAAGTCAAACAACGGATGGTCACTAGAGTATACCTCGGATCGCTGGCGCGTTATTCGCATAACGGATGGTCACCAAAATATGCACTAGATCGCTGGCACGTCATTCGATTTATTCAAATACCGGATGGTCACTAAAAATATTCACGTACTTCATATTTTTCTCAAAGCCAAAAGGGAAGGGATAAGGCATGGGAGTATTTATGAAACTGGTTTTAAAAGAAAAATAAGGAAAAATAAAGTCAAGTCTAATACCCATGTTACTAGTCACGAACAAACCGCAAAACCGTAAATGATTATAGTTACAATCTTTTCTTCTTCACATATTTGATCACAAAATAGATATATATCACGTCTTAGCACATTGGCTAATCGATATCTCAAACATACTTCATCTTCATAAAGAATATAGCACATTGACTATAATTGTCATCACATATTTTTCTTCTTTTTCGATGACTTATTCTTTTTTTCTTCTTTTCTTCTTTTTTCACATTTTTTTTCATACTTTTTTGAGCAAACATCACATCTCCTCCACACTTCGTATAAGCATACACTACAAAAATACAAATAAGAAGTATGCATCCTTCGTCTTTGTCGGAATGGCACACACGAATGGCAAAGTGCGGCTAACTCATAATCATCAAAAACAATCCAATCATACCAAGCAACTAGCAACTAACCATTTAGACATTGACAAGGGTAGGGTTAAGGTTTAAAGTGTAAACTACTTTTTGCTTTTTTTTAGTGGATGCAACAAAAAGAAAATAATGGCTCGGAAGGTGTAACTAAGAGTATCTAGCGCTAAAGATGAGCGCTAACAAATGGATCCATATAGAGGTGGTTAACTGACATATGTGGTTAGCTAAAATCATTAGATGTAAGTAGAAGGCCATTTGGTTTTATTCCTAAGGTTGCCTCTTTATCACGCATATACACTAATATTACACGAATGTGATCTTACTGCGGTCTGGTAATGATTTGCAAGTACAAGTTATAAAATAAATAAAATCACCGACACACTCATAGCAAAAGATCCAAGCATAAAAGATGTATTCTAATAAGAAATAGGCTCAAATCCTCACAATTTAGTGGAAAGGGCTATAATGTGTGCTAGCAAACATTATCAATCCTAGAATGGGTTGCAATATTAATCGGGACACATCTCAAAATTTTCAAAATTACCGATTTTACCAGTGGATTGATCCAGTTATTCTAATATATTATCCTAAAAGCGTGAAAACAACTAGATCACAAAGGCAAACAAGTATACAAATTTTAAAACTTGGTCAAAAAATTTGGAATTTTTATGAATGAGTTTTGTTTTTCCTATTTTACCCCCCACACTTAAGTTAAGCATTGTCCTCAATGAAAAAAAAAATAAACTTCAAAGCATTTAAAATAGGGAAAATAAACAAATCTGAGAGAAACAAAACTTCTGGGCCGAAGAAATCGCGATCGAACTCCATATGATAAAATGCTACGCCAAAGCTTGTGAGAACAATGGATTTCAAATCCAAGCATCCTCCTCCATCACCTGCTGCAATTATTCAAACAAAAAAAAACTAACAAAACAAAGAAAATGCACACAATAATAGATTATGAGCATGTAACACCCCCACACTTAAGATTTTCCGAGTTTTGAAAAGAGTTTTGCCAAAAGGGTGTACATGATGTATTCAAAACAAGAATTAAAATAAACAAACAATTAAAAACACGGGTTGCCTCCTGAGAAGCGCTTAATTTATTTATGAGTCATTAGCTAGACTCTTCCCCAGGTTAGGATACTTTGACAATACGGTTCAAATGGGGGACTTCATTTATTAAAAGTTTAGGGCATGGGATCTTTGGTATGCATTCCACAAGTGATGAAGATACATCGGATTCTTTTGATTTGACCATGGTGTAGTTCCTTTTCGTTATCTTGAACGCTTGATCGATTTTATAAGCAATGAGACCAAGTGGAGAATCTTTTTGATTTTTCGGAGGGTCATTGGACTTTCCACTCCTAGTGAATATGGCATCTAAATTCTCAAGGTGAGCTGTAGGTTGGCGGTTAGTCCTACCATTTTGTTTTAAAGAAATTGGATTTTGTGGCCTAGACCATTTGTCCAGTTCTCCATTCCAGTTGCCACCAGTTTTGTTGAACTTCTTATCACCAACATGATTTGGAAATACATGGTGTTCAGAACTTTGTAATTGAGTGGTTGGGATATGCATGGTGCAATCCTCAAGAAAAGGTGACATGTTCAGTGAGTTAGACATGATTTGGTTCGGATTTGGCATGGTTGGAATATGCTCGGTCTCGTCCTCTTCGATAAATTCAACATCACCCTTATCATTCTCATTCTGAATTGAGGTTGGTTCATAGACAAGTTCATGTATCGAGTTGGAGTCTATGGTATAAGGAAGAGATTCAACATGATGGACTTCATGCTTCTCACTTAATCTTTTTACCCGCCTCTCCAAGTCTTGGATTATTGCTTGGTGGTTCTTTCTTCCTTGATCGACTTTACGTTCCAATTCAACCAACTGGTTTGTCATATCCTCATTGGCTTTCAATTGACTAGCCATCCACTCTCTCATCATCTCCTCCGGTGAGGATTTAGGTGTATTGAAATGTTGTGATGGATGTGGTATTGTATTCCATGGTTGATATCGAGGATATGTATGGACTGGGTTGTGGTTTAGATAGGAGTACGAATTTTTAGAATTTTGGTTGTGATATCCTCCGTGATATGGTTTACTTCCATGGGATCACATATCGACGTGTCATCCTTTGCATCGTGGTGATTATTTCGCAGTTTCATCATCTCCCTCTGTATGCTTATGAATTGGGCGTCGATGTTTGTGGAGAGAACTTCCAATTTCTCGATCTATGAGGCGTGATCAATATTGATGTTGCTTCCACCTGCGAAAACAACGAATTTCGGATTGGAATCGATCATAGAATTTTCCGTAAGATCGAGCTTGAGTTGGACCTTGTCCTCGAGGATTTTGAATGCTTCCTTAGGAGTTTTATAGGGGAATATTACTCCGGCATCGAGATTTCCTTGAGTTGGATCGTCTAAACCATGAATGTTTGAATGATTGTTCCTTTTGTTAGACCGTGTCCGTAGCAAGTGCGGGACATTTCTTTCATACAGAGCCAAGCATCAATGAGAGTTTCATGATCAAGTTGATGAAAGTCATGAATTTTGTTTAGGAGACGTTTGAACTTTGCGGGGGAATATCAGCTAATAAAAGCTTCTCTCATCTCTTCTCACGTAGTAAACGTTACTTCACTTAACTTGTTCAACCAAGTATTAGCTTCTCCGGTTAATGAGTAAGGAAAAGTCCTCAATTTAACCACTTCCTCTTGATTTTCACCATATTGGAATAGGCTACTAATCTCAAGAAAATTGGCTATGTGTCGGTGAGGATTGATGAGTGTCTAAATACTCATCATTTTTGTACAAAATAAACTGCAAAATCATCTGAAAACACTCAGAAACACATCAAAATGATCAAAATATCACAAATCGTGTTTTATGTGTTTTAAATGCAAAATATCAAAATCGGATGAAAATGTATCAAGTTTGCAAAATTGGCGCTTTAGTCCTCCAAGTTTTAAAAGTTGTCAAATCTAGTCCATGGAATTCTAAAATGTGGAAATTTATCATTCAAGGTCCCTGAAGCATTCCAAGTTATCAAAAATGATCCTTGAATGAATTTTTGGTCAATTGGCAAGAAAGGTCCTCAAACTTTGAAATTTTGCAAAATTAGTCCTTGGAGTTTTGAAAATGGATTTTATGCAAAAAAGGATCCTTGTTTTATCAATGTTTGTCATGATTGGTCCTTGTGAGAGCATTGGAAAAATATCACTTTCAGTCCTTGAAGTTTGGTCGAATTACATTTTTAGTCCTTGTATACTAAGCTAAAACCAAACGGATCCTTATAACTATCTAAGCCCAAATCCAACACAAGCCCAAACCCCCTTGACCCTTGACCCCCATTTGGCTGACCCTTGAGCCAGTCCACAACCATTGTGAACCCCAGCCAAGCCTTTTGACCTCCCCCGTTATTAAACCACGGTCAACGCAAGTCAAACCCAAGAGATAACGCGCCCAAAAAGCGGGCACTGTAGCTCCACCTCTTTCCCCTCTGTATACCCAAAACCAGAGATGGTTTTCACCACATTTTCAACCCCCCTCCATACTATGTCCCCTCCACCTCCTCTACACTCCAAATCCTTTAATTGCTCAAACCAAACCTCATTAATTCTCAAACCTGCTCAATTGAAATATTTGGCGCCAAAAAGCAAGGTGTATGGTTCTGATTAATTTGAGTGATCCAAGGGCTCAAAAGTGGTGGGAAACAATCAGAGGCATGCAAGGAGTGCTTAAAGTCTATAAAGAGAGAGAGAGAGGCATTGTATGAAATATCTAGTGTAATCTTAATTTTCTTTAGTCGTTTTTTTTATCTAAGCTTTCTAAATGTATGATTTCAATTCCAAGTACTCTGTATAAGTTTCTTAAGTATAATTGAATCCTTTTCAATAATAAATTTCAAGTTTTCAGTATCAATTTCAGTTTATGCATTTTCATTCAAAATCTCATGTTGGATCAAATGTTGTTGTTTGTTGTTTATATGGACTGAGTTAGCTCACATAAGCTCCCAAATAGCTTATAAAAGCTATTAGAAACAATAAAATTCAGTTTAGCTTCAAAAGGTCAAAAATCACAAAAATACCAATTAAATAGGTAAAAAATCAAAAATCACTTGGAGAAGGTGTTCACAGCTGGAGCAAGGTGTATTATGGATGGCCTTGGGTTAGTAGCTTAGTGGTAAGCTTATAGGGGTGTTAGTTGGTCTTTGATCTCAATTTTCAGTTGGAAAGCTTTTGTAAGCCCTTTTGATTAATTTTGCATCTTCCTGTTATAGTTGTTTATTAGCTTAATTTTCTGTTTCTTTGTGTTCACTAGTTATAACTAAGTTTTTCTAAACTTTAAAATCAGTTAGTAGTTCTTTTAAATTAGTAGATTATCAAAATTTTATTTTGGCAGTGAAAACTGCATCATCATCATTAGTAAGTTTTATGTTGATATGGTTGTTGTTTCATGATTATTTAGTGTTAATATATGATAATTCATGGTTTACAATCAGTTTGATGGATTAAAGTTGTGGTTTGTTTTGAAAAATCTTCATAACAGTTAATATAAAGGGGTGTTTGGTTTATTGTGTTCAAAGATACTCTAGTCATTGGACTTGTTGGAAATCTGCATAACTTGGTTTAAACCACTCATTTCAGTCAAGAAAACAAGTCCTAGTTCCTCAAAAGTCAAAATCTCATTTGATTGTGCCTTATGTGTCCACTGTGTGGATTTCATGATCCATGATCATTGTTTTGTGTTTAAAAGTTGTTGATCTTGCTCAATTCAGTCTTAACATACTTTATAACATCATATTCAGTACTTAGAATCAGATCAAAATCCACTTTGGTCAACTTTTTAGTTGTTCTAAAAAAGTCAAAATCTCATAAGGTCACTTTTGAATAAAATTTGGAATTTCACTGAGTGCTTATTAGTAGGATTCAGTTTATAAGGTTTTGGATTTTTAAAGTCTAGTTGCTAAAGAAAAATACAAAAATGCTAGTTCTTGGTTTCTCAGCTTTTTGAGTACTTATTTTCTAGCTTATTGAGAGTACCTGTTTCATAAAAGTGCCCTGTGCACAGTGGTTAAGCCCATATTGATAAGCTCTCATAAAGCTTATTAGTTGTCCAAATCTTGTGTTCTCTGGTTCTTTGGAAAGCCAACCTGGTCCTCTTGGATTGTCAAGTCTAAGATTTCACTTTGGAACTTGTTTGCTAGGGCTGCAACAAGCCTCAAGCTTGTCCCATTTCTGTCATTATCAAAAGTGCTTATTTGCTTGTTTTAGCTTATCAGTGTGTTTCTTTTCATCTTTTAGTTTCATTTCAGTTCATATGGCTTATTTTCATCTTATTCTAGCCTTTGTTTCATCTGGCAAGCTTGTTTGAGCTTATTTCCACCAAATAAGCTCATTTAAGCACTGTTGGGCTCATAAGCCATCAAAACAGCTTATTGGTGCTTTGTAAATTTTTTGTCTTTATTAAAGTTTCATAAAATCAGTATTAAAGTAGTTTTCAAAAAGAAAATCCAGAAAAAGTCCAATTAAAAATCAGTGATAGTGTTTATTTAAGATTTTCTAGCTTTTTGATTTTTCTTTTCATCTTTTTAATAAGCAAATCTTGTTTTTCTATTTTCTTAGGTTTCGTCATCATATAGGATTTTTAGAAAAGTTTCAGATTTTTCTCTATCTTTTAGTATTTATTATAATTTTAAATAGTTAAAAATAGTAATTAATTAGTAATAAATAATTAAAAAGCCTAAAAATATATTTTCTATTTTAAAATTAGTTTTATCATATTTTAGATTTTCAAAGTTAAAATTTTATTTTTCCAAGTTTATTTTCTATTTTCTAGTAATTAAGTGTATTTTAAATAGTTATTAATTAGTAATAATTAAATAAAAAGTGTGAAAATATATTTTAGTTTTAAAATTAGTTTTATAGTATTTTAGATTTTCAGAATCATAATTTTATTTTTCTAGCCTTATTTTGTATTTTCTTCTAATTCGAGTATTTATTAAATAGTTAAAATAGTTTTTAATTAATAATAATTAATTAAATAGTGTTAAAATAATTTTCTTTTCTAATATTTTTCTTTTATTTTAGGATTCCAAAATGTCATTTTATATTTTTAGGTCTTTTATTCCTTAGTTTTCACTTTTTATTTTGTGCGTATACGTAGTTTTTAAACTTACGTTTACGTTTCTTTGATCTGATTGTTGTGCTTTCCAAATCTGTACTCCATTCCACTCCAATCAATCAGTAGTGTAATATTTCTAATCATAACCTTTACAGATCACTATCCTTAGTGATCACTCCATTATCTGAATCAGTTTTACACACCATTGAGTCTCCTTGGGACATAACGACCCGGGAATTCATTATATTCTCTGATCTTCATTGCATTTGTGTTTAAGCTGTTTTAAGTCTGTTTGACTTGACGGTTTAGCACAGATCAAGGATCGGACCGGATTCTCCCATCAAATTGATTCTCCCGAATAATTTCCATGTGGGTGCCCTTGATACGGAAATTGTTGCGAATGGGGCGTTGAATAACAAATCTTGTGTTCTCTGGTTCTTTGGAAAGCCAACCTGGTCCTCTTGGATTGTCAAGTCTAAGATTTCACTTTGGAACTTGTTTGCTAGGGCTGCAACAAGCCTCAAGCTTGTCCCATTTCTGTCATTATCAAAAGTGCTTATTTGCTTGTTTTAGCTTATCAGTGTGTTTCTTTTCATCTTTTAGTTTCATTTCAGTTCATATGGCTTATTTTCATCTTATTCTAGCCTTTGTTTCATCCGGCAAGCTTGTTTGAGCTTATTTCCACCAAATAAGCTCATTTAAGCATTATTGGGCTCATAAGCCATCAAAACAAACTTATTGGTGCTTTGTAAATTTTTGTCTTTATTAAAGTTTCATAAAATCAGTATTAAAGTAGTTTTCAAAAGAAAATCCGAGAAAAGTCCAATTAAAAATCGGTGATAGTGTTTATTTAAGATTTTCTAGCTTTTTGATTTTTCTTTTCATCTTTTAATAATCAAATCTTGTTTTTCTATTTTTCTTAGGTTTCGTCATCATATAGGATTTTTAGAAAAGTTTGATTTTTCTCTATCTTTTAGTATTTATTATAATTTTAAATAGTTAAAATAGTAATTAATTAGTAATAAATAATTAAAAAGCCTAAAAATATATTTTCTATTTTAAAATTAGTTTTATCATATTTTAGATTTTCAAAGTTAAAATTTTATTTTTCCAAGTTTATTTTCTATTTTCTAGTAATTAAGTGTATTTTAAATAGTTATTAATTAGTAATAATTAAATAAAAGTGTGAAAAATATATTTTAGTTTTAAAATTAGTTTTATAGTATTTTAGATTTTTCAGAATCATAAGTTTATTTTTCTAGCCTTATTTTGTATTTTCTTCTAATTCAGAGTATTTATTAAATAGTTAAAATAGTTTTTAATTAATAATAATTAATTAAATAGTGTTAAAAATAATTTTCTTTTTCTAATATTTTTCTTTTATTTTAGGATTCCAAAAATGTCATTTTTATATTTTTAGGTCTTTTATTCCTTAGTTTTCACTTTTTATTTTGTGCGTATACGTAGTTTTTAAACTTACGTTTACGTTTCTTTGATCTGATTGTTGTGCTTTCCAAATCTGTACTCCATTCCACTCCAATCAATCAGTAGTGTAATATTTCTAATCATAACCTTTACAGATCACTATCCTTAGTGATCACTCCATTATCTGAATCGGTTTACACACCATTGAGTCTCCTTGGGACATAACGAACCGGGAATTCATTATATTCTCTGATCTTCATTGCATTTGTGTTTAAGCTGTTTTAAGTCTGTTTGACTTGACGGTTTAGCACAGATCAAGGATCGGACCGGATTCTCCCATCAAATTGATTCTCCCGAATAATTTCCATGTGGGTGCCCTTGATACGGAAATTGTTGCGAATGGGGCGTTGAATAACAATGGAACTAGGTGTTGGTGCTACGGTCCTAGTGCTTGACCACATGGGTTGGTCATCGGGATCTGTGGAAAACTAGAAGGGGGGGGGGTTGAATAGTTTTAACAATTTAAAACTTCCTTTTAAATATTTAGATCGACTTATGTCAATCTATTTGATTGTTTATGTTGGATGTTGATAGATAGATATATAAACGTGTAATGAAAGATAAAGAGTAAGAAGCACATCACCACGACACAAGTATTTATAGTGGTTCGGCTACAAGGACACCTTCCTTGCCCTACTCCACTCCCCGAGTCACCTACTCGAGAGTTCGTAAACACTACACCAACTCCTTATGGCGGAGAAGCCTTCACAACGTCGCTTACCCTTTTCCGGTACAAAGCTAAATACCGAGTTCTTTCACACCAAGACGAACCACACCTAACACAATGTCGCCTACCCTTTATACGGTGCTAGGCTAACCACCGAGTTCTTTCACACCTTAGAGAACTAATCCTATCACAACGTCGCTTACCCTTTATTAGGTACTAGGCTAAGTACCTAGTTCTTTCACACCTTAGGTGAACTACACCTTCACGACACAACACCTATTCTCAAGGAGATCTACTCCTTGTTACAACACCATCAAGGATATCACCATCCTTGTAAATAAACAAATACTTATATGTATAACGATGCACCTCATCGATTATACGACCTAAGCATTCTTCCCAAATGCTACTTGATTTGATTCTTTGGCATCCTTCACTAATGCCTTTAACACAACGCTTGGCATCCTTCACTAATGCCTTCGTCTTGACACCTTTAGCATTCTTCACTAATGCCTTGACACGAATGATGAGCATCTTTCACTAATGCTTGCATCTTTACTTTTTCGGCATTCTTCACTAATGCCTTCAACCCAACGTCTATGGAGAAAGGTAGATCTATCAACAAGAGAACCTTCGTTGTCTTGATGATGACGAAGCATGGCAACTCATGGACTTGAGCTTGCACGTCTTCAAGAAGTGGTGATCTTTCCTTTAAGAGGAACCTAGAAGATCACACAAGAACAAAAGACAAACTACATAGATCACTTAGATTTGAGGTTAGAGGGTTAGAATACTTTGGGGAAGTTTATATGAAAAGCACACCTAGAGAGGAAGAAATGGCTCTCTATTTATAGAGAAAATTCTCTTCTGTTCTCACGGATCCCTACCACAAGGGATCCGGCTAGCACAAAGCTAGGGATCTGTGGTCCGCTCCTCTTTGCCCATGGGTATTTTTGGTTAAGGGTCATGGGTCATGGGTTATGGGTTGATCCATGGTTTTCTTTCTAGATACAATGTACTTGGTTAAGTGGTATATATAAAACCATGGGTTATGGGTCAAAACCATTTGCTAGTATTTACCCTTTTTGTATATACTTGTATTTACCCAATTTAGCATACACTTAGTTTAAGTATATGTTTAACCCAATATGTAAACACTAGTTGTTGTACATATGTATCTAAATCATAAAATCACTTATACTTGTTTTAGTGTTTTATGTGAAAGCGTAAGTGTGTTTAGAAAACTATTAACTCAAACTATTTACGTACTTTATTTGTTTCGTTAAAATGATTTTATATTTGTTATCGACAAAATATTAGAAGATCGTAAAATATAAATAAACGTTTTCACGGCTTATTTGTATTAACAGGATCAATGATGAGTATGGTTAGGGAATCGGGTGGAGTTTTGACTTTCTTTTCGAATATGTCGATTACGACAAAAAGTTCCTCGATAAACGGTGGTTTCGGATAAGGTTCGGGTTTAGTCCTCTTTATGAATTTGCGTTTAAGCTCGTAGAGTGGATTAACGAGTTGTTTACTCAACGATTGTGAGTTTATATAAACCCGGAGCGATTCGTAAAACATTATAAAAAACAAAAATTAAAAGATTTACATAATGAAAACAAACATGAAAAAAAAATCCTTTTGATTTTTTTTAAAAATTGACGTTACTAAAAATAAACTATCTACAATTGGAAAAATGTGACTATTATTACTACTACTATAAAATTTAGAAAATAAACTAATCACGACGAAACTTTTTTTTCTAATAGAGTTTTTTAAGAGTTTTAAAAATAAAAGAGTAAATACAATTTGATTTTTTTTTTAATTTTTTTACGCTAAAGAGAAACGATTATAATAAAAATATTGCTATTATTATTTATTACTATTACTACGCGGAAAACTTTGAAAAATAAACTAGTTATGACTTTTTTCTTTTCCTAAGAGTTCTCGGTAGCTCCATTGAAACACACAAAGAAGCGAAGAAGCAGGTCAGCGCGAAGCATATTAAAAACGCAACTTCTTTAGGGAATCAGAGAGACCCGCCTTATACCTCTCTTATAGTTTGTTCAAAATGGGTGAGCCTTACTTTCGAGGGACTAAAAAAATCAATTTATCAAATAATCTACCAAACAAAATAAACAAGGCGAAAATAACAAGGAAAAACACAAATAGAAATAAGACTAAAAAAAAGCTTGAACTAAAAGTAAAACGAAAATTCAAAAATAAAAAAAATATGGATTTTTGGAGAAAATGGTTTAGACGATCCAGTTGGAGTTGGTTTCGAGGTCTAGCCGAATCGGTTACGGGGCCGTACCGATCGGCTGGACGAACTGGTAAGAAAAATATATTTTTTTTCGCCAGCAAAGGTGGCACAACTAGGGAACGATTAAAGCACAGATACAAAGCACACAAAAACACAAACAAATCTCCGGCAGTGGCGCCAAAAACTTGATGTGTCTCGCGACTACTAGTTTTAAATTTATAACACGAATTACCGAATCAAGCTAAGAACACACGCGCAAGTATGACCCTTTCGTATGTAGTTATTTTTGGTTGGTAAGCCAAGGTCGTTCACTAGGATTAGGGTGTTTTCAATTGTGAAGAATCTATGTAATAGCAAGTAACACGAAAGTGGTAAATAGTTGTCACGTCCCAAAATACTATATAAGCAACAAGTAATGCTAAATGATGATTAAGCAAATTAAACAAGAATGCAATCAATATAATTAAAACTACTTGTTTGGAACTAGATATATATCAATGGAGTGTATGAAATATCGGGTAGATATTAAGCAATAGCAAACAAAATCAAAGTTCATAAAATTCCAATTCAATGGGTGATATCATGAAATTGCATATATCATGATTTAGACTAACGAAATCTTTCGACCTAAGAATATTATTATAAACCAAGTCATTATGCGCCATTTGTGAAAAATACGAGTTTTACTAATTTGTTCATAAGAGCCCTTTCGACATATACTCTTGATTAAAACTTTGTGAATCCATTTAACTTGTTTATTCATAGTTGTCAATTATGAAATACCAAATATATACACGTGCTAACATTTGGAACAAATCACAACAAGAAATCCTTTCGGCCTATTAATCCGGTTATGATTTACCAACAAGATATTTAGACGCATATCAATTCAAACAAACTCATAAGCAAAATCATATAACTATATTGCAAAATACCAAACACTTTATATCAATATCTACATTATTCCAAACAAGTATAACCAAAACTACTCCATAGCAAATTCCATTATTGAACACAAAGGCGTTAACTCAGAAACTTGAACATAAGAAAACATGATTAAAGGTCTTACAACGATTAAAATAAGATTACAAATGATGTAGTAATGATGTAGTAATGATGCCTCAAGTATTGGTGATGACTTCTTGATGTTTTGACCTCCAAATGATGACTTCTTAGATCTCCAAAGTTCCCAGGGATTTTATGGACGAATTTTGGGTTTTGAGAGAGAGTGGTGGTGGTAGAAGAGGTGTGAGAGGTGTTTTCTCAAGTTGGGATTAATAGAAATGCTTGTAAAGGCATCAATTTAAACTACCTCCAAGGCTAGGGGTTATAAATGCTAGACTTGGCCTCCAAGGAGCTTAGAAGGACCTAGAATACATGTAGGAAGGACCTATAATCGTTGGATGTAAGTATGGAGCCTTAGTAATGAAGTTTTAGCAGACCCAGGCCTCCCAGCGATCAGTTTGGTCACCAGCCGATTGGCTGGTCTTCTTTGACAGCCCTTCAGCCGAATCGGTTGCGGGCCCATACCGATCGGCTGGGCTTTTGACAGAAAATGATAAACCTGAAATTTGTAGCCCTTTGAATTCTCTTTCTGTGGCCGTGAACGGGGGTCAAACGGAGTCCGTATGCTCAAAATATGGCCAAACTGGTGAAGGTGTGTCGGGAACAACTAGTCTTCCATATTTCTTCGTTTAAGTTTCATTTCTTCATTTCTTTCTCGTTTTCCTTCTTGAACTTTATTCTAGAGTGTTTAGACCACTATCTTGATGACTTTATCTTCTCGAATATACTCCACAAGTCTTGCTTTTGTCGGGAATTCTTCGTACATGGATAAATCTTCGTTTTTACTTCTTTTTCCGTATTTTTCTCCACTTTCCTGTACTTGGCTACAAATGAACTAGCATACATACTTTTATACGATTAAGAAACAAAAGCATATGTTTATAACAAAATAAAATACATAAAAGCACGGATAACGCTACTAAAAACATGCACAATGTGAGCGTTATCAACCTACCAACATATGCTGGTCCATTTGGTTTGGATCATCTAATCAATAAGATGACCAACAAGGCTACCAATTTGTCTCATTCCAATATTCTGAAATTTCCACCAGGGTTTTCTTCATTCAATTACGTCCAATAGGCATCTAACTCGTCTCATAAGCTCTCTGGTGGAGACCCTATTAAGAGACCAAGATTATATTTTCTCGAACGTCTTGAGGAAAAAATTAAATTCGGCTTGGCTTTAGGCCTTAACATGGAGGGGTGTGAAAAACCCTTTCTTCTATTATAGCTGAAAAAGGAGTAAATGACGTATCTTTATGAATTTCCTTTCTATTAATGCTCAAGGTTTTGGAGACCTTAATAAGAGGCGGTGGATCCGTGATTTGTGTCATATGAATAAGGTTAATTTTTTAGTTATTCAGAAGTCTAAAATGTCCCAGGTTGATCTTTGGATGCTCCATCTGGTATAGGGTAACACTCATTTAGATTTTGCTTCCTCTTCAGCTCAGGGATTGTCGGGTGGTATAATCTATTTATGGAATAATTTGGTCTTCTCTAAATCTAATATAATCTGCAATGAAAATTATGTTTTAGTCGATGGATTCTGGATTCCCGATGATGCTGATATCAGATGGCTTAATTTTTATGCTCCTCAAAACCTTTCTAGTAAAATTACTCTTTGGTCTTCTTTGTCGAACTTGATTACTAATTAGGATGGTATTCTGGTTATAGCGGGAGACTTTAATGAAGTTCGTGAAGCAAATGAAAGATATGGTTTGGTTTTCAATCATCGTCAAGCTATGATTTTTAATAAATTTATTAATGATGTCTCCCTTATTGATATTCCATTTGGGGGTTTCAATTACACTTGGATTGATAAGTGGGGGACCAAAATGAGCAAACTTGATCGATTATTGGTTTCTAAAAGTCTCTAAGAGTTTTTTTCCATATATTACATGTGTCGTCTTAGAGAAAGGCATACCAGATCATCGACATATTCTCCAAAAAGAATCAAAAGTGGACTGTGGCCCAACACTATTTTGATTTTTTCATTCTTGGACGGAGATGGAGGGATTTTAGAATCTTGTAGTTGAAACATGGAACAATAATGGTATTGTTAATGCTAACGGTATGATCTTGTTTAAGAGGAAGCTTCAGAATCTAAAAAACGTTATTCAGGAGTGGATTGGTTTGAAAAAATCAGATTCTTACGTCTTAAAGAAGGATAATGATAGAATTGTTGTAAGCTCAAGATTTGTTAGATCTAATATCTTGGATAAATAATAACAAAGACGAAATATTCAAACAAAGATCAATTGTTATTAACAAGGTTTTTCTTCATTATCATACACTCCAAGCCCCAATTCTACTTGATGAATAGTAGAACATGTTACACCCAACAATAACAATTAATCAAATATCTTTGAGGCTAAACCACTAATCCTCTAGGTGTCTACATAAACTCACGCCCAGAACACACACACTTTAGTCAACTATATATTTTTTGTGCAGACCTCAAACCTAGAACCTGTATCTCTTTATATAATAGAGACATCTAGGGTTTACAAAGACTCCTAACAATATTATCTTTTAAGCGCTTAATTTCGTATTTGCTTCATTCTTCTTAATATTTTTTTGTATTTATCAACTCAATATAAATCCCAACAATCTTCCCCTAGTTGATACTTACAAAACATTCTTCTAGATATTCCATGAATGAAACAATCTTACCCTTATGCTCAACTCATGAACTTACATAACATGTTGTATCACGAAGGATCTTCAAGTTGCGAAAATTCTATGTACTTCTTCCCCTTTTTGTCATTACCCACTAGCAGATGCTAAGTAGATGCAACTTTGATCTTCACAACCACAAATCAATATCACAATTCTAATCCAAGCTTACCAATGTCTCAAATTACCCTCCATGAAGAACACCAAAATGCTTACTAAAAATGAATTCAAGATAGTAGAAACTTAAACCAGCAGTAGTAATAAAAACTAACAGTAGTAAAAGCATTCCCCTCAAATGGTGCATTTACTCTATAGTATGCTTGCCCTAAAATCCATGTGTTAACCATTCAAGTAACCATAAGAACTTCTTGAATATCTAACCACTATAGTAACAAACGCCATGTAGTACCATCCATGAACGAGCACCAAATAGCCTACTAAAAATGACTACAATAGTGTTTAAAACCAAGCAGTAGTAACGTTGAAGAATAGTTCCAAGGTTTAATAATAGAAACCATGTAACAATAGTAATCTTCCCCTTAATATGATAACTACTTTACCAATCTTTTCAATCATCATCAAACTCCAAACAATAAGTATAACAATACCTGAGATCTTGAACTTTGAAATCAAACAAACTTCTGTGTGTGTTTTTATCCAACCGAAAACCAAAAACATGTACTATAATATCACCAAACTTCTTTCATTATCTCCATTTAAACATGTTGAGTAGCCACATTAGGATACCACTAATTCTCAAATCCACTAACCAATCACACGTACTACTTGTTTCCATATGTCTGTCTCTTTGTCTAATGACTTTCAGATCATGAAATGGCTGCAAATCAAGCAAACATCAATGCCACAGCTGAGCTCTCGATGCCAAACACATTCCAAGCTGGATACGACAAAACAATTAGCAAGAACTATCTCCGTGTCATCTTCAACAACTTCATATGCTCATAATCATCTTGCAGAATTGTTGTGGACATCCTTCTGCAACATCCATTCAAAACTCATGCTCAATGAGCAAAATTCAATGGATGAGGTAATACAATTTCGTAAGACATTAAAGCAGAAAAGGATGGAATACCATGCTTCAATCTTTTCCGGTTAATCAACCCGGTGGGGCAGGAGGGTCAAGCAGTAGTCCTCCACTTATGGAAGATCCATTGCAAAAAACTCTTACCTCATCCAATCGGTTAATCAATCCGGTAAGGATCGGTGTCACCGCTACTACAACTGTTGAAATGAAGCAACCACAACAACAACTTAAACAAAAGCAAGAAGAAAAGCATGGTGAAGATGTGGAAATATATGATGAAGGAGATTACGATCATGATAAGGATGAAAGAGTCACCGATGATGATAATTTGGTGGTCAAGAGAAATCTTCGCAAAAGAGGTCAAGAAACTGCTAGAGCCGAGGAGGAAAAGTTAAAGAAGGAATCGGACAACTACTTAGTTGACAATCCAATACACAAACCTCAACGGTCTTGAATCACCTCTTGACACTTTCACCAAACCCAAATCATCATCTCATTCATCACCTCCATCAACATAAGAAACACCAATGTCAACAACAAAATCATTAAGAAGGCAACTCCATCCAATGATTCGACAAATGGTTAAGTAGGTTATCACCACTACACAACAAGCTACACAGCCACCACCATCTGATCAACCAAGGGATTCAGAAACCACACCACCAATGGAGAAAACCTTTGATCACTTTACATACACTGGTGGTGAGGATCACGACATACCTGAGCCCCAACCAGAACCTCAACCGAAATTTAGATCAAGTACATTACTACACTCGGTTGTTTTCATACGCTTCAAATCAAAGAGCGTGTTGAAGTTCTCCACCTCGGGGTCGAATCTTACCTAAATTCTACACTTCATCGGAATCAATCAAGAACCTCAGTACAAAATCGTTCATAAACAAAAGTTTGGGTTTGTCTACCAAAGTGAAAATCATCATACTTGCTTCATGGCTTTCGATGAAATTCACTAAGTTCTATGACGCCACCCTGGAGATGGTTCAAGATGGATTGTCATATCGATTGAAGGACATTGAGTTGGGTATAATTCAGACAAAGAGATGGAATTCAAAGGATCGCAAGGATGTTCGTTGATTTATCACTAGGATTGATGAATGTTTAATTCATCGGGATCAGATGCAACGGTTGGAGAGCTATGTGGGAGGATGACCAAAATTTTCTGATTCTGACTTTTCAACGTCCTCAGAAAGTAGCTGATCATCTGTAATCATTGGGTACTCTCTTGATTGTGATTTTGTTTGTTTGATTATATGACAATGGCTTGTGCACACATAACAGTGTACAACCCGTTCTTGTAATGAAAGGACCCTGTGGTACGCTTCAGTGCCACAATCCTTATAAAAGGAGCGAAAGCTTCTTACTTTTGAGTAAAACCTATCAAACCTTTCACTTTTCAAGGTTTTGCTCAAAAGAACAAGCACTTCCCCTTACGTTTTCAAAACCTCAAAATTTAGTATTACTTGTTGAGGGGGAGTACTTGACTTATAAAAACTTTGTTCACAAATTGTTCTTTGGGTAATCTTCCCACAAAACTCAAAATGGTCATATTTATTCTCAACATTTCTTCAAAAATAACATTTATATGCCATTTTTGAGGGGGAGAAAATTATGTGATAAGAAATATGTTGTGTTTTGCTATTGAATCCTCATGTGAAAAGACTTCAACCCATGAATTGACGGGAACTGAACAGTCATACATTGAAAAGATTTGTCTTCCAAGACTTATCCAAATAAATTGTACCTATTCGAGAAACTCTTGATAGACATGAACTTTGACGGGTTTGACAACCTTTCGGGGTTGTCCACATCTTCAAGGTAGTTATTAGAGCGATTTGTCACCTAAAAGCTGACAATGTAACTCTTTAACTATGCAACGTAACCGTGTCCCTCGGGGAATTGTCTATCTTGAGTCGATCAATTCAAAAGTGCTCACTCTTCTCTCACTGTGCAGATTTCTATCAAAACTCTTAAGCACATGTCGAGGGGGAGTATTTCTGAAAATCTAAAACTCTTGAAGTGTTCAAACATGTTTTTCATTCACAAACACTTCGAGAGATTTTCATGAAAATGGTTTTATGGCAATGGAGTTATAAGGTGATTAAGGTTAGGAATAACTGTCTATGATCCGCCAGAGTCGGAGGATCTACCCAAGGACATCACAAATAGTTAGTACTTAGAAGTCCTTAGGTATGATTATAAAAGGAGAAAATGAGAATTGGAGAAAGAAGGAGTTGAAGAATTAAAAGAAAAGCAAAGAAAAGGGTGAAAAGAAATAGCCCTCCAGTTATTCAACTTAGGGCGCATACACGGGTTCAATTCATATGCTCTTGGTTGTCACCGATGACGCCGGTATTGAAGATTAAAAGTCGTCATGGACCCAAATGACGCATGCACTAAACCTTCTTAGCCACTCAAGCTTCTCCCAAAAGAAGCTTGTTTCATTCTCACAGGAACCCCACGTAAACTATTGGCTTTCTCTTAGAGATTCGGTATTGAAGAAGGAGACCCTCTCTAGTCTCCGCTCAGAAAACCAAACGCACTATTGAGTCTAGAGCCACGAGATTCATCAAAAGATCTCATAGGCACACTTGACATTTCATCACTTTTGTTCAACAATAAGAACAACGAAGGGTACGTTATCGAGTCCTACATAGATCCTAGCAATGTCGAGAACATTTATGAGAGGTTCACATCCGTGATCCTCGGTGATTGAATGGAAACTCCGCCAGGTCAACATCAAACGCCCTGCATAAAGCAGTCGCTTCGGTAACTCCCCATGGATTACGCTTAGTGGTCTCAAACGGTCTCTGATCGTGAGGTGATGCTTGGTGTACCTCAACGACTCATCCGAACCGTAGGTGTACTTGTACATCGCGTTATCTCACTTGTGGGACTCCGGTTCAGAACGGCCTTTGTGAGAATTAGAGTTGTGTTTTCACACTATGTGTTAACACTCTCGAAGTTCAAACTTGTAAGTGCGGAACCGCTTATTACTAACCTTTCCTATGTTTACTTCTTATGGAAGCTCGAGCGGATCGATCGCGGATTCTCCACATGCTCATACCAACAATATCACTTATGAAAGTTCTCTCATAATCAAAGGCAACACAAAGTCGAATGATTCTTCATCAACAAAGAATCTATAAAGTTTAAAGACTTAAAGAACATCATCAACTGTAATCCAACGTTAAAGAGCGTGTGAGCATGTTGGAGAAAGACGTGGAGACACCTGGAGCAACAAGGCACTGATGCAGATTACCACAACATACTATCACTTTCAAAAGAACAAAGAACTTAAGAACAAAGAAAATGAAGACGCCAAAGCGAATACTTCAAAAGAAACAATTTCTCTACATTGGGGAGATTGTTCGAATCAAGACACTTCTTCTCACAAGAAAGAAGAATGTCAGAAGACGTCAAAGCTACTATTATATCAGCACCTACAACGTTTATCACTCATTCCTTCATCACTAACACTTAGGGGGAGATTGTTGGAATCACTCCTAAACCTTATTCAAGTGTTAGTGATTCATATGTAATAGTTAGTTTAATATGGCCTTTATGTTTGTTATTAAGCTTAGGCTTATGTAGAAGGCCCATAAGCCTAGGCCCAAGTCCATTAAGGAAAAGGAAGGGACTAGGAGTGTTGCCCTAGCTCCCTCTCCTATAAATACATTGTAATAACCCTCACTTGAGGGTTGGTTGTTCAATTTATTCACTCTCACATTTCCTACGCATAACCGGTCAAGTCATACGAGTGTGTGTGTGTGTGTGTGTTTATTGTTCATCCGATCTCTATCTCTTCTCTATTTCTACATATTGATGCTTGTGTTACTAATATGGTGACCTAACAGTTGGCTTGCATCTAAGAGTAGTTATATAAAGAATGTGGTTTTCAAAATAGTTGCTCCCCCTCAATATGTGCATAGATATTAGAAAAAGTTTTGCACATATTAGGAAAAGACTGCACATTGAAATAAATTGATCACGTTTAAAATCTTTGTGGTTTAAGATAGATGCTCCCCCTCAACATGTGCATGAAAAATTTGAAATCGTTTGGCACATGTGGGAAGGAGAGCTTGTACATCATTATAAAACCATTTACCGAATTATCAGTTTAAATCCAATTTAAATCATAAATTCTCCCCGATCACAATTATCAAACCATTTGAGATTTGTGATCTCTGAGATTTAAATTGATTTTGAAAGCTTTTAAGGAGAATTGTGACTTGATTATGAAAACGTTTTAAGCGATAAGGATCGGATTTTGAGACTTTAAACTCCATTGATTAAACATGCATGATTATATTTTGAAAACAATTGTATGACAAATAACCTTTTGATTTAATTGAAATCATTCTCCCCTCAATCAATGACATAAGTTGTTGATTGAGAGATAGATATTTTGACAAATGTTAAGTCCAGATGATTTTCAAAAATAGAGTCCGAGTTATTTTTCAAAGCAATTAGTTTTCATTAGATAGTAAGTAATTGTTTATAGAATCGAGCATGAAATTTGAAAACAAGATAAGGCATGGCTCGTTCTTTCTTTGAAAACGGGTTACTGCCTGAAATGACAATAAACCACCATTTTTCTTCGCCTCATTTTTTTTTTAAACTATGTACATTCGAGGAACATCTAAAGACCCGTGACATTCTTTGAATGTCAACACAAAGTCCGTAGATGATATCGAATAAGGAAAAACATGACAAAATAAGAATATTTTTGGAATTTTTCAAGATTTTTCAAATTTTTATGGATTTTAGAGAATTTTATATTTTTATATTTTGCTTTTTGAATAAATATATACAAGAGATAGATGAATAAAGACCTTTACTCCTCGTCTTCCTCTTGAAGACGCTTGAGTGTTTCCGGTTGAAGACTCTTTAGACCAAGACGTGGAAGGATAAACTCAAACGTTCTCTAGGAAGAGCTTTGGTGAAGATGTCGCTAATTGGTATTCGGTCCTCACAAAATAGAGTTCCACCACACCTTTTCCACTTGTTCCTTGATGAAATGATGTCGAATGTCGATGTGCTTTGCTCTTGAGTGTTGTACATTGTTGCATGAGAGAGCAATAGCACTTTTATTATCACAAGACAGAGGATTTTGTTGAATTCAAAGCCATAGTCGATAATTGAGATCTCATCCATAGGATTTGAGCACAACATGATGACATGGCTATGTATTCAACCTCTCAGAGACGAAATAGAAGTACTCATTTGCTTCTTTGAAGACCACTCACAAGCTTATCACCCAAAACCGAGCACCTCAGACGCATTTGACGAGTATCTTGACACCTCCATGATCTCGCATCGCATATGTTGTTAGTGACATACGGTGTCCTTTGGGTACCAAAGTCCCATGTTGATGGTTCCTTGGAGATACCGAAGACCCGCTTAACCGCTTCAAGGTGCTTTTGGTAGGCTTAGCTCGATATCTAGCACACATGCAAACAACGAACAAAATGTCCGGTCTCATCGGTGTGAGGTACATCGGGATCCAATCATACTACGATATTTCGCTTGGTCTACCATGATCCCCGAGTGGTCCTCATCCAGTTTAGTACGCTCAATCATGGGAGTGTCAACAGGTCACAAGAATCAAATCCAAAATTCTTTAAAATCTCATTTGCATATTTAGATTGATTTATAAAATGCCTCCGGACTTTGTGAAATTTGTAATCCCAAGAAAATGACATTTGTCCCATCATTGACATTTGAAATTTGGAACCCATTTCATTTGAAAATGATCACATTCATTGGGGTCAATCGAGGCAAAGATAATATCATCAACATATATTTGAACGTAAATTAAATGTTTGCACGACTTCCGGTGAACAATGTCGGATCAACTCGCTCCTTTGTCAATCCGGTAGATAGAAGAAACTTTGATAGCGTATCATACCATGCCCTTGGAGCTTGCTTCAAGCCGAAAGAACCTTCTTCAAGCGATAGACATGAGTAGGATGCTCGATTCACAAAACCTTCCGGTTGGCTAACGATACGACTTCTTTAAGATCTCCGTTAAGAAAAGCCGTCTTTACATCCATCCGATAGACAATCATATTCTTACTTGCAAGATTAGCCGTGAAGATTCGATCGCCTCGATGCGCACTACAAGATCAAATGATTTTTCAAAGTCAATACCTTCCTCCCGACGGTATCCTTTTGTAACCAATCTAGCCTTGTTCTTTAATACATCGCCATGCTCATCAAGCTTCACTTTGAAGATCCACTTTAGAGCAATGATCATAGCACAACTGGAGCGGTACTAATTCCCATACATCAAGTCGATCAAACTCATGAATTTCTTCTTGCATGGCATTGAACCAAATTGCCTTTATTCATGGCGCTTTAACATCTTTTGTTCGACCTTAGAGAGTACGGAGTTGAAGAAGCACCATAAGGCATCGGTTGCAAGTTGTTTCCGTGTTGATCTTCGGACGAGAAGGGTTTCCAATGATGTTGTCCAATGGATGATCATGTGTCCATTTTTAAGATGTTCATGTGGTTGTTGTTGAGGAACCCAAGTAGCGTAGTCTATATCTCCCGATGATGATGGTTCGATGATGATTCAGAGCAAATATGTTTTCAAATGGAGCATCTTTGGAGTAGCAAAGGATTAACTTCATCATTGATGCGAAACAATTCCATGATGTACATTCGATGATTGATGATTTGTTGATGAGACAGAGTGATCGCAGCAGCGCTTCTTGACTTAATAATATTGAGATCAAGGGTTCACTTCATTCATGTGGATAGAGCAGCCTGTTGATGGAATTGACATTTCATCAGCATTCGGTTCATAGTGTTCATCAAAAATTAGATCAAACAATTTCTTTAAATCATCTTCTGATGGAGGTACATATGGAGTTGTTGGTGAGGGATTAGAAACAAGAGTAGAACTGATAGGACTACTTGATAAAGGTTGAGATGCGGGTCCAGAACTAAATAAAGCGGGTCCATAACTAAATTGTCCTGGAGCCATTTGACCGGTCAGCTCATCAAACAAAACGTGAATTGTTTCCATGATATTTCGAGTTCTCTTGTTGTAGATTCGGTAACCTTTTTGCTTGGTGCATATCCTAAAAATACTCCAATGTCCGCTTTAGCTTTCAGTTTACCTAAATCTTGACCGTCATTAGTTGGGAAACATAAAGCTCCAAACACACGAAGGTATGATAGATCAGGTTTTCGATTGTGGACAAGTTCATATGGAGTCTTTCCATGAGATGTGTGAATTAGAGATCGATTTTGAGTGTAACATGCAGTGGCAATGGCTTCAGCCCATAGAAACATTGGAACCTTTGAGTAAATCAGCATTGTTCTTGCGGCTTCTACAAGAGTTCGATTTCGTCTTTCAACTACACCGTTCCGTTGAGGAGTACGAGGAACACTTCTTTGAGGACTGATTCCAACATATTCATAAAATTCATTGAGTTATTTATTAACAAACTCAGTTCCATTGTCAGTTCGGATGATTCGAACCGTTTTCTTGAGACGGATCTGAAGTTGTTTAATGAGTTTAATGATGACATCTGGAGTTTCATCCTTTGTCTTCAAAAACTTAACCCAAGTGAATCGGGAGTAGTCATCAACCACAACTAACACATATCTCTTCCCATTAATAGTTTGCACTCTCATGGGTCCGCACAAATCCATATGAAGGGTGTGAAGAACTTCCATTACTGAGTTTGTGGGTTTTGGTTTGTGGGCATATTTCGTGCTTTTTCCTAATTGACATGCTGAACAAAGATGATCCTTTTCATACTTAAGTCTAGGTAATCCTCTTACTAAGTCTTTTCTGGAAAGATTGTTTATGGTACCAAAGTTCAAGTGATTGAGACGACGGTGCCATAGCCATGACTTAGTTTTGGAAGCTTTTGACAGCAGGCAGATGGGAGAAGATTTCATCATGTCTTCGATAGATATGGTGTATAGGTTTGAACCACGAGTTCCTCTTAGAAGTTCTTTACCATCAAGTTCTCTAACGAAACAAGTATGTTTTTCAAGGCTACTTCTAGATCGTAATCACGTAATTGACCGACAGAGAATAAGTTATGACCAAGACCTTCTACGTAATATACCCCGGAGATAACACTATCACCGACAACATAATCTCCATAACCCATAATTGCACCGAAATGATCGTTCCCGAACCTAACTGTCTCGATGAATTTGCTCACGAAGTTCATGAGCCGTGGATCGGTCTCTAGTCATATGCTTGGAACGACTGAGTCCGGTACCACGTAAGCGATTTGAACGATCTGCGGTTGAACATGCACAAGAATGGATAATCGGATAATTGGGATCCCATGCAAGAATGGGTTCCATTTGGTTAGTAATGATGATTGGAACACCCACATCATAAATATAAACACCCATATCGTAAATAGAAGCAATGGAATCATTAGGAATAGATGCAAGGTCGGTGTCCGTATTTGACCTATTCAAAGTATGTTCACTTCTTAAAGGAGTAGTTCTACCAGAAGGCATCCATTTTCTAGTGGGTATTGTCTTAGCAGATTGAGGGCAGAACACATTATCCTTATGGCCAAAAGGTATCCATTGATAACCTATCTTACTAAATGTTCTTCATGTGGGTTTCCACTGTTTTCTAACTTTCTTTCGTCTTTTCCTTTTAGCCTTCTTAGCATGATTTTTAGCATTGACAATTTTATCCGGCATTTGACAAGATTAGACAAAACATTTACACCACATTCATGATTAGCAATGTAATTCAGCGACATCATTACATGGTTTGCGATAGTATCGAATCGAATTAATTACAAGACGCCTATGGCTAATACTAGAATCAACACGATTCGCTTTATTCAACTCAAACTTAAAGTTCCTAGGATGGTCTTCTACTCTTTTCGAATGCACATTCTTAGCTTCATGAGGTCCTATCTTGCTTGGTATTGCTCGGAGGCTTTGACCCGCTTGCTTTAATGTCACCGATTACTCTGTAGAGGAATTATGGGAATATTAGTTGGTTGAGCTACTTTTGCATTCTGAACTAGATGTGCAAGGATCCGAACTACTAGAAGGCACTTTAGAATTCACTTTCATATTACTTGGCACGAGTGATTTGTATGCTTGGCACTAGGCATAGAACAAGGCATCACAGATTTACCTTTCGCACCTAAGGATTTAGGACATGTTGCAATTAAATATTCTAGCGACTCCCCGAGATCGTTTGGCTCGAATGCAAGCAAACCTAATTTCTATCAAGAGGCTTATTGATGAAGTCCTCTTCCACAATCTCACGGAGACATTCTAGACTATCCTTAAGGTGAGCACAATAGTTATGAAACACAAGTTCATTGTTCCTAAGGTGAGGGGAATGTATTTAATAAATCACAAGATATTTGCGATCGAGGATGACTTTGATGCAACATTCTCATTAAAAACTAGTGGCGCTTCCTTTCTCCCGACTCCTCGATTCTCAATTTCTTTTTGTAAAGACGTTATTTTTCGTTGTTTTTGTCACGAGTGACTTTTATTGAATCATATAACTCTTTAAAGTGTCGCTTAACTTTTCATTTTCTTCTAGAAAACTTTCGTTTTCTTTTGTAAAGCATTAACTAGGTTTTGAAGATGAAAAGTTTGAGAATCCGAGAATCTAAAGGAGGAGGCGTTTGGGAGCCACCACATTGTTCTTTTCACCCTTTAATTGAGAGATTTGGGCTTTCAACTTTCTCGATCGTGTTACAATGAGCTTGAATCATTCGTCACGCTTGTTTATCTCGAAAAAGCGCATCAAACTCGGAACATTTGAGGATGTCTTGATATTTGAGGTTTTGACATTTTCTTTAAGATGTTGATATTTTAGTTGTAAATCAAAATGTTCAACTTCTAGTTTAGAAAATGTTTTACCAAATTATCGTGATCATCCCGATCAATTTTCTCACTTAGTTTCGAAGTTTTTGTTTTCAAGCTCAATGACACGATCATGGGAAACTTTCAATGCAATAGATAATTCATGAAATCGAGAAGCGATAATAGAGTGCTTAGTGTGAGATAAAACACATCTTGAGCAACACAACTCGAAATCAAATTCTCATTTAAGATGTGCAAGTTCTTTCTTTCAACTTCATTATATTTGAGTTCTGTTCATACTCATTGACTTCAACTATCATTGCATCAAATTCCTTTTCCTATTTTTTAATATCCGAATTTATCCCTTTTGAAGACTCTCAAATTGACCTTTTAATTGTTTGAAGAAAGGCATGACCTCGTTAAATAACATTCTTTAGTTTGCTCAAAACCCTTTCCCCGAGTTATCCCAAGAGGTGTGATTCTCTTCTTACAAGTTTTCTCAAAATTGACAAACGGTGATAAACAACATATAGGTGATTAAGGTCTTGCTATTAGTGGCAATAGATCTAGGAACTAGATGCATTGGTGTATTTGGAGGATACACGGTAGCTACTGTGCATTTTCCTAAGGGAGTGTTTGTTTCAACAAGTACATTAACTTTTAACTTATCCATGTCTTTCTTCCAAAAGATATGTTCAGGGGTTAATTGAGTTTGAGGCTTAAACATGTTCAAGGATATCCAATTTTCCTTAGTGTAATCATGGGGTTTGATCGTTATGTTTTTATCTTTACACGCAGGATCGTTAAGCTTCTTATTCATTTTCTCCCTAGATGCATCATCTAGTTTTCTATCTTCCTCAGTGCACTCAATGCAACTAGGTTTCTGTCTAGGTTTAAGAATCTCATTGCCATCATAGATTACATTTTGAGCGACTTTTGCTATCTTACCATACTCGTGGTTGGATTCCTTTATAATGGGGATACTATGCTTATCACGAGAACTCTATGCTTAGTGATCATGTGAGCGATCGAATGGTATTCCTTGTACGCATAACTTATTTTCCACTTGTTTTTCAAGGTTTTAGATTAGAAAATCATTCAAAAGTTTTGATTCCTTAGCACCGAATTCTTGCTTAAGCATTTTAACATTTTCTTGAAGTTCTTGTTTTGCTTAGCGCTTTTAGAAAGCTTTTCTTGTAAGGAGTTTAACTCTTGTTTTAATACTTCTTCTCTAAACTTACTTTTCTAATAGTTTTACGATTTGGTCATCCATTTCGCTCACGGTGGTTAACTCAAACTTAGCACTGCTCATAAATAGCAACTTGTTCTTTATAGGCATTCGATTCGTAAACAACAGAATAATCATGGGCACATGCAGTGTATTCATTAAAAATATAGTCATCATTGATTGCAGAAGATGCATCACTTGGTAAAGTCTCACTTTCACTTTGTTTCACATATTGATCATATGGGACAACATTGATATTACCCATATTTTCAATATCTTACTCAAAAGTTTCAGTTGATTGTACTTTGTCATGTATCTTTTGCTCATCAACATCATCGTATAGTTTTAATACCTCTAAGATGATTGATTCTTTGGATGGACCAGCTTGCTTAGATGATGAGGCTTTAGGAGAGACCATTGGAGAAATGCTAGCCATGAAAATTGTTTGTGCAAGAGGGTTCATCATCGACGCCGAGTCGTATGCATCACGGTCGACGACTTGAAAGGCATTCGATGATTGTTACCTATCTCCCGAATTGGTTGCTCATCCACATCTCGCATCATATGTCTTGGCATTGCCCTCAAAGAAGAAACAACAACTCCTCTTCATCCAAAGTCGCACCATTATCCCGAGCTTGCACGAGCAACATCTTATCTCTAAAGTACTACTGCATTACGAGGAGTTTTGGCGATGCGGTTCCTTGCAATATGTCCCTCACCTCCACAGTTGTAGCACTTGATCGGCTTTGCTTGTCCCCGATTTCCATTCCTTTCCTATTCGATTTGCCACATATCCTCTACCAACTCCACCTCTTCCTTGTTCGATCGCCTTTCTTGAACCGGCCGCACCATAACATTCCCATCTCTGACAGTAGCTTGATTATGTGGGTTGGATGTTGTTCTGAGGTTGTGGTTGGTGTGTGGGAGAGAGTTCATGTTTTTACTAATCATCAGCATCAGCTTGTTTGAACATTGGATCGGGAATGAGTTTGTGATTACCATTACCCATGGGTATAACTTGAGAAGCTTTGGTGGTAATTCCAACATTTGTATAAAAAGCAATTGAATCATTTGATGAGCTTGTCTCTCCCTGGTTGGTTTTGAACTGATCAAGAATCCTTTTTTCAAACATAGCATGTCTCTCATTCTGAAGAAGGAATGCATAGAGTTGCTCATGGTTTGTATTCTTCAATCCTTTGGCTAGCTTTATAGAGGTGACAAACTTGTGCCATTCAGGATTCATGTTGTTCACAAATTTTGAGTTCAACTGAATGTTTGGCATGGTCATTTTGATGTTCCTCATGTCATTCACAAGCTTATGGAATCTCACGTAGTACTCATAGACACTCTCATCATGTTTCATCTTGAAGTGTTCAAATTCATCATACAGTTGTGATTCTCTGTCTTCACTAGTTAATTCAGAACCTGAGAGGAGCATCTTGACATTATCCCACACTGTCTTGGCTTCGGTGTTGTGATTGATAAGCTTGTAGATATCTTTTGGAAGACCTTGAAGTATAATGTTGGAAGCCCGATATCGAGATCGAATCTCTTTTCTCCTTATCATTGAGCTCATCATACGTCTTTGGTATGTCTATTCCATAGATCATTGTTCCATCTGCAATGTATCAATTAAGTCTCTAGTAGTCTCAATGATAAGGTCCTTCATCAATGGATTTGAGAATGTTGACCCCATTTTCCTTTCCAAGACAGTACAATCTGATTCGTTGTGCCCAAGAGTCGTAGTCGGTTCTGTCAAGCATAGGTGGACGAGTATCTGATCCCGCTGCTTGAACGTCCTCAACTACATAAGAAACAATAGTTGGAACGATGTTTGCCATGATTACAAGTTCTACGGGATTTTACTATTCTTTGATTAATCCGGGAAATTGATTCTTTCACGGGATTTTACTAAACCAAAAGAACAACCGTAAGAATGTAGCACGAAGAAGTAACAAGTCTCAATAGATAAGTAGCTAAACACTCAACTTGCGTAATTATCAACTCGCTAAACAACCAATTCGCTTAAAGAAACAAGTCGCTTAAGGAATCAACTCGCTTAATAGCCAAGTCGCATATAGAGACAACTCGCTTAATAGCAAGTAGCAAACAGACACAACTCGCTTAACCACCAAGTCGCTTAAACTAACTCGCTAGCAATATAACTCGCTTAATAGCCAAGTCGCTTTAGAACTCAAGTCGCTTAAAGAAACAACTCGCTTAGAACCCAAGTCGCATAAAAGGTCAACTCGCTAAATAGCCAAGTTGCATATACCAACTCACATCCAGTAACGAAGCAACTCGCTTCGAAGAAACAAAAGTCAGAGACTCAACTCGCTTTGTACAAAGTTCACAAATAACCACTTTATCAATCAAAAACAACCAAACCACAATGATTTAAGCCTTCCAATTCAAAACATAAACACATATGATGATCCTAAACGCAAAAGTACAAGCAAAATTCAAACTTTAACACTAGAATTTGTCCAAATGATTCAAACTCTCCTAAACACTTAATACCCCAAAAACCTTATGAAATCCACCAAAACAAAGAGCATGAAAGATGAGTGATCAAACCATGGATCTTGATACCAATTGTAAGATATTGGATTTCACAAACACACTAAACCATAATCACATGAGGCGTTAAATATGTTTAGAGAGAGAAAGTTCTAGAGAGAGAAATAAAAGAGAGTTGGGAACTATGTGAAACAAAGAAAAATGGTATTGAAGCTCCAACCCTCTACCTTGGGAGGTAGAGGGTATTTATAGTGTCTTACAAATAAACGCCACCTACGGTCGTGGATCGTGCATACATGGGTAAAGACCCGTCCGTCCTCCACGGTGTTACTTAACAAACTACTTGCTAACATAACTTGACTACGACTACGAGCTTTCTAACGAATACATATACTTGAGGTGACCGACTCTTTAACGACTGAATTTTCTAATTCCTAACAGAGTATTTGCTTAAAACTTTGTTCACAAATTGTTCTGCATGGAAATCTTCCCACAAAACTCAAAATGATCATATTCGATATCAAAATGTTGTCAAAAATAACATTTATATGCCATTTTTGAGGGGGAGAAAAATTGTGTAATACAAATATGTTGTGAATATGATTGAATCTTCGTGTGACTAAGACTTAACCCTTGAATTGACGAGATCTAAACTGTCATACGTTGAAAATATTTGTCTTCCAAGACTTATCCGAGTAGATCGTACCTATTCGAGAAGCTCTTGAACACTTAAGCACGTGTAGAGGGGAGTATTTCTGCAAAAGACAAAACTCTCACAGTGGTACAAAATGTTTTTAATCATAACCACTTTGAGAGATTTTCATGGAAATGGTTTTATGGCAACATAGGTTAGTCATGGAGTTATAAGGTGACTAAGATTAGGAATAACCGTCCTATGATCCGCCAGAGCCGGAGGGATCTACCCAAGGACACCACCAATAGTTAGAATTTAGAAGTCCTTAGGTATGATTATAAAAAGGAGAAAATGAGAATCGGAGAAAGAAGGAGTTGAAGAATTAAAAAGAAATGTAAAGAAAAGGGTGAAAATAAATAGCTCTCCAAATTATTCAACTTAGGCGTATAATCGGGTTCAATTCATATGCTCTTGGTCGTCACTAGATGACACCGTATTGAAGATCAAAGTCGTCATGGACCCAAAGTGACGCATGCACTAAACCTTCTTAACCACTCAAGTTTTCTCAATGAAGCTTGTTTCATTCTCACAGGAACCCTACGTAAACTATCGGCTTTCTCTTAGAGATTGCTTTGGTATTGAAAAAGGAGACCCTCTCCCTAGTCTCGCTTAGGAAAACCAAAGTGCACTATTGAGTCTAGAGCCACGAGATTCATCAAAAGATCTCTTAGAACACTCGACATTTCATCACTTGTCGCTCAACAATAAGGACGCAAGTGATACTATTCTAGAGTCCTACATGATCTTAGCAATGTCGAGAACATTTATGAGGGTTCACAAATGTGATCCTCGGTGATTGAATCCGCCAGGTCAACATCAAAACCGTGTGACAGTCACTCGGTAACTCCTTGTGGGTTATGCTTAGTGTTGTCTCAAACGGTCTACGATTGTGGGATGATGCTTGATGTACCTCAACGACTCACCGAATCAGAGGTGTACTTGCACATCGTGTTATCCTACTTGAGGGAATCCAGTTCAGAACGACCCTTGCTAGAATTAGAGATGTGTTTTCACACTATGTCATAACACGCTCAAGTTCCAACTTGTAAGTCTGCCGAAATCCCGCTAAGGAGATTCTTTCAAGAATCGAGTCACGAAAATGCGGGTCATTACTTGAACTTGTTCAATGTAATGCCAACTGTCCCTTATGGGATTCGGACAGCTGATTCGCCCGACCAAGGTGAATGGAATCAAGACATTCATCAGAAGAACAATCGTAGTGGTCAACTCTTTAAGAAATGACCACAATTATTGATTGGTGTTTATCACTAACCTACTCTTATGTTTTCTTCTTATGATGCTCCTGGGAGATGATCATGCAGATTCTCCACATGCTCATACCAATAATTGAAGTTCTCTCGAAAGGCAACACAAAATTCAGAATGATACTTAGTCAAAGCCAAAGTATCTACAAAGTTTAAAGACTAAAGAGAACTACATCAACACTAAAACCCAACGTCAAAGAGTATATGAGCATGTTGGAGAAGGACGTGGAGACACCTGAGCAACGAAGCGGGCCTGATGCAGATTGCAACAACATAACATCACCATATCCACACCAGAACAAAGAACAAAGATAAATGAAGACATCAAAGCTGAAAACTTTACAGAAAAACAATATCCTCACACTAGGGAGATTGTTAGAATCAAGGCACTTCTTCTCACAAGAAAAAAGAATGTCAGAAGACGTCAAAGCAACTATTACATCAGCACCAACAACCTTTCAAAATTACTTAAGTCATTAATTACCAACACTTAGGGGGAGATTGTTGGAATCACTCCTAAACTATATTTCAAGTGTTTGTAATCAATATGTAATAGGTTGCTTAATTAGGCTTTTATGTTAGTTTTAATGGCAAGACTTATGTAGAAAGCCCATAAGCCTTGGCCCAAATCCAATAAGGAAGGAAAGGGACTTGTAGTGTTGCCCTAGTCCCTTCTCCTATAAATAATCTTGTAAACATTCATTTTTAGGTTGGTTGTTCACTTGAATACATTTCCTACGCATATCCTTTCAACATTCTATATCGTGTGTGTTTAAGAGAGCAACCGATCTATCTCTTCTATATTTCTTATATATTGATGCTTGTGTTACAATATGGTGACCTAACAATGATGATAGATAAGCATATAAATAAGTAGTGCAGAGATAAAGAGTAAGAAACACAAAACCACAACACGAGTATTTATAGTGGTTCGGCTACAAGGACACCTTCCTTTCCATACTCCACTCCCCGAGTTCCCCACTCGAGAGTTCGTAAGCACTACACAACACAAGCTCCTTAATGTGGCAGAGAAGCCTTCACAATGTCGCCTACTTTTTATCCGGTACAAGGCTAGATATCGTGTTCTTCTGCGAGGTAGAACCAAACCTATCACAACGTCGCCTACTGATAAGGTTTTAAAAGGTACCATTTTGAGGGGTCGTTTAAGTCCTTATTTGATCACTTTTGTATCCGTTATTGCTTAATATCGTTCATTTTCACTTTTTAGGTCTCGTGAAGGCAAAATGCTGGAATGGCACTTATTTGGACGGAAAGGCGAATATATGAAGAAAATGGCCAAAGTCGAAATCAAGGCACTCACATTCTTTGAAGTTAGAAGGCGACGGCGTCAAAAGCTATTTGCGACGCCGTCCCAAAATTATTGTGACGGACGAAGCCAAAACCCTATTTTCAAGTGACGACGCCAAAGTTATAAAAGAGTAGGCCGTCGCAACTCGCACGCCCTAGATTTGATCCGACGACGTCATAGATCGAAGGGACGGCGTCACAACCACAAGGTGACGTCACAAGGTGGTCAAGACTATCACGAGATCTTGCCAAGTAGTTGATATTGTTTTGGCCATAACTTTTGCATACTGAACTCGGATTAAGGTGGTTCAAAAGCCCAGCGCGACCGAACGAGAAAATCTACAATTTCTTGAAAAAATGGTCGCGACGTCACTCTATAAGTGTGACGCGTCGCTCTTGCCGACGTAAAATCGCCTATAAATATAACATTATAACTTCACTTTTTGTAAGCCCTAAACCCTAAGTCCGATTCTAGGGTTTAGGTAGGTGTTTTCCAAAGAACTTAAAGGGTTCCAAACACTCTATAAACATTGTGTGTTGGTTTGTTTGTTAATCCAATCCTATGGTATGTCTTCAATTATCATAATTGTTGCTTGTTCTTCATTAATTATGCTTGGCTAATTCATCTAGTGTTTGCTTATGATTGTGTGAAACTTGTATATAATTAATTAGATCTTATTGATTTCTTAGTGATGCTTGTGTCTATCTTCATCATTAGGTCGTGACAATTTCAATGAGTCTAATTGGTTTAGTTTATAATTCTTGCATCCCATCTCTTGTTTGATTGGTTGTCTCTTATCTTAATTGTAATTGGCTTAGGAAGTGCGACTAGGCTATCGTTGTGTTTAACACTTGATAAATCCTTGATAGTTTATGAATGACTTGGTGGATTTCGTTTACTAAATCAAAGATAACCTTAAAGTTAGTTTATGAATGATTAAGTGGATTTTGTTTACTACACTTAAAGGTGACTTCAAAGAGTTGGGAGGAACGATACCCTACAACCTTAGACACACAACGCAACTAGGAATAAGGCGTGACAATTCAACCATCAATAGGACGTGACAATTCAAAGGGTAGAATTGGATAGCTAGCAAGGAGTAATACATCATAAGTAGATACGCTTCACGCATGGTAGATCCTTAGTTAGTTAGTATATTTTGGAATAGTTGGCTAGCAACTAATTCCACCCCAAATCCAAACCCGAGATTCGTACCTTTCAATTTCATAAAATATAAAAATACAAAATAATCTTCCTCAACCTTAACCTTAGCGTAGTAACTTCTTACTAGCATTCCTATTCCCTAGAGAACGATATCAATACCCGTGGCTTACCCTAATTACTACACTACAACGATTAGGTTCACCGCCTGGGGTGTTATAAAACTTGCTCAAGAAAAGGAAGTTTCCTTGACCCGAAGCACGCGTGTAGCGTTATCAAGTTTTTGGCGCCGCCGGGAATAGTTATTGTTTAGGCTTGATTTCTATCTCGTTTAGGTCTACTCACAAGATTCCTATCAAGTGAGATTTTTTTTTTCTTTTTATTAACTTCCTTGTAGTCTATCCCCCTTCTTTGTGCCTTTGTTCGTAAAACTTGTCCATTGACTCTTCCGTTCACCATTATGGAGAACGCGAATACACTATATTCGCGATTAGGTTTTTTCATAAGAAATTATGATATTACTAAAGCGGACTATTCAAGATGGTGGGAAGAAAGTAACCAAGTCCATAAACCTTTTGAGGATTTCACCATTCCATCAAGCCCACAAAATACCTCATCTAGTGAAACCTATGCTTCGTTTGAGCCTTCACCTAGGATAGACTTTCGTGAACAACCTCTGTGTTTAGAAACTATTTTTAGTAAGGCCCTTAGGAGAACTGACCAAATTTATGAAAACATTATGGTAAGCAACCAAGCATTAAACCATAAGTTGGATCAATTACTAGAGTTGGTTTCATCACGACCTAAGGAAATATTTCATGACGAGCAAATAGATGATGTAGATGTGATTGAGGATGAGGTGAAAAGTCTAGACCAACAAGGTATCCCACAAGTCCCACCATCATTTAAGGCATACACACCACACGTGACTTACCCGGAAGTAGTAGAAGAGACTTTAGGAATCCCAATGGAGGTAGAACATTTGAACCAAACGCATATTTGGAGAATATAGGTTTGAATACTTGTAGTCTCGGTCTTACTCTTAGTTCTAGGAATTTCCTAGTGTTGATGAACCGAACCTCAATCTTTACTTCCATCCTTAGATAAACGAGGAACCGACCCACCCATCAACCAATTTAGTCCGGGTAGTTTTAGGATGAAGGAAGCCATTCACACACCCCTTCACCTCACGTGGCATATTTCCACCCTAAGGGTGTGTATCGCTACTATCACCCGCACTTAAACTTAAGTGTAGGAAAACTTCCCTTTATCTCGTTAAATAAGGGTAGAGTCGCTCGTGACTCGAACAAAACAAGCGCTTCTTGGGAGGCAACCCATGTGTATTTGTTTTATTTTATTTGTGTGTCGATATCTTTTATTGATTGTTTATTCTCATGTTTGAATTTGTAAAATGCTTTATTTTGTTTTTAACCTCGCCTTAATTGCATATAAAGGTATTTTACATAAGGGATAAATGTAGGGAGGATTACACACGTTTTCAAAAGAAACGTAAACATGAGAATAACAATTAAATAAAAGATATACATGTTTGTTTGTTCGAGTCAAATGCTTGTATCGAGTCATAATGGATGTTTTTGCGAAATTTTTCCGATTCTAAAGATGTAAATTTTCCGAATTTTTTCGTAAAATCGCACCGCTTTTTGTCGGGATAACTGACGGCGTCAGATTGCAACTGACGGTCGTGAAGGAGCGAAACAATCGATTACTTTTTCTCGTTTTACGTGCTACTTATAAATTTTTGGAATTTTCCGTGTCTTAATTTTCTAGAAAATCGCAAACATCCATTCCACAAGCATTATATCTTATTTAAGTCCGGAATTACATCTTGTTGTGATTTTTCTTTGTTCGGTTTGATGCGTTGGGTTGTTTGTTTTCTTCAAGTGTGCAGTTTAATTTATCAAGAAGAAGTTACATAAGATTGAGGAGCTTTTCACGATAAATTCTTCTTGGAAAGGATTTAACCACTACTTCACACACGGATCCTACCGAGATAATCGGGAGTACTAGTTTCTTTCGTTTTTAATTACCTTCCAATTATCATAACTTTGATACTTTCGGGAACATTGGGGACAATGTTCGGTTTAAGTGTAGGGAGGAAAATAAAACGGAACTTTGAAACTATGCTTATCCTTGATTATTTGCTTTGTCCAATTGTATTTGTGTAATAAACCATGAGAAAATGTCGGTTAGGGTAATTTTGGCACCAAATTTAAAATTTTCATGACTTATAGGAGTGGGCCATTAGTCTTAACAAAAGCGTCTCACGGATAGGAAGTTATATGACTAGCACAAAACCCTTTACCACCCAAATTCCACCCAAAATGTGAGGATCGCCCTTAGATTAGTAGGAATTAAAGCATTCATCTTTAATGCTTAGAGTGTGAACCGTAGTATATTAGATTCTAGAACTTGTTTTGTGATGCATTCGAGATCGCAAGTGAGGCTACACTTGTGTAGTTAGGAATAACTAAATGATAAGAGGCATTAGGATAACCCTTGTTTGATACCGTAATATAATTACTTCTTCCATATCGGTTGAGTAATTCCCCACACCCTTTGCGTTGTACTCATTTTAGTACACGATACCCTAGTTAACCCCTCGAGCCTATCCTTTTCGCGGTTCTCGTGATGTTTCGGTTTTCCGAATATCAATGAAGAGCATTGTTTACACCCCACCCCAAATATACACCCAAATCGCCTTAGCCTACCCCTTATGCACTCACTTTTAGTGCAAATGTTTGTTATCACCCCAAACCCTTAGTTCAATTATCTAGTTGCTTGCATAAGTTGCTAAGTCGAGTCATATCCTTTGTATACTGATTTTGGGATGATTGGGATTCATGGGAAAAGTTAAAGTTTATGAAATGACGGGAAGGAACGTTAAATTCAAATTCCTTTGTTTGTGTAATAATGTACCCCAAGTGTTTTGATCTTTTCAAATCGGGTCAAATTAGTGTTAGAGTAATAAAACTCAAGTGTAGGGATATGCATATAAATCCCTAGTATTTTGATGTTATCTTAGAGGATGGTAGAGTAAAAGTGTAAAAAAAAAAAAAAAAAAAAAATAGAAAAAATAGAAAAAGAAAAGAAAAAAAAATATATATATATATAGTAAAAAAAAAAAAAAAAATAAATAAAACATACGGGCTACCATCCTACATCTATCCTTTAATTTTATGTTTGTTTATTTCAGTTATCTAGAGTTTAGAAGTGTCGAGTCTTGGCTTAGCAACGCCATTCTTCATATGCATTTAACATAGAGATTTTTGACTTACCACCACTAAATAGCCTATCCCACCAAACCCTTATTTCCCTACTGTAAGCCTAACGTTACAACCCTTTAAAAGACCTCTTTGATAGTCTTTCCTAGGTGCTTACGCCAAAGCGATGGAGGTTTGATCTATTCTCAAGCCTATGGTAATCTATGTACTAGGACCGTTAATGAGTGTTTATTTTCCATTTCCTTTTTGTTATGTTTCATATATACACCGAGAGAGATGTGAGTATCCAAACACCCCATGTGAGGTGCTAGTATGTAATTTCCGTGCTTGTTATGACTTTTGGGGCTTATATGTGTTGTGGACCGTTTTGAATTAATCTTGAATGACCCTAACTTATAAATTAATTGGCTAAAAGCACATTTGCTTGAGGACAAGCAAATAACAAGTGTAGGGATATTTGATAAGGTTTTAAAAGGTACCATTTTGAGGGTCGTTTAAGTCCTTATTTGATCACTTTTGTATCCGTTATTGCTTAATATCGTTCATTTTCACTTTTAGGTCTCGTGAAGGCAAAATCTGGAATGGCACTTATTTGGACGGAAAGGCGAATATATGAAGAAAATGGCCAAAGTCGAAATCAAGGCACTCACGATTCTTTGAAGTTAGAAGGCGACGGCGTCAAAAGCTATTTGACGCCGTCCCAAAATTATTGTGACGGACGAAGCCAAAACCCTATTTTCAAGTGACGACGTCGAGTTATAAAAGAGTAGGCCGTCGCAACTCGGACGCCCTAGATTTGATCCGACGACGTCATAGGCTGAAGGGGCGTCACAACCACAAGGACGCCGCCACAAGGTGGTCAAGACTATCACGGAGATGCCAAGTAGTTGATATTGTTTTGGCCATAACTTTTGCATCTGAACTCGGATTAAGGTGGTTCAAAAGCCCACGCGACCGAACGAGAAAATCTACAATTTGTTGAAAAAATGGTCGTGACGCGTCACTCTATAAGTGTGACGCCGTCGCTCTTTGCCGACGAAAATCGCCTATAAATATAACATTATAACTTCACTTTTGTAAGCCCTAAACCCTAAGTCCGATTCTAGGGTTTAGGTAGGTGTTTTTCAAAGAACTTAAAGGGTTCCAAACACTCTATAAACATTGTGTGTTGGTTTGTTTGTTAATCCAATCCTATGGTATGTCTTCAATTATCATAATTGTTGCTTGTTCTTCATTAATTATGCTTGGCTAATTCATCTAGTGTTTGCTTATGATTGTGTGAAACTTGTATATAATTAATTAGATCTTATTGATTTCTTAGTGATGCTTGTGTCTATCTTCATCATTAGGTCGTGACAATTTCAATGAGTCTAATTGGTTTAGTTTATAATTCTTGCATCTACATCTCTTGTTTGATTGGTTGTCTCTTATCTTAATTGTAATTGGCTTAGGAAGTGCGACTAGGCTATCGTTGTGTTTAACACTTGATAAATCCTTGATAGTTTATGAATGACTTGGTGGATTTCGTTTACTAAATCAAAGATAACCTTAAAGTTAGTTTATGAATGATTAAGTGGATTTTGTTTACTACACTTAAAGGTGACTTCAAAGAGTTAGGGAGGAACGCATACCCTACAACCTTAGACACACAACGCAACTAGGAATAAGGGCGTGACAATTCAACCATCAATAGGACGTGACAATTCAGTAGGTAGAATTGGATAGCTAGCAAGGAGTAATACATCATAAGTAGATACGCTTCACGTTACTGGTAGATCCCTTAGTTAGTTAGTATATTTTGGAATAGTTGGCTAGCAACTAATTCCACCCCCCAAATCCAAACCCCGAGATTCGTACCTTTCAATTTCATAAAATATAAAAATACAAAAATAATCTTCCTCAACCTTAACCTTAGCGTAGTAACTTCTTACTAGCATTCCTATTCCCCTAGAGAACGATATCAATACCCGTGGCTTACCCTAATTACTACACTACAACGATTAGGTTCACTGCCTAGGGTGTTATAAAACTTGCTCGAAGAAAAGGAAGTTTCCTTGACCCCGAACGACGCGTGTAGCGTTATCACCTACACTTTATCCGGTACAAGGCTAGATACCGAGTTCCATTACAAAGGAGGAACTACTACCCAACACTACACCAATGCACGACAACCACAAAGGAGACACACTCCTTATTACAAATTTACAACATCATAAGGATATCATTATCCTTTAACCCAAACTATCTATCTTGTACATCGATGCACCATATCGAATGTACTCCCTTGGCACCTTTCACTAATGCCTTCGACTTGACCTTTTGACACCTTTCACTAATGCCTTCGACACGACCCTTTGGCACCTTTCACTAATGCCTTCGACTTGACCCTTTGACACCTTTCACTAATACCTTCAACACAACAATTCTAAGGAGGGAGGAAAGAACTATCAACAAGATAACTTCAGTAGTCTTGATGATGACGAAGCTTGGCAACTCATGGACTTGAGCTTGCTCGACTTCAAGAGGTGGTGATCTCGCCTTTAAGAAGAACCTAGAGAATCACACAAACACAAAACTACATAGAAAGATCCTTTGGATCTGAGGTTAGAGATATTAAAATACTAAGAGAGAGTATGTGT